>PVIA01000017.1:0-402800 GCA_004024845.1 Tonatia bakeri
ACTGGGTCCCCATCAGCCACTGTGGACCTCAGCTTGAGTTACATAAAAACCAATGAGCACTTAGTTTCACATCTCCTAATAATCTGCCTGCCTGTATTTTAGTGTGTACTTCTCTCTCATATGGCATTCAGCCATAGATTGCATTTAGGCCTGCAGCCAGTCCATCAGGGCAGAAGGCCAGACTGCCAGTCCTGGCCTCACATTGCTCAATATACACCACTCAGTTCCCCTGGCATGAATGTCCCTTCCACATTCAATAGCCATCTTGCAAAATGAGTGTTGTGGATCACATAGGGATTCAGATAAGAGGTTCAGATCCATCCATCCATCTATTCACCTATCCACATCATTGGAAAAGGGATCTTTGCCCGCCAGTGACCAGTAAATCACATCTGAGGGCAAGAACAAGCCCACTTATATTTGCTATGGGGACCTAAGAAGGGAATACTGTTCTGCTCAAGGACTTCCCTCTCTGATTAGATTCCTCATTTTAAGGCAACTGAGAAGACTCACAGATGTGATTCACTGAGGATGATCCTGTCTCACCAAGACTACTTTTGCTCAGGCTGCCTATCACTGAAGATTACAAATGGAAACTTCTTTCATTACTCAGGGAAGAGATCCTTTCCCAAACCATAGATTCATGGAAGTGTCAAAGAGCACTTTATCCTTCAATGCCTTTATATTTTCAGATGAGGAAATTTGCACTAACTGTGGCAGGTGGGCTTATCTCTGACTCATTCATCAGGAACTTGGAGATAAACCCTATTAATAATTAATAATTATGTGGTATAGAACAGGGTGAGTGCACATGCTGGTAGGTACTGGACAGACAGAATGAATGTATGGAGTTGTCAGTGTATGAAGTGACAAATGGCACTGGACCCTTATCCCCAGTGTGAGGAGGACAAGAGGAAGTGTCAGGAACTGTGTCCATGTCCTCTCTAGAGGGGCAGCCATGATTAGACTCCAGCTGAATGTTGCCAAGTGGGAATTGGATCCAATTTTACCAGAACTTTGAATTTTTCCAAAGAACCTAGGCATTTATATTTTTGTAAAATACAGAATCATCCAATTTTTAGCTGTTGGCAATGCATTTATTTTGTGAGCCAACTTGGACTGGACCAAATTAAACACATCTACAGGCCAGACTCAGCCTGCAGGACATTATTTTGCCATCTCTGGGTCAGAAGACTTTTTCACCGTAACTTTTCAGCCTTTTACTTTTCTCTCTGATTTGAGGCTATTTTTTTTGTTATAATTCTTCAGGAATTACTCACTTTTTAAAAAGTTAGCTCTTTTGCAAAAGTCAACCTGCTATTGGCACATTTATTAAGTATGTAAATCTATCCCTTTCATGGTGAAGAGGAAAGGCTAATTTCCTCAGGAAATGCATCCCTGCTTTCTGTGAATTGCAGTGGGAACTGTAAACATGGTGCCTCCTCCTAGAGACTCCAGTCCTCTAATTTTTTGAAATCTGGCACATTCTGTCCTGCAGGTGTAGGCTTGTCACTGCCTGTGAGGTTTCTTTCGAGGGAGGCCATCATCCTTGCAGTGAGCACCGGGAGGTCATTGAAAACAGGTCAACCAGGTGTGGCGTAGATGCTCTCAAATCTGTGGGTTCTCGTTCCTCCCAGACACACAGAACATGGGCACCTTCGCTTTGTTTGCACCGGACCAGGCATTCCACAGCATCGGCTCTCCCTGGTGGGAGGTGGGAGGGAGAGGGCAGGAGCCCACTTTGCTTCCCCATGAGTGGTATCCAAGCTGGAGACAAATGATTTTGCACGTGGCCATTCAGCACTGAGGGCTTGTTGTCGGCTCATAACAAGCAACAGGGATGCAATCACCTGGCGATTTAAAAGGCAGGAGAGCTGGGTGCTCACTGTCTGCTTATGGACTGAGTGCCTTTCTAGTTGAAATCGTTCAGGAGGTGGAGGCCATGCCCGCAGGCTGACGATGCCAGACAGTGGGCAAGAGGGAAGCCACCGCAGTCTTTGGTGCTGCAGGCGTGGCCGTCTCGGAATGCCCCGCCGAGCTCCCTGGCACAGAGCCCCCTAATAGGTCTGTTTGGTCCCACAGTTCTTTCAAGTGTGAAAACAAGCCTGACCAATTCCCTTCATTTTGACTCTATTGTGATTATCGTTTTCTTCTCTGTGACTTGGGAATCGCCTTCACTTATCTTTTTTTTTCTTGCCATGAAATAGCACATCTGAGTAGATGAGGATGCCTGAGTCTTAAAAAGGCAGCAAAGAGTCCCTGTTAATGGGTGAAAAGCAACCTAGATTTTGTCATCACAACATTAATCATTACTTAGGGATGGATCACGACAGGCCTTGATTCTCTCACGTACTGTCCACCTTGCTTCATTTCCTTTAGTGCTGTTGAGGAGTTTGCCTTCCACCTCCGCCTGCAGAATGAAAGATGGTAAGCAGTTTCACTTCTCTCAGCACCATCTTGGAACTTCTGTCTGCTTTCCTCCACTGCGCAAGACCAGAGGCCCCAAGGAGCAGGATTTGCTGACCCGTGTTGACAGATTGGATGATGGATGGGGCAGAGCAGGGCACAGGCCGACTGGACCAAAAAGGGAGTCCAGGCTGAACAAGCTCCTTCTTGAATCAAAAGCAGAAGGTAGGGCTGGGGCAAAGCCCTGTGGCAGAAACACAAGCTTTAAAAAAGCAACCACCAGCCATGCCCAAAGAGAGCAAGAAAATGAAATTGTGCCTTATGGTGCGCAGGGCACAAAGGGAGCTATTCTGCAACTCAGCTAGCCTCCAGCACTTTCCACATGTCAGGGCTGGCACTGGAGTGAGGATAGAGGCAGCCCCTGTGAGCTCACTCTAAGGGAGATAGGATTGTGAAGAGTTTGTTTCCATTTTTTGAGTCAGGAGCGGGGATAAAAGTGGGCCCAGGATTCATGGAAAGAAGAAATTGCTTCTAGCCTGAGAGTATGGCAGTGGGGAGCTTCCTGGAGGAGGTGACACTGTGGAAGAGACTATAAGCGAGTTGGAGGCTGGGAGGGAAGGGCCTCTAAGCAGAGTGCGTGCATGTGCAGGCCTGACTTCCATGAAATACAGGAATACTCCCAATCCACTGAGGCCACACTGTCTGTCAGCAGCTTGCTACACTTTTCATTTTACCTCCTGAAAACCCTGAGAGACAGATTTATCATCCCCATTTAAGAAGGGGGAAACAGACTCAGAGAGCCCCGCTGGCTTGCTGAGAAGTGCCAGTGCTGGGATTTGACCCCAGTCCCACCTGGCTTCCCTTCTCCAGCTCTGACACTCACTTTTTCTGGAGGGTCAAGAGTCACATTAGTTAGGCTGAGAAGCCCTTTCAGTGAGAGGGAAGCCAAGCAGAGAGTCCTCTGGGTCTGGGGGTGTTTATTTCAGGGATGTGCTCAGGTAGTACCTTCTGTCATTATACTACGTAGATCCCCAGGGAGCAGCCCACAGTGACACGCTTCTGGAAATTCAGACCGTGTATTAGCTTGAGTAACAATACTAACAATACCTGTGCATAGTCGGTTGCCTAGCTGAAAAGGGATAAAGAGCCTCTAGTTTTTGTTGTAACTTTACCAATCTTAAGTTTGGAATCATAGAAGGCCTTCATCTTATCATGCACACTGCTTTATTCCTTCCAATACCATTTAGAAGTTAGCATAATCTGAGTTTCATATCATCTGTTTTTGTTTTGTTTTGTTTTGTTTTGTTTTGTTTTGCTTTGCTTTGTTTAAAAGCGCCTGCTCTTTGAGGGCGAACATTAAAATAAAAAACAGGTTGTAGCCTACACTCGAGGGAGACACTCTTGGCCAAATTCCAGCCCCTAAGCTTTGAATGATTTTTCCAGGCCTGTTGATGGGCTGGGCTGGACTGTCCACACCATTGTCCTGTCATCCCTGATGCTAGCCATGACTATGCTCTACAAACAGTTAGTGTTTGGGGGAGAAGAGAGCAAAGCCCCCGTCAAGAGCTGACTTGGCTCCCTTGGACCCCTGTGCTGATTGGCTGAGCAGACAGACAGCAGACGATCTTCAAACAACAGGTCCCCATTTGTTCAATGTCAAAGCCCTCCAGGGTCGAGAAGTAGGCAACTTGGGTCTTGCACATCAACACCCACTCGACCCTTTTAACGTAATCTAGTGCAATAAGCACTTACGAAGTGTCAGCTGGACCGTGGACAGGTCACAGGCCATGTGAAAACACTGCCTCCTGGTCTCGATTTAAGGTTTTTTTTCTTTTTCTTGATGATTGTCTGAACTTACTTCCTCTCGCCCCTTGCCTCTGACTTCATTTCTTCTCTCCTCCTCTTCTGCTCCTACCCATCTTCAACGGGGGCCCCACATTACACCTTCTCAGCCAATCCACCCCTGAAGGATAGGCACAGATATACACCTATTAAAAAATAAAACTCTTTTTCACCAAAGAAAGTTAATTCTATGGAGAGGATATAACCACTTAAAAAAATGAGGATAATAAATGGCAATCTTCTTTTTTTTTTAATTTGGAAAAACTAACATGTTTCAGCCTTTCAACAACACAGCTCTTTTGCAGATGGATGTGTGCGGATATGTGTGGTAAAGCAACAACCTTTGCTGTGCTGTTCATCATTTTCCTAGAGAACCTGGGTGGAAGTGGTTGCACTGATTTTCCTGCTTTCTGGCTGTCGCTAGGTCGAGGCCATCTGCTCTTTAAGGTCCTCACAGACCTCTGAGCATGAGCTATGGAATCCATATTACTCTTGTAGCTTTTATAAGCTCTATCCAAGACACAGGATTTCACTGCCAATTTTCCTGTTGAAAATGTGCCATGGTTTTTGCAAAAAAAAAAAGAAAACATAATAAAATAAAAAGAACATAGTTATTCTTCTGACATTTGGTAGTTTGACAAATGTTTTCAGTGGAAACAGAGTCATGGTGTCGGGCTTGTTTAGAAAGACAACCTTCCTCTGTGACTTCAGCCAGACTTCAGGGGCTAGATTTGTCTAGATTCTAGAGCGGGGTCCGCAAACTTTCACTTAAAAAGAGCCAGATAGCAACTATTTTAGAGTTTGTAGTCTAAGAGACAAGATAGAGGGTATCATATAGACAGTCATAAAGTTATTTAAAATACATCCATTTTAAAGTGTAAAAACGGTTTTTAGATAGTGGAGAGTAAAAAGCAGACAACAATGCACTGCTCAGTGTGGCTCGGTTGGCTGGAGCATCATGTCGTAACCAAAAGGCTGTGTGTTTGACTCCTGGTTGGGGCACATACCTAGGTTGAGGGTTTGATCCTCGATCTCCGATCCCCAGTCAGGGTACATATGGGAGACAATCTGTCAACGTCTCTCTCTATCTCTCTCTCATTAATGTTTCTTTCTCTCCCTTCCCCTCACTCTAAATGCAATGGAAAAAACGTCCTTGGGTGAGGATAAAAACAGTAACAAGAACAAAGGCAGACAGCTGGCTGGATTTGGCTTGCTCACCAGAGACAGCAGACCCCTGCTCTGCAGCAGTGCTTATTCCAACCACGGCCTGCACAGGAATCACTTCGAGACCCTCCCAGAAGTGCAGCTTTAGCTTCAGGATGTCTGGAACTGGACATGAATTCTGCATTCCTGACAAGTTCCAAGGGGATGCTCATGCTGATGCACCAAAGAAGATATTTTGAATAGAAAGTATTATCGTATAAATTCCTAGAAAGCCAGAATTTTTTTTCTTGTCTTATCACCAATGCCCAGTATGGGATCACATTCGTAGAGGACTAATAACACATATGAGAAAAACAGAGGGAAGAAGAATTCAAGCTTAAAAAGAAACCTAGGCGCAAATATCTCTGGTGATTTCTAAACATCTAATGAAGGTGATGGAAATTCTGAAAGCATCTAAGCTCTTATAACTCACATAGTCATATCCTTATTAAAAATAAAGGAGTAAAATAATGAGTTTACAACTCCTAGAAAGTCAGGCAGGTCACCACTTCTTCCCTAATAGGGCACACGTGTTCTCGCCACCCATTCCTTCATCTGTTGCTACTAACCAGTGCTACTGTGATCGTCTGTAGGTCTAACAATTGGAATTTTTTTTAAAGCACAAAACATTTTAATTACACAGGTGTCTCCACACTTCACATACCAAGTAGAAGACATTGGAAGGGAAATTATGAATTCTTAAGCATCGTAAGATTAGTTGTCAGAGTCAACAACCAGACAAGGAACAGGTTAAAAAAGAAGCGAATCACATGCAGATGTTATTTTTCTGAAACACTGCTTACAAAGGTAATTGCTCACAAAGTTTAGAGTTTACAGCAGGTATCACAGGATTTCAAATTTAAGGGGATGTGTGTGTTCGAAGTCTTAAGAATATCCAAGGGATGTGTGCATAATTACTTGAAATTGAAACTACTGTAGTTTAAACACTTGCTGAAAGGAAGACCTTTCATTTCATCATCTTTGTGGGCTGGTAGGGGAAAAAACCAACAACATCTAACAGCAAAAACTTTTAATGTTGATGTGTAGATTTGCACAATGTGCGTTAGCGTCAGACCAGCGAAGCTCTCTGGTGGTGTGGCTGGTGCTCTGAGGAGCTGGCCCTCTTCTGGAAGAATAGCACGGGCCCCTGCTGAGAGGGCCCTGGGCATGTCTTTGGACATTTTCTTTGTATTGACATTAACTTAAGAGGAGGTATTGGGGAAAGTGGAATGTTGAATAGATAGATACGCCTGGAGGAAAAGCTTGGCAAAGTAGGTACAAGACAAAAAGTGACTGAGCAACAAATCGCAACAAATTTCCAACCATTTTGGCTGGATGAGTCAAGACAGAACAAAACTTATCACACCAAGCTGTGTCCTTTAGCTCATTTCAGCATCAAGGAAATTGACCTTTCTCTTAATTTGTGGACTATGTTGTCTCTACTCTGGGCTTGGCTCCCAGCTCTAAAACCCAGAGTCAAGTGGCCTTGGTCTAGTTTCATAAAGCTTGTTATAGTTTCTTCACCTATAAAATGGCCCCATACTGCCCTCCATGCAGGGCTGTGTGATGCAGAATTAAATTAAGGTCCACCAAAGTCAATCATGTCTTCAAAGCATCTGGCACACAGTAAGTGGTAGGTATGATTATTTGATGTACAGTGAAGCTGGCTATCTGGAGGTGTTTTAAGATACAGGTTCGTTATTATTTGGGTATGTTAAGACCAACAGATTAGAGGACACCTGCCAGTGCAAAGACAGTTTGTGACACGGAGCCTGAGAAGGGGGCATCCGACACCCTGGGGGTCACTGGGAGGGGCACCAGGGACAGCTGGGAGGCAGATGGAGAGGTGAAACTGAGGACTAGAGCCTTTACTGTGGTTCCTTCAGGCACAAACTGGTGAGGCAGGGTAAACAGACTTAGGATTGGCTAGTCGGAATAATGTTAGTGGACTCTGGGCGATAGGCATTGCCCCTCGTTGTCTAGCACCTGCCCCTGGGGTGAACTAGGGCAGGTGGTTCATTAACCACCAGGAATGTGAGAGCCTGCTAAAGGAGGTGATGGGGCGTCCAGGCTCAGGACTGGCTGGAGGACACAGGTGGGTTGTTTGCTATTTCTAGGAGCTGGCTAACCCTGGGAGAGGCAGATGGCAAAGCATCAGAATACACAAAAATGAAAGGCATGGTTAATACAGGAGAGAACCAAGAATACATCTCTAGAAATTTAAAAATATACACTTCTGGATTTTATGAATGAAGAGAGCAAAAATTGGATAAGGAGAACTATAGAGAAGGGGATGGTCAGAAACATTTTAAAACACCTGGTGCCAAAGAGGACCACATATCAAGAAAGAGTCAGCAAAGCCTGAAGAACAAAGGCAATTTTCAGTTGGCACAAAGCACAACTTAGAAAGGAGGGAAACTGAGTCAGCCCTTTTGTTCTTAAAATAGCTAGGAGGTAGTATTGGTCTCGCTCTCAACTGTGGCTACAGAGGTACTTCCTTTACAGGGGGTCGCTTGGCATCTCCTGCCACCGCCCCACCCCAGGTTGTCCCGTGGCCTTCCACCACAGCTGTAAACAAACGTCACTGTGGCCGGCATGGCCCTACTCCACCCGCAGCATCGCCTGTAACTTCCTCCAGCATCCCAGCTCCCAGCCCCACTCTCCTTCCTGTGCCTTGGACACACCAAGTTCATGTATTCCCCCCTCAGGAGCTTTGCCCTTGGTCTCCTCCGTCCCTGTGTGCTGTTCCTTCTGAGGTTTGCATGGCTGGCTGCTTTTTATAATTCAGATCTGTTTAATTGTCACCCTTGAAGACAGATTTTTCTGGAACTTCCCAGCCTAAAGGAGCCATCTGTTCTAATTCTCTGCATTGTGCTTATTACTTCCTGTCCTTTTCTTGTTTATTTATTTGCTTCTCGTCTGTATTTTCCCACTACAATCTAAGTTCTGAGAAAGCAGGAACCTGAGTCATATTTACCTGTTGTGAACCAGAACCTAGAAGCATGTTCAGGACACACCATACACTCAGCATTTATTGAATGAATGAATGAATGAATGAATGAATGAATGAATGAATGAATTGTCTAAAAACACACTGTCCCTCATTTTCCTCCGACCAGCTCAAGAACAATTTCCTTAAGAGGCTCTGAAAATTACCAAAGAAGCATTGCATAGATTCTGGCCCCAGTGGGCTTCTGGGCTTGGTGTTTCTTTAATTTCATGTAAATTTCTCTAAGTAAATATTCCTTAAAAGTGAATAAAATTTTATTTCGCTTTAACAAGAGAATATAAAAGTTAAAAAGGTCACTGTAGTAATAGACTAATCTCAATTACCAGGGCAGCCTCCGAAACCCTCACTCCCACCTAATCTCATTCAGTGCATACGCAGCTCACCGTGTGATTTCCAACACAGCTAAATGAAATTATAAAGCAGTGTTAAATTTATTAATCATTTAATTAGCTAAATGTTCCTGCAAGTACTCACGAGATGAATGGCATGTCATTTTCTAATGCAATTTGCCTCTCAGGCAGCCAGGGTCAGAAAGGGAAGCTCCTGGCATCTCCAATGAGCTTTTCATATCGCACCTTCTATTAAGAGACCGCAGTGATACCAGCAACTGTATTTGGGACTTGTACACAAGGCTGGGGCCCTGGGGTGCTGGAATGAAAAAGGGCTCTCCCACTCACCTGGGTCACACAGAAGAGGGGCAGGGTGGCTGGCGGGGCCCTGGGGGACTGCCTCTCCCCGTGTCTCCTTGCAGGGGAAATCTTTTCATATTTAACAAGTCACTGAGCAGAGCCAAGCAAAAGATAGCAGCCAGTATTAAACGCATGCTCAATCTAGTTTTATTTCTTTAAATTTACTCAGTCGAGAAAAATTTGTGGAGTGCGAATTCTCCTCATGCTAGGTGACTTTTCAATCCTTCTGCCTGAGTCAGGATTGATTTCTCCCTTCCAGCCTGCTAGCCATTGCTTGTCATCTTGGGGGTGTACGCACATTGGCTTTTTGAAGAGGGTCTTTTCTGGTTGGTGGGGGGCAGTCCTGACTCCCAGCATTGGGATGCACACTGGGGGAGCTCTGGGATTTGGGGTCGACTGGAACCCATAATTATTTCTGACTGCAAAATCCGTAACAAGCAGCTGCTGCCAGGTGCTTTGTAAATCTCTTCCCATTTGCAGCGAGAGGACTGGCAACAAGAACATTGTCTAAATGCAGCCGGCAAGGAGCCGTTGGTGTAGGTGGCGCCTGTGGCGGAGAACACCCAAATGAACACCAGTCTGTTTGTTCAAGATGGAAGCTGTCAGTTCTGAGAACCTTGGCGGGTGGCATGCTTCGATGCATGGACGTCCCTGGTTCACAGAGCACCAGGCAGGGTCGAGCTCCCCTGTGTTAAGGAAGGGGGACACCGTGGGGCACAACGAATGGATATCTGAGGCTGGCTCCTGGTCCTAGTCCCAACCGCTGGCACCTGCGGTGCCCTGGCCGAGTCACGTTACCTCTGGCCCCTTGATTTTATCATCCGGAAAGGAGGGGTCCCATGAACACTCAGTCTTAGTATCAGTCATACCTAATCACAAAATCGTCCTAAGGAAGAGATGAAATGATGTACTTGAAACCATTAAGTAAACTCTAAAGTGATGTAGAGGCATTGTGGAATAATTTTGTTTTGTTTCATTTATTTTTTTCTGTCAAGTGGCTTTGGGTCACGTAGAGCTGCATCCTAAACTTGGGTCATTGATTATTTCCTATAGGATCCTGAGCAAGACAATTAGCTTCTCTGAGCTTTGGGAATAATAATAACATAGTGCAGGTAAAAGGAAAAAGTGTGTGTGTGTGTGTGTGTGTGTGTGTGTGTGTGTGTGTATGTAGTGTATATACATAATATACATATATACACGCATAAAACATGTACACATATACCTATCCATATTCACATTCATGTACCTACACATATATATCCAGTTCCTGGCACCTAATCTAGTTCAGTAATGCTGGCTGCTGCCAGTACTGCTATTGCTATTAGTTCCATTACTATCAACATTGTATCAACATTCCAGATAAAGGGGGACACTTACCTCCAAAAAATGCTTCTGTGTATTTATTTAACACAGACCTCATTAAATGGCCTTGCCAAATATAGATAAAGGCAATTCTGGACTCACTTCCAGGATCCAAGGAAAAGAGAAGTAGCAACGTGTTTGATACCAGTATGACAGGGTGCGAAAGAGCTCATTTCCGATCCTCCCCCTACCCGTTACTAGCCAGATGACCTTGAACTAGTTATCCGCCTTGCTTACCCTCAGTTTCTTTGTCTCGATGGGGAAGTCATTACAGCGCCTCCATCCCACCCCAGGTTGTTGTAAGGACGAGATGGGAGGCTCCCAGCACGAGATGGGGAGGAAGAAATGAGCATGTTTCTGGATGAGTTAGATCCAGAGTGCTCACTTCAACAAACGCGGCTTCCACCACCTCCCTGGGTTATCTTGCAGTCACCCCCTTAGGTGGGAAACACCAGGCCTTCACTTTGCCTCCCAGGCCCAGGAAGACCAGCCAGAGCCTGGAGATGTGACCTGACCAGTACAAAGTGTCTCACTAAGTCACAGTAGCCGCAGTAGCAGGTGCCAGAGCCAGCACTCTCGTCTCCTGTAGCTGTCCTTCTCTGGGGGGCAGCTTTAAGTCACTGGCAGGCCCAGGAAGGAGTCAAGAGTGTGTCCATGGGGCAGGACTTCCACTTACTTTCTTGCACTTTCTCCAGGCCTTGGGTCCTCAGCTATCACGAGTCCCTTCTAAGAAACCCAGAGTTAAGACAAAGGTCACCGTACAAATGGCCAGTACTCGAGGCTCTGCTGGGGGAGCGGCCGGAGGCCCTTCCCTGGCCCCTGCAGAGCAGGCCTATGCAGAGCACTGCAGAGTGAAAAAGCAAGCGTGTCACTCTCTGCCTCCTGCGTCTGTGATTCTTCTCAGGGGTCATCTTCCAGCCTCTGAGCAAAGAACGTTCTCCTCCAGAAAAAAGTGCTTATGAACAGATTTGGTTATTACTTATGGTTTAAAGAAAGCACCTTTCAACAGTGACACGCAAGTATTCTCGCAAGCATTTACCCAAACACACACAGGAAGAGGCCTCTTTCCCAAACCAGTGTCGTTGACAAGAGTTACAAGTGTGCGTGCACGAGATGGCCCCAGCGTGCATTCACCTGGAGCTGCTGTACATTCTGAGAGACAGGGTGTGTGCCACACCAGGGAGAAGAGAGGTGGGGAGAGAGAGGAAGGAGGGAGGAAAGCGAGAGAAAGAGTCAGTGAGGAGCAGGGCAGAGAAAGAGAAATAAACAGCAGAGTGGTGAAAGAGCTAAGCACTGGCCTCTGCTGTGCGCTGACAGGGAGATTTGAGCAAGACCATTCGCCTCCCTGAGCCTCAGTTTCATTGTTTATAAAATGAGAACAATCATCAAGGCACCTGGCTGACAAGAGATAGGCAGATAAAGAGTTTAGACAATGCCCCGCACAGAGCCACTAATCGTTAATAGTAATCATGGTACTGGAGAGAGAGAGAAGGGGAAGGGAGGCGGGGTGGGCAGAGGAAAAGGAAGATGAAGGCAAGGGAGAGGATGCAGAGTAAAAAGTAGAAGAAATGGCCAGAGAAGAGAGACGGTAGAGAAAAGAGAAGAGAGGCGCTTGTCAGGGTGTCCACTCCGAGCTGGCCTGCCTGCCGTAGGCCGGCCCGTGTTTCCCTCTCCCCAGGTTGTAGGGGTGGCTCACATGCAGACACTGAGCACGTGAGTTCTCCACAGACTTCAGACGCGTGCACACTCCGTCGGCAGGCCCGGCTGCATTCACACGTTCCGCTCGCCACATAAAAGCTTTTTCTCGCTGCAACTTTATGGCCCAGAAACCAAAGTGCAAAAGCTAGGATGCGTTTTTGTTTTGTTTTGTTTTATAGCAAAATATACATCAATTCTTTTATGTCTCTTTAACAAGTTTGGGAGCCACAGTGATCCAGGGGCGCTGGTGGTGGGGCACCCCCACTTTACCCCAGGTTTTATTTTCTGTCCACCATGTTAAGTATTTCCGGCAAACCAGTTAAAACAGAAGACGGCCATGATTGCTTTTAGATTGCCACTTCCACAATGAGCGAATTTTATAATAAGAAGCCATTTCCCCCCCGCCCCAATAGGCTGCCCTTGTGCCCGCCTCTCTGACTTTGCGGTCCTCATTATTGTGGGTTTAAATGAAGGATGTTCATTCAGGCAGGGACAGGGGCGAGGGCGGGGGGAGGCCACCAGGCATCAGAGCTGTTATCGGGCCCTTCTATCAGGCCAAGTGACAGGCGTCCGGAGCAAGAATGCAGAGCTCATGGTGGAGACCTCCGGCTGACACCAAAGGTGACTCCCCTCACTCTAACCTTGAAAGGGAAAGTTCCCACTTTATTAAAATGAATTTCGAAAGGGCCGCTCTGACAGCTGCATAATTAAATATTGGAGTGTCAGCGATAATTTATTCCACTCTCATGTGGTGGTCAGATCCTTTTCACTAGAGGGTCAGCAAGCATGGTGACAGAGGCAAGGAGACAAGGATTCTGGGCCCTTTGTCATTTATGCAGCCCCAGCCCTGAAATCAGAGACTCCCAACACAGAAATACACACACACAGGCAAAACCCACCGGGGGCGGGGGGGCGGGCAGAGTGTGCATGAAGGTACCCGCTGTCACCCAGCATCACTCTTTAGTGTAAATCTGGTGTGCATTCATCATGAATAGTGAGTGTGAAATGATTAAGACCCATGTGTGCGGACTTTCCATTGATATTTGAGGGTATCTGTGGGTGCCATGGATGTTTCTGGTGTATTAGACGCCCCACTCTCCATATAAGATCTTTTCCTACGATGCAGTTAATGAGGAAGGTCATCACAGACATGAAAGCAGACGGCACTTCCTGGGCATGAACTTTTGTGCAAGTTGTTGCAATGCCAGTGACTTTGTGTCCTCAGTGTAAGGGCTTTGGATGTACACGGCCCTACCCCAAAACAGCCATTGAATGCATCACTGTGAGGCTTAGCTCCTGGGAGCATGTGTGTGTATGGAGAGAAATTTGCCTGTTTTAAGCCGGCGCACTGCAAAGAACATGAGCTTTGAAGCCCAACACAGGATCTTTTCTTTGATTAATGCAGCTAAATTTCCCAGTGCAACCCGTGGCGTATTGCTTCTTAAATGCGTATAAAAAGTAACGAAAGAGCCAGTGTGAATTCAGCGTAGACCTTCCCGGGATGTTTAGTCTTTGTTTATGTTGGTGTTTTGTTTTGTTTGTTTTGGCTGGGGAGCAGTTGTCTTATTTTTCCTCTTTGGTGGTTCAGAGGCAACGAGTTAATGTTTCTTGAAGTTCACTGTCCAGAAGGTTCTGCCTGGCGCATGTCCACGCAGAGAACCAGCACACGAGCCCAGTCCATCATTTCTTATTTGACCCTGTCCTGTTTACCCCGTCAGGGTAAAAACGTTGGCCAAGCTTGGCTAGTCAGTGTATTACTTTGTCAGAGGCAGGCCTGGCTAGTCCGAGTCAGCCCGAACAAATTACATCCCTCACTCTGTCGCCGAACCGGGAACAGGGTTATAACTCAGTCTAAGCACCGGCCTCTCTCCGATTACCTTCATAACCAAGGTCATACTAATCAACTCAATTACCAGTCTTCTTGGACATTTTCATAATGTTTTCTGCTAGTTGCTCTCCTGTGAAAATCTCTCGGTCTAAGCAAATTAATGCCATTTTTATAACTATCTACATTTCAGGTACAGTGATCTCTGCTGAAAGGCTGTGTCCCCAGCAGCGTGAACTGGCTTTACCTCCCGGCAGGATGTTCGGACGAGTGCGGGTGTTGCCATAGTCCATTTTTGACTTTGTGGGTGTGTGCAAACACATATCTTGTTTTAGAAAAACATGAAACTGCAAAGAAATTTACTCACTTCTGGAAGCAAAAACCTGTGTTTCTTCCCCACTACCTTCACCCCATTCTCCACTCAGCAAGCTGGGTGTCTTAACCTGGGCTTTTCCAGGCCTCCGTTTCCGAGACGGAGGGGAGAGGTCTGCACTATTTCCCCTAAAGGGTGTGTTGGGTATCCTTATCCAACTGCAGACGTGTTCCCTTTTGCCTCTTCTCCCCCCTGCCCCCATCCCCCTTACATCCTTCCTTTGTTTTAGAATCACTGTGTACATTTGTGCAGAATTCTTTTTTAAGTGCTTTTTCAAGTTCTCTGATTTGTTTGCCATCGCAGATCTATGAGAGTTCAAAATCACACCATTTGGGAAATAGCCCCTATTTTGAAAATTTCCTAACAACACAATTGCTGGGTAGCTGATGCCTTGAAGATGTCAGCTGGACTTGTTTTCTGAGTCATGCTGGTTAACTGCAGTCCAGGTTTAGAAAGCAAACCACTGATTTTATCTAATGCAGTGAGCTAACCAGGGCACTACTGTCTTTTAGTGTCTCTGAACTGCCACCTCGCTCTCTGCTCAAATTATTAATTAAAATGAAGCTCCATAACGCCGGGTCTACATCCTGTAGGACGTATCTTGCTCGTAGTAGGCTCTGAGAAAAAAAGACCAGTTCAATGAATAAATTATTTCTTCACGTATTAATTATTTAATGGACTAGCTTTCTGAGCTGAGTATAGAGAGCAACATAAATTTCAACTTCATCTGATATGTGTGATTCCATAATTTTTTGTAGAAGGATGCAGTGAAGCAAATATGACAAAATGCTAACAATTCTACTTGTGAGTGGTAGGTATACGTGTGGTTATATTATCCCTCATGCTTTGTTCCTGCGCTTTAAGTTTCTCCCAATACATTTACTTAATGGCATGGAGGTTGGCCCATACCTTTGAGGCAGGTCAGACGCTGGTAATAAAGCAGAAGGGAGAGAACTGACAGCTGTGTGTACCTGTCGTGCACGGGGCCTGACTAGGTGCTCTTGGGGTCTCATGGAATTCCATCCAGGTTCTGAGCACCCTTCTTATTGCCATCTTAAAGCTGAAGCCCAGAGTGCCCGACTCACTTGCCCAAAACTACATACGTCGAATGAGACAGAGATGAGATTCAGAACCAGGCCACAGCGAATTCGAAATCCCAGGTCTTTCCCCGCCCCCTGCAAACATGTAAAAACCCAAGGAGAATGTTGCATAACATACAATTAACCATTTAAAACATGATTCACTGACATTTAGTAGATTCTCAACATTGTATAACCACTGCCTTTCTGCAGTTTCAAAACTCTCTGAAAATCCCAGAAAACACACTTCACACCCATTAAATAATTTACCCTCATTCTTCTCTGCCCACAAACCTGCCTTTCGTGTCCACACATTGACCTATTCTGGACCTTTCATGTAAAAGTAACCGTATGCCATGCGACCTTTGGGGTCTGGCTTCGTTCCTGCAGCATGATGTTCTTAAACTCGTCTGAGTCATAGCGTACATCAGTACTTTGTTTTTTGATGGCTGAATAGCATTTTGTTTTATGGACATACCACCTTTTGTTTATGCATTCATCCACTTACAGACAGCTGGGTCGTTTCTACCTTTTGGCTCTTATGAATGAAGCTGCTGTGAATCTCTGTGTGCATCTGCCTCTGTGGACACATGTGTTCACTGCTCTTGGGGTGAAAACTCACTAAGGAGTCAGATTGCCAAGTCCTATGCTAACTGGAAGTTTTTGAAGAACCACCAAACCTGTTTATGCAGTGGCTGCTCCCATTTTTACATAAACTCCCTGCTCTGAGAACTTCTCGGCATCTTCTGAGGCATGGGAGTTTTCTTCTTTAAGTCCCTCCTGCAGAAAGAGTTGAGGAGACTTCTCAGGTAACTCTGATCAGCCCCCAGGGACTTAGCTCGTATGTGTGCAACTGAAATAGCCGGGAGGCATCGTCCCTGTTATTTCAGTCTCTCTCCCCCGCCCGCCTTCTCACCCAGTCCAAGCTCCGCCTCACCCAAAGATGGAGGATGGGCGGCCTAGAAAAGTGCAGGGAGGCGAGGGAGTGATAATGATGCCACCGACAAGAGCAGATGAGAATACTCAGGCACTTTGGCCTCCTGATCGCTTTCGTCTCACCCTTCCGGGGCAGGGGTCTGGCCACCAACGTGAGGAAACTCGGAAGGAAACGGAGTCCCACTGAAGTCATTCAGCGTGCCCAGGTCACGCAGCTCATTTGCATACAAGCCCAATCCAGAATTTGCTCTCTGCACGCCCCATCAGCTGTTGTGGCCTCTAATTCCTTCACTTTTTGGAAAACTAAAAAAAAAAAAAAAAAAGTAAAAAGTTTTTCATTATATGAACTCTTCAATTTCGAAAACTGTCTACTGTAAAAATCTTGATCCCAGAACTTCTTTTAAAAACCTCTTTACCCTTTCAGAGAGAACATTATGGAGAATATATACAGTACAAATACATTAATATGGGCAAGGCACGTGCTAGCTATTTTATAAATGTAATCCCATTTAATCCTTCATCTCAAAATTCTACAACGGCTATAGATTTTGCCCTACAGCAGAGATGAGGAAGCTAAGACTTGGAGACATCAAAAACATGTCCCAAGTCTCCCATTTTGGAAGCAGTAGCTTCTGGCCCTGGATTTTCCTGACCCTAGACTGCAACTTATTCTTGCTGTGTCACATGCCTGGGACCTGCTGTGTGTCGGGAGCACAAAAAGACTTAGATCATAAGACCAAGGTCATTTATGCATAAACTGTGCATGGCTACGTCTCACTTCTCCATTTGAAAGTTAGAGGAATGTGTAGAAATGCAATGCGTCCCTGGGGCTGTGGAGGGTTTTGCTGGGCTCCATTCTTGGGATTCTTAGGGACTGGACTGGCAGGCCTCCTTTTCTTCTCTTTTGACCACCTCCAGGCTGTCTTTTTGAAGTCAGGGAAAGCCCTCCCACCCCCACCACACCAAGCCCAGGCTCAAGAATGGGGAAGAGCAATTTCGAGTTTGTCCTTCCTGCTTCACACAAATAGCTAAAGCCACACACAGTTGCACAAGTGCTCACCAACAACTAGAAAGCACGTTGTCTGAGACATGTTGTGATTACCGTGGACCTGCTGAACAGGTGGTGGGTGGGGTTGGAAATGCCCGGATCATGAGTCAGAGGCCCAATCTTTAGCCCAGTCTTCCCATGGACTCCCTCTGTGACCCCGGGGGACTTCTTCTCCCCTCCCTGGCCCCTATCCTGAGTACAAACAGTGGGAGGGGTCTGTATGAGAGGATCTCTGCCGGGGAAGTTCTTAGAGCGGGCCCAGTGGAGAGTGCACTCTGTGCTCTCTCCTAGGGTGTTGCAGTCGAGAGGGCATCCTCACGACCCCTCCTAAAAGGAGATTTTATATGAGCACAAACCAGCTCAGAGAGGCTGGGGTCTCTTGTATTTTTCCACCATTTTGGGAGAATTTTCTATCATGTCCTCCAGTAATCCAATCAACTCACCATCTTCCCAGAGGAACAGGTCCCTGCTGAGTGCCCTATGTTTCTTTTTCATGTTTCTTTTCACAAACATCATTTCACTTAATCCTCACCCCGATCCTGGTGGTATTGTCATCACTTCCAATTTATAGTTGAGGAACGGGGGGATCCAAAGGTTAAGTGATTTCCCCAAGATCACCCAGCTAGCAAGTGGCAATTAGACATGTGTCTGACCCCTGAAGCATTCACTGCTGCCACCTCCTGTAGGGAACATCTTATAATCAAACTGATAGGACTGCTTAATTTTATCCATGGATAACAATGGTACCAGTCTGATAAGTCAATGTGTTAAATAACGGCAGATTAAGAAAATAAAATCTATGAATTCCCCAGGAGCAAATGATTGCATGATTCTATTATAGAAGATAAAATTTTTATTCAAAGGAGAAAAAAAAAAACAACCCTGGCTGGTGTGGCTCAGTGGATTGAGTGCTGGCCTGCGGTGAACTGAAAGGTCATTGGTTCAATTCCCAGTCAGGGCACAAGCAGGGCTGTGGGCTAGGCCCTCACTTGGGGGCCTGCAAGAGGTAACCCGTCAATGTATCTCTCACACATCAGTGTTTCTCTTCCTCTCTTTCTGCCTGCTTTCTTCTTTCTCTAAAGGTAAATAAATAAAATCTTTAAAAAAATAGAACTCAATATTTAGTCAAGAGTTACTTCTTCTTTTACTGTAAATGGCCTCTCTAAGATTTTGCAAGCTCATTTCATGATTTTTTTTCCCTTTCAGTAGCTTTCCAAATTTAGAAGTTAAATTTATAAGGCTGTAATTTGCAAGGTCATCTTTTTTTTTTTTTTTTTTTTGAAGAAATGTAAGCAGATGAGGCCTTTCCAGGTTTGGAGATGATAGCTCATGATCCTTTATTGACTTTGGCCAAGTCTCTGCGGATTCCTGTGGGTGGATGATTATTAGTGCCGTACCTACAAAATATAAACACATTGGCTTATCTAAATATTCCCCCCACATGCTCCCCGATTTAAGAAAAATGTGAGATGTTGGGAAATGTTTCCAAGAATAGACCAAAGGATTAGCCAGCCTACAGAAGTGAACTTTAAGTGGAGATGAGATACTGTCGACTCCATGATGAGTATTTGCTGATGCAGTCGTGGTAGGTGCACCAAGCAGGAGCTCCGTGGAGTCCACGCGGTGGCATCTCTGAGGTCGCAGACTAGCCTGGCAGACAGGTACGCAGGCAAATAATGACAATGTGGGGCGTGTGCACCCCAGGGTAGGTGAAGAGGGGGTTCAAGGGCTGCACAGGCATTAACTCTCTAAGGAACTATTTCGATAACGGCTTTCAGTTATTGGACATATCTATAATATGATGATATGCTTTCATAATAGTGTACAATGCTCATTATTATTTATTCCCTCACACTGAACAGATATATTCAATAATTATTATCTGTATCCTTTTTGTCATTCATTCTCTTTATTTCTAATGAAAACAATGGTGGGTAGTTTATAAGAACTTTTCATGACCCTTCACATCATTTTTCTATTCTGAATTTTTTAATTTTTTACTTTACTTTATTTTATTTTATTTTGCTTGTGGTTTTCCTAATCTTTTCATGAAAACAACACTCCCCCACCCCCAGGTGCTCTGGTGGTGGGTGCCAATTTTGCAGTGGATTTACAAACGCTTTTCAAGAACAGCTCAGTGTTGGGTCAAGCCACACACAGGGGGTTGGCTCTTCACCTTGCGTCATGGTCTTTGAATTCCAGATTACTTTTTACCAGCCAGCCCATGAATGCTTTTCCTCCCTCCACTTTGAAAGCACTCTGCTGTGGAAACCAGTAAGTTTGTTATCTCATTGTTGTCATTTTCTGATGTCTTGACAGCAGAACCAATCTTCAGAATCTTTTAAAAAAAATTACCAAAACAAATTTGATCACAAAAGCTTTTAAAATCTGAAATCCCAGGAAGCTAATTAGTGCGTCCTTTTTAAGATGGCTTCCTGCATTTTCATACACACATAGGCTTGGGTTTCAAATGCAGTTGGCAGTCTGCCACAGTCAGGCAGGTCATCCCAGCTCTCAGGAACGCAGGCCTCTGCAGAGCCCTGCGGGGGGAGGGCAGGGCCGTGACTCTCCCTGCGTTAGCGCGTGACTGTGATCTGTCACCAGCTAGCAGGTGGAGGCCAGGAGCTGCAGTCACGTGAGCTCCTGGTGGTTAGTTGGATACTCTGCGAACTTCTCTTATGACCCTAATGATGCCCTTATTTTGCTGTTTCCCCATTTGACATTGAACCTGTGGGGAGCAGGAACTGTGTGTATCCCAGTGCCTTGCATGGTACTTGGCACGTGGGAGGAGTGTGATAAATGCAGCTGCTGTAGTGCAGAAAGCAGGGACTTCAGAACTGGTTAAAAAATACATGCATCTGGGAGCACGCAGCCCTTCTTAGCCTGTGTCTGTGTTCCCTGCAGGCCTGGATTTCTGCTCTGGGCTACAAAACCTTGGCGGGCCATAAACGCCGATCTTTGTACCCACAGCCTTCACTCAGCACCTGGCTAACACTAGGCTCCTTGCTTAGTGACAGTACAGGTTGTGTCTAGGATGTCTACTGTAAGACAGAACTTGTGGAACACCTTTAGGTGTCTTTTTCCTTGCCCAGGACCTGGAAAATTTCTCTGCCAACAGCAAAGACAAACTGGGAGGGAGAGGTGGGGTGTGTGTGTGTAAAGGCCACAGAAGTACACAGTTGTGACTTGAGTGCCTGGGTGAACTCATCCCATTGTCCTGAAGAGACATCCAGGATTCCCTCCAGAAAAGTCTTTCCCAGCATGTAAAAACCATGTGAAGCACAGTTGACCTACCCATGTGCTCATGTCTGCAGGCCCATGTCTGCATGTGTGTATGTCACTGCAAAATGGGCCCTATATGTCTGTGTCATTTGCTCCCTTCCTGGATGTCCAGAGGGTCATGGGAGTGACACATTCCAGATGAAGGGGACTATCCATGAACCATCTGAGAAGCATGAAAACCCCTGATATGTTTGGGGCACAACCAAGTGGCTCGTTGGTTCAGACACTTGGTTAGGATGGCCCCGTAATCCTGTCTCACTCGTCCTCATGCAGGACCCAAATGCGTCAACAGGCAGATTAGAATCAGAAGCTCAGTGCAGTTCCAAGCTAAAAACCGGGCTGGCTACTGCGAAGCTTCCCTTACTGTTTTCAAAGACCCAAAAGGAGACTGCAGCTCGCGGGCCTGTAGTCAAGGCCATTGAAGAAAAGTGTTTCCTATAAAATAAAGCTCTAATGGTTCAAAAAGAAGAAACCCTACCCAGCGAAACCTTAAAATTAGTGTGAAGGTTTGACAGCAGAGGAACGATTTCGTACATCGTGCTGCCATGATCCACTTAATGGAATGCTAGATGCCCACCAAAATAAAAGAACAGCTGGGAAAAATACTCATGATGAAAGTTTTAATGACAAACGTGGGGCTGAAAATGGGATATATTGAAAGAAAGATAATGTGGAGGGAGGATGGTGGGGGATGCGATAAACCTGGGTACTTGTTTTGCCTTTTTAAAATGTTAGATGTATTGGGCATTGCCTATATAATTTAGAAGGTCTAATTTAAAATGCGTCACCAGTAAAGTCATGTGGTCGCTTGTAAACTGGTCACGTATACCGTATTTTCAAAATATGCAATTGTAAGTAACCCTCACACACAGCCAGACTATGTATTTGAACTTGGTCTTCAGAAGTCCCAGTTCCCAGGGCTTTGTCAGTGAAGGGCTCAGAGGGGCAGGTTAACAGCAGCGCTGATACAGGTATTGTGGCTCCCAGATAAAGCTCGTATTACTCAGGGTAACGCTAAATGTCAGGATGAAATGCTTCTGTCAATGCTGCACACTTTTCTGTTGCCTTAACTGTCAGGAAGTTATTGAAAAATTGTCTTTCCCCTCAAATACAATAATTAATGCCTCGGCCAGACGGCCATAACAGATCCTTCAAGATTAAGAGTGGGCTGATGTCCAGTGAATTTCTACTTTCAGATTGAGAAAGAATGAAACCTGTGTGTGTTCTTTAAGAAAATTAACAAAAAATGACTAATTATTAAATTTAAAGGCTAATAAGTAATACATTTGATCACAACAGCAAAATTCATACTAAATCATTAAGAAGAATAAAAGATCAGGATGAGTAACATAGTTTTCATTATTTATTGAGCTTTTTCTAGATTCCTTTTTGCATAAATACTTCTCATTTTACACAATTTATCCCATTTAATTTTAGCAGTAATCCCAAAGAACTGGGATTCGTGCCTAGATCTCACGTCAATGTTCATTCTTTCCCTCCCTCGACACCCTTCTACCCCTTTCTAAGCATCTCCCCGGTCTCTGCCAGCAGCGGCGCAGCAACTGCGTGCCTCCCAGCTCCGGTGCTTACAGTTTGGAGCTGCCTCAGTGGAATCCAATTAAAACCCTGTAAAGACTGGTCAACTCTAACTTTGTGGCTCTAATTTTTCATATGCCTTACTCTAGATGCTTTAATACAAGTTAAGACATTTAGAAATTGGTAAAATGTTCCTCAGTGATTAGATGTTACAAGTAAGTGTGAAATCTAACTTTGTGGGATAGAACAAAACCTAGTTCTTCTAAAGTCTAAAGACAGACATTTTCACTTATTGTACAGTGACTAAGAATTCCATGTGTAGGCTTTGAAGTTATTTTGGATGGGCTTTGTCTGTGTTCCCATGTGGCCACCAGGTCAACCACAAAGCTGTGGTTCTGGTCATTCTGGTCCGGTTCAGCATGAATCATGTGACAACCTGGGTCTATTATTAGCTGGGTGGATACAACTGGGTAGATGGTTCACCCTGATGTGACCTTCCATGGGCTGTATGTAACCCAGCAGTAGCCCCGACCTAGTGAGGACAGGCAGGTCTGACTCTGATCAAAGATGAGGCAGACATGTGCCTACTCTGTGTCCTGGCACTGATATTTAACAAAAAGTTCCTTTCACACTTAATTGTGTGAGTCCACCCTCTCTCTCCATGTGAGACCCTGTTCTGTTTGGTCCCACTGTGCCCTTTGGTCTCAGCCCTTCCTCCCACACATCCTGCTCCCTACTCCCCAGATTACTCATGATTCCACTGACAGGCCACATCCTTTCACACCTTTAACCTCTACCTGAGTTCCCTTCCTGCCTCTACCCTGGCCTGTCAAATTCCTTATGCTTTATGCTTCTGAGTTTCAGCTCAAATGCCACTTTCTCTAGGAAGCCATCTTAGGCCCGGTAGTAGAGTTATAGGTTCCTCCCTTGTACACCCACATTAGAGTGCCTGTTTCTTAGTCTGGACGTGACCTTTACATGGATTGTTTATACATCTATATTGTGAACTTATTTGTTCAGATAGGCTAGGCTGCAATATAAATAACCTTCCCCAAAGACTCGTTACAACTCATTATAGCTGTATTCCTTATAAAAACAAAACAAAAACCAAACCAGCATAAATGGGTATCCCTGGCCAGTGGTAGCTAAGTCACACAAGGTATTCAGGGAACCAGGCTTCAACACCCTCGTGTGTCCTTTCTCCCAGGTGCTGTATGCATCCAGCTGCCTGATTTCTCCTACCAGCCTTACCACGTAAGACTGATAAGCACTAACCACATGGCTATCTCTAAATGCAAGGCAGGCTGGCAAATGCTATCTAGCTGGTCCAGAAAGAGATGCAAGTGGATTTGGGGTAGGAAGCCTGCAGTCTGCACCAAAGAGCTACGTGAGGGCACAGACTGTGTTCTCCCCCTTAGAATCTCCAGTCTCTGGTGTGAACTTCAGTTCTCTCTTTGGTCCCCAGTAAATATATGTGGAATATGTGGAAGTCAAATTGGTTTGACTTCCATTTGCTTTAAAGCAAGGGTGTTAAACTCATTTTCGCTGGGGGCCACATCAGCCTCGCAGTTGCCTTTGAAGGGCTGAAAGTAATTTTAGGACTGTGTAAATATAACTACTCCTTAACAGTTAAGCGAGAGCTCGGCGTTGCTGCCAGGTAGAAACAAGGTGGAGGGCTGGATAAAACAAGGTGGAGGGCCGGATTCACTGTGCTTTAAACTTTGAATCAAGTGATATACTTTTTTTCTTTCTGGCATTGTTTGGGGAGTCTTCACATTGTGTGTGGTTGAATGTGAAAACACCAAGGGGCTGAAGAATGCAGAGTGATGTATTCATCTACATCTTCATGACACAGAGTCATGAAGCCAGAGTGATGTTTAGCAAGGTGGTAAACAGTAATCTAATAATTTATCTTCACGTTAAAAACACACCATCGTGCACTGACTCCACCACTGGTGGACCGCAGGCCGACTAGGGCGCCCCTTCCTGCTAAATGCATCCTTTCCCTCTCATCAGTTTCCACTCCTCCTGCCTCAAACGGAATACAATGAATAGATGTACAATAAAATCTTTTAATTGTCTTAGCATATGTTGCTTTTATTAGGCAGGCATAATTGCATTCATGGGATCACCTACAAAGCCCTTTCGAATATAAAATTGAAATGGCTTCACACTCCGTGCACAAGTCCTTCTGAGCCACTGTTTTCCCCTTCACTGCCTCCTGTCCCCCTTTTGCTGTAAAGTTCACATTGAAGTGTGAAAGAGAGACGTGGCAACTGACACATGCTGGATCTTATCCGCCTCGAGTGCAGCTGTGGCCCCGCTGAAAAGTGACTGTCATTTCTACACCATTTATTCCTCGCTTGGCCTCATTGCTTGCTTCCTTTCAGAGGAAATTTTCCCTGTTAAAGTACTGCACTTGTCATTTATTTCCCCCCTTTTCCGCTGTCTCTTCGTGGAAGGGTTTTGATATGCATTTATCCCAAAGGCAAGCCTTTTACACACTTCCGCTAACCTCCTAGGGTCAGGCTCCTCTAAACCGCCTCGGGCTCGTAAAAGCAACCCAACAGAGCTTTTATGGTGTCATTATGGCTCCTTTAAATCCCGCTCCTTCCAGCTTCCGATAATTCTGTTGCTGCTAATCAGATCGCCAGCTCTTTTATTTGAAAGTGGGCAATGGAGTGCGAGAGAAGGGGAGAGAACCAGCTGAAGACAGACCTATTTCATTTCAACCAAGATTTATCAAAGTCTGCTTTGGTGTGGTTCATCCTTGGCACTTGCATTTCAGTCACACTGAGCAACTTCAGCCTTCATTTTTATTTTAGAGCAGGGATTGGCAAACTTCCTGTAAAAGGACAGATTGTGAATAGTGTAGGTTTTGCAGGCAAAGGATTTATGTCACAGATACTCAGCTCTGGCAATGTAGAGAGCATACAAGGACACAGCCTCTGGATGATATGTAAATGAATGGCTGTGGCTGGTTTCCAATAAAACTTTATTTATAAAAGCAGGCAGTGGGCTGCGTTTGGCTCATGAGCTGCAGTTTGCCAACTCCTGTTTTAGATGTTAAAAACTCCATCTGTCCAATCTTTCAGGTGGCTTCTTCCAAGAATTCCTAGTCCACTTTGCAGTTACTCTAGCCTTCCAAAGATAAATGTGGCTTATATATCGAATGCTCTGCTTGGATGGTAGAATATCATTACCGAGATATTGGGTCTACCAACTCAGTTTCCAACTTTGTTTTTCTTTATTCACTTCCTGTCTCTTAAATAATAAAAACATAAAATTTTTGTTTAATGTATCTGTAAGAGCTTCACTTAAAAAATAATTTCGTTGTACCACACAGGACTGTTTAGAAAGTCAAATATTATGTTCTCCACTTATTGTGCAGGACCTTCTTGGAAAATAAGCATTTATCATATTCCTGAGAAGGCAGTGCGGTAGTGAGAAAAGCCCTGCCCTGAATCCGCCACAGCCTCGCCAGCGTTCTGCGAGTCCGGTAGTCGAGGATGCCGGCGCCAGCCGCTGTGACTCTGAGCAAGTGTGTAGGAAGCACCAAAAAGGCATCATCTCATTTCACCTCACAGGAACACTGTGAGGAGCAGCTTCAGAGTCTGGTATTTCAAAAGCAGAAAATTAAGCTCACAGATTGTAAAATAATTTGTCCCAAGTCCAAGCAAGGAATGATTATGGCTTGGATTAGGGCAGTGAGTGAATATATGAACCCATTATAACCTTTCCCCATATTTATGTGCTCAGTGATGCTGAGTGTGACAAATAGCGTTAGCAAATCACCGCTTATTCCTAGGCACATACCTTGGCTGTCTTTCCCATCCTCCCTGGCCAACTGGCTGAATCCTAATTTATGTAATTCATGCAAAGTGATGCCCAGCAGCTCCAGTCTGGACCAATAAAAAGCCTCCAAATGTGTAATCTGCCATGTTTCCTTGTTTGTTTGCCCCCCCCCCCTTCAGTCTAGCTACAATGCAGATGCTGTTGTGGGTGATCTTAGAATCTAAGATGAAAGAGCCTCTTTCTGTGCTCCATTGAGTGGCTGTGGGAAACAGAACCACTCTTCCACTGCATTTGAGCCATTTTAAATCTGTTACCTGATCTTCTGTAGCATGTGGGGGGGTTGGGTGTGTCTGTGCTGAGTGAATCCAGTTAATATTTATATGAGGAGATACTGGGAGATCCCAACTTTGGGTACGTTGCCTTCCCAAGGTCTGTAATGGGGATGCACGTTAGCCACTTTCAAACATTTCAGCAGATGTTATGGCATTTAACCAAATGGGCCTCTGTGTCCTATTTTATTGTATTATGTTCAATATTTGGATTGTGTTGGAATTAGAACACGAGGGCAGACTGACTTGCCCAAGGTCACACAGGTAAGGAAGTGCAGATCCAATACACAAGCTTTCTTGGCTCCCAGACTAGAAAAGTTTATATTTTCCCATTTCCCCTTAGAAGATGGTTATTGTCTGGTGGTTTTCACTGAGTTGCTTATTGAGAGATAAGATACTCTTGTGCTATTGTGCGCAGTTCAACAAGGAACAATTTCTGCTACATTAGAAGACTTTGGGGATCTTAAGGCTTGATCGCATCCGTACATAAAAACAGATGCTGGTGCCTAGCTTCCACCTCCAGAGAGAGAGAGAGAGAGAGAGAGAGAGAGAGAGAGAGAGAGAGAGAGAGGGAATGGGATCAGTAATTTATAGATTGGCTTTTTACCTTGGGTCCTCATAATACTTGTTTATTAGAGATAATTTGCTTAAGCATGCACGAGGTGGAAGGTCACACAAGGAAGGTTTTTATTAGTTGTGTACTGAATGGATCAATAGTAATTTGGATACTATAAATCTGCCCTGTTAACAGGTTTATTTCTTCATCAGGTATTAATTCCAGAGGGTTTCACCCATTATAGAATTGACATAAACTATGCTGTGCAGATGCTGCTGCCTCTGTAATCAGGTTCAGCTGCGAATCTGTGAGTCTCCACGCGGGCCCGTGGAAGAGGGCTGGCAGATAGGCATCTGGGGGGCTGAGCTCCTGGCCTCCTTGGAGAAGAAATCCAAGGGAAAATGGAAGCTATGCATTGCTAAACCTGCTTCTTTTCTTTCCTCCCATCCAGTCTTCTCTTTCTTTCTGTGTCTATTCATTCACTCGTCATCCATTTATGTATTTTAATTAAAAAAGTAATACAGATAACCAAGATAGAAATGTTGAAAAATGCAAAATAAACCCTTAATAAAACAGCACTAACGCCCAACCCCAGCACTAAGTAACAACCACTGGAACACATAAGAACGTTTGCTTCTCTCCGTCTTCTTCCCCATCTCAGGCACATGCATTTTAATACAGTCGAGATCATATTGTGCATTTGATTTGTTTAACAAATTGGATTTTTTGCTTTACAAGGTCGGTACATACTCACTGAATCAAGTCAAGTAACATGAAGATATGAGAAGAAAAAACTAATATCTATATTCTACCCTGTCCCTTTGGCTAAACAGTTATTGTGGACTTTTTCGCCCATGCAAACAGGCAGAGCATGTGTGCAGAGCATGTAGGGGTGGAGTTTGTGTGTGTGTGTTAATTGGATAGTACTTTGCCCATTATTTAGAAACCAGCTTTGTTCAGGTAACGACCCATTTGGAGCACATGTACATAAAACAACGTTTCTAAGTGGCTGCATGCAGCCCTACCATGGAGCAACCCGAACCCAGTCAAGCATTCTCCTGCAGTGGGCACGTCGCTCCCGTTCAGTGTTGTTACTACTGCCGTCAGCCGTCATAAATCCTGCAGCAACAAATGTTCGTGTGCGTATGACCTAATATACCACTGGTTTCAATATTGGAGGATAGACTCCAAAAGTGGGATTTCTGGGTTAAAGATCAGATGATGTAATTTGGTGTCCTTTGGTTTTCCCTGGTATTATACAAAAGCATTTCCCTACATTCATGAAAACTGTTTTTAAGGGATTTTCTAAAAATGTGTTGTAAAAAACTTCACCGGATAGTTTCTTACCAGTCCCCCTATCACTGGGCCTTCGGGGGCAGACCCTTGCTGTTATAATGCTGAGGTGAGCATCTTCCTGCAGGAATATCTGCCGTCCTCTTGACTTACTTACCTGCTGTCCTAGCAGTGGGATTACTGGGCCAAAGGTCACGAAAGCGCAGGCTGCAAACAGCCTCCTTTCGGGTTTCTGCTGCACTCCCCATCCACGTGTAGGGGCAGCACTTTACAAACCACAGCATAAACCCTCAGAATAATTCCATTTCCCACCAGGCCAGAGCATTGTTATTAATATAACTTTACAAACATCATTCTTTTGAAAGCTTTGTCTAACCTGACCACAGCTCATATTAGAGAACCTTCTAACAATCCAGGGGCAGCTTGTGGATTCTGCTGCAGAGAAGTTGTCCTGGGCTAAAGGGCAGGCACCTGGGGAGAACCACCCCCATCCTGCCCAAAGGTGATCTCTGCCCACACCCACCAGCTGGGCACATACGCGCTTTTCTTCCGGGAGATAAGGTGGGATCTTGTGTGTTCCTTCTCTGGCTCATTTTTATCATCAGAACACGTCCAGTGTTTCTTAACGGGGCACCGCTGGTGTTCGGGGCTGGATGGTCTTGGGTGTTGGCAACAGTCCCGAGTGTTAAAGGGAGTTCTGGCCCCTGGGCCTGCTCCCTGGACACCACCAACACACGTGTCACAGTTACCACCACATTTGCCTTCTCGTGTCTCCTGACTTCCCTGTTCACACTCCATCCCTTGAACTCAACCATATATTCAAATTTGTACTATTCCTAATCTTTTTATACATTTTATTTCAGTATGTGCCATCTCTGTGTGAGAGTTTTTGCTGTAAGACCTCTAACGCAGTGATTCTCAAATGGGATTGGGAAGGACTGGAAAAAAGGGAAGGTAATGAGTGGAGCCATGATCATGGGGGTTGGAGGGATTACTCATGTTTTTTTTAATAGGATAGCATGGTGGTTAAAGGCTGGGTAGGGAGCCAGAGGAACTGAGTTCAAAATCTGACACCTCCTCTTACAAACTGGTAGCCTCAGGCAGGTCATTAACCTCTTTATACCTTTGTTTTACTCATAATGTGGCATAATTATAGTTCCTACTGCATAGTTTCTTTGTGAGGAGTAAATGAGTCACTATTCCTAAAAAATCAGCTGGTGCCTGACACAGAACAAGCACTGTGTGTGTGTGTGTGTGTGTGTGTGTGTGTGTGTGTGTGGTGTTCCACAGTTGCAGCTTAGCAGAGGGACGCTTCTGCGCCGGCGAGGGAAAGCAGGCTGGGAAACTCTCAGGGCGGAGGCTGAGGAGGTCAGGTTCCCATAGTGGGCAGGTTAGCACAGCAGCGCCCCTAATTGGGGGGCACTTCAGGAGGGGGTGGCATAGTCCATCTCCCACCTCGGGGTGCTCCGCTCTGGCAGCCATTTCAAGCGCCCCATGGTGGGTTGGGCAGCCAGCAGGGCCAAGACTGGAGCTCCTCACTCATGTCCAGAGCAGGAGCTGGACCCCAGGAGACAGGTGAGCCTTGTGGCCATGGCTGGCCCTGCCCTCTTAATCTGACTTGACTGTCTTCATGAAAATGCTGTGGGGGCCCAAGGTCAAGGTCACCCTGTGAGGTTTAGGAAATGCTTTCAAGCTCCTAGTCTTTGTCCTCCTAGAAGAAAAGCAATGGAAGAAAAAAGTAGATAAAAGATGGATTTTGTCGGAGCTTGTCCCAACACATGTTAGTTAGCACATGGGATATTGAAAACTGCCCTGTGAGCAGACGTTGAAGCCCAAACACAGATGGATCCAGTGCTTTGTTTTCTTTATCGGAAGATGTATATTTAGTTCGTATGTGTTTCCGAGGGTGGCATACATCTTTTAATTGATGTGTGTATTCACTGTGCTATCACCAATACTCTGAGCAAGTCAGCCATGCCTCTTATGCCTAATAGCATAATGAGTGGTGATAATAACAATTAGTATCACCAACATGCATAAAGTAACTATGTGCTATTTAATTAATTCATTTATTTAATGCTCATAACAACCCCAAAAAAGTACCATAGGTGCTATTATTGTACCCACTGCCCAGTTGAGAAACTGGAGGCACAGCTTGTCCTGGACCTCCAGCTAGTGAGAGGCAGAGCCGGGACTTGGAGGTTTCCCAGGATAACATGGCTAACATGCAGGGGGATCTGGGGCTGGACCCAGGGTCTCCAGGATGCTCAAATCCATGTTCTTCCCTCCACATCACAACGACTCCATTGCTCGGTCCTCCCCTCATTAGTCTGGTGTCTTCATCCAGAAATTTGAGACCTGCCATTCAGACAGTTCCAGAACAAAACGTGCTTTGATGGGACTTATTTTTGTCATTTTCTCCACTCTCTTCATCTCTCAGACTGTGTCTTTCTGACACTTCTTTTGTCAGAGCTTTCACCAGAGGAGGCAAACATGGACATTGTCAAGGGGACTCAAGAAATGAGGAAAAGTGGCAATAATTGCCAGCACAGTCACTTAATATCTTCTTCTGAATAGACTGGTAAATTAAGCCTTCCCTCAAAACCTTCAAGATTGACCTTTGAATTGAATAATTTAAATTCATTGACTCAAACGCAGTTAGTTTGGACAGCCCAGACAGAAGAGTCAACTTTTCTTTGGACAAAGAGCCTACTATTCATTTATTCAACAAATGCTTTTAAACACCCACCACTGTGCTAGGCAGTGGTGATGCGTGTAGGAGCCAAGCATGTCTACAGGGCGGAACATCTGGAATAAACAGTATTGTGCATGAGAATTATCCAGACCGCCAGTGTCTATAGCCCATATGTTCCCATTGTCTCTATTGTCTTGGCCCTAGGTTGGCCAAGAGACGAAAGGCAAGCTTTTGTCCAATTGGATTTCAGTATCTTTCCCTGACCACTCCCTCTCTGGGGCTCTGTACTCCCTGTTCAAGCTCTCTAACCCCCATCCCAGCAGTGCTAGGTCGTGCCTGCCTCCCCCAGGGCTCAGAGGGCACCCAGCCTTGATGAAACCTCCCAGCACCTTAGCGATCGATATCTGACCCTGAGGATGTTCTGTCTTTCCCAGGAAAGAAGAGTCCAGAAAGACAGAGATAGGAGTCGGAAGGGGAGGCATGAATGGCAGTTTGGGTTGATAACTCCGACAGCTCATTTAATTCTGATTTTCCATGTTCCTGCCCATGCTACTGTTGACTCCAGAGAAAGGTGATGAAGTGTTATCAATCAAGAAAGGATAAAAAAGATTGCTACAGTTTTGGGTAACTGATTGGCTGAATGGGCTTTCCTTTAACTTCAAACTTTAAAGAGTTATGAGGTTAGCTCTGTCCCTAGCATTAATGATTAAACATTGATGCTATTTATAAAAATCAGGAAATAGAACAATAATGTGATCCTTCTGATCCCGCCTTCTGATCCTTTTGTGATTCTAGAGACCTAGAGTAAGAAAAACCGTTATTAAACTTTATTGAATTATTGCATTGAGCATAGCTTGAAGGGGGGAATTTCCTCCTCTCTATGAATCTAGGAAAAAGTTGGTTATTTTCTTAGACCCCCCAAATCCCCAATATCGCCCCCCTGTGGTCAGGCCACTGAACCAGAGAGGGCACTGCCCATCCAACCCCAGAGTGGAGGCATTCTCCACGGTGAACAAAATCCCATCCCTGCACTGTGCTTTGGAGGTGGGCACTTGGCTCTCCTACGCCTACTTGCCCATAGTTTGAAAGAAAATGTTAATACTGTAAAGTGTATTTGACCATATTTTCTAACCGGGAGACATCTTGCCTTTAAAAATCCCCTTCATCTGTGATCCTTGTTAAAGAACACGTGATTCCCCATCAGCCAAGTCCCACTTGTCATCCAGGTGTCCTCAGGATGGATGGAGAGCTCCCTGCACAGACCCAGAGTCAGAGATCCTCGCGTTTATCTTCCCTGGTTGGGGCTGCCAAGACGCGGGGAAGGCCTTCAGTCCAACACCTGCTGGCGGACATTTGGCAGAGCCCGTTCTGGAACCCGTCATAGATTTCCTTCTCTGTGGTCGGGGGAGCAGAGAGGGTGACAGGTAAAAGGAGTCAGGAGAGGAGTGTGGATGGGGATAAACAAGTGCGTGTCTGCATCCTCGGGTGGACCGAGTCAGACGCTGCCCGGCCTGAGGAGGGACGCATCTCCTTTCTGAGAAGTAACATGAAGAAGATGAACTTGGCGCTCAGACACCTGAGGCCTGAATATAGGAAAAACATGAGACATGCATTTTAAAGGGATGCCCTGCGTGTGTATGTCTGGGTGTGTGTTATTAATATGTCTGTTGGCCTTGGTCAGGTATATTCAGAAAGTTCCCTGGTTTTTTTTTTTACATGGCCAGTGCAGTCATGGGTTGACGTCAGGTGTATTCCTCATGGTAACCCTGGCTGGGAGGCTTCTCCTAGCATCACATACATGGAGGGCCACACTGCCTTCCTTGGGGCTGATAAAAGACACCTGGAATGGATGATAAAAGTGAACTATTACTTCCTGAGGCTGCTGAAACAAAATGTACAAAGTGGCTGGCTTGAAAGAACCCGAATTTATTATCTCACAGTTCTAGAGACCAGAAGCACAGAATCAAGGGGTCGAGGAGGCCATGACCTCTCTGATAGCTCTGGAGAAGAATCCTTCCTCACCTCTTCCAGCTTCTGGTGTTTTACTGGTTCTATTTTGTGTTCCTGGGTTGCAGTGACAGCTCTCTGATTTCTGCCTCCACTGTCATGCTACCTTCTCCCCCCGTGTCCTCTTCTCTCCTCATCTTATAAGGGCACCGGTCATACTGGGTTAAGGGCCCAACTGACTCGGGTGTGACCTCGTCTTACTACTCACACCCACAGTGACCGTTTCCAAGTAGGGCCACTACATCCCAATCAGGCGTTGGAGGTTAGGATATATAATGTGGGAGACACAATCAACTGACAGCAAGTCATAATAGTAAGAATGTTACAAATATTAACAGCACGACTGCCATTCTGGAGCATCCACTGTACTTTCTGCCCTGGGAGCTCTTCCTCTGAGATCCTCACCTCACCCTTTAACAAATACGGAAACTAGGACTCGGGGACACTTGATCCACTTTCTTACCGTTCCCACTTTCCTCCTGTTTCCCAGGCCAGTTTCTCTATGTACTGATTGTCGACCACACACTCACTGGGGTGAATGTTTATTCTGGAGCCCCAAAGTTGACATGCAATGTGCCAAGTGTCCCTAGTATTGCAATATGACATAATTTCAAAAATCAGACCTGATTGAGAAAATACAAATCGTGCAGCAGAAGACAGCAGTCAAACTGCTCCAAACAGCAGCTGAAACAGCTCTTTGAGGGCTGTGAGTCTTAGGCTGGTGGTCAGAAAACCACAGACACTGAACTGAATTTCCTGGGTTCTAGCCCCATTGCTCCACTAAGCAATGGATGCTATGGGACAAGTTATTTAAATGCCATGTGCCTCAGCTTCCTCCTCCATAAAATGGGTTACCATGAGTGCTTACCACATAGCGTTTTCATGAAAGCTCAATGAGCTTATCTGTTGTAGTTATTAGTACTACAAGTAATATTTTCCTGCCCCCCTAACATGGACTGAACAAGCATTTATCATCTACCTCCAATGGCAAAATGTTCAGAATTATTCCTTTCTCTTTTATTTTTGAAAACTGAGAAAAAATCACGAATAGATTCTTCTGAGCTGTGAGTCCTGCCTGCACATGGCCGCAGCAAAGCAAAATTGAGAACTTTCTTTCTTATCTCTAATTGCCCACTATCTCTGCAAGCACGGGGGAGACAGCTGTGTTCTTCCAACGCAAATCCCTTCTGCCACGTCCTGTGTGGCTTTGCCTTGTTGACAGTGCCCCTGTGGAGTCACTTTTGTCCTCTTTCCCTTCCTGGAATGTGCCCCACCCAAAAACCCAAGTCTGGAGCTTGATGAAGCAGAGATGTGGGGGAAGGGACAAGAGGGGACAGTGGGGTCTCCTGTGATAAAAATAGGAACACCCACTTTTACCCTCGGTGCCCAACAGGAAATGTCGCGGGAGGCAGGCGCCTGGGCTGGCCTGAGACTGGAGACACAGCCTCCTGTCTCCAGCATCACCGCGGCAGAAGCATGCTGATTGTCACTGCAAGTACTTGTTCTGTCTTTGGTAACTGCAGGTTCTCCTAGACGCCATAGATTGCGCAGGCTTCCAAAATTCCTTTCTCACAAAATATTTGGATGGGGATCCAGCTACAAACACTCTGTTGAGAAATGACAAATGACTCATTCGTTTAAGTGCCTCAGAGAATCCTCTTCCTTTTGTTTTGCCTAATTTTCACACTTATGAAAGCAAACCTTCCACTCACTGTTCCTGTAGCGATTCAGCCCTTCTGAGCCATCTGCTGTGAGGCAGGACCTGTGGGGCTCTGGGTGGCACGTGCGGGGTGAGTCCCATGCCTCAGGCACAAAGGCGTGGTGTTTAAATCCTGAAAGTGCCTTGCCACCTAGATTTCCAGACTCTCCCCCAAATCCACATTGCTTCCTAGAGACACACCATTGGGGGTCGGGGTTTGCTTTTCCTGGGCTGGGCTCCGCCACTCACCTTTCGCTCCTGTTGTTCCTTTGCTTCCCCAAATGTGGGCAGCGCCAAGGTAAGCCAGAGGCATTAGTATTCACACTTGTATACGAACAGCCAAGTTCACACACACTGGAGGGAAAATATTATTTCTCATAAATGCTCGATAATTATAGTCTTTATTGCATCCTACTCTATATTGTGACACATAGTGGAAAGCTCTCGGATTCTATGTGGCAGAGTTGACAGAGACTTGCCGGTAAAAAAAGAAAGAATATACATATTCTTTATATATATATATATATATATATATATTCAGAGAGAGAGAGAATGTTCCCAATATAAACACAGGGAAAGAGATTCGAGATTCGGTGAGACTGGGAGCACCTGGCTGTTTGTTGCCAGCGTCATTTGTCATCTTCCAAAATAGCATTAACTTTCTGAAAAACTGAGCATACTGAAAAGGCAGCTATTAGGAAAGCATATTTTTTCAAGAATAAGTATTCAAAGCAGTTCTTTTCCCAATCTAAGAGGCTCCAGACTCCTTTTACACGAGATGGTAGAACTAGGAGAGAAGAAGGCCGTGACCGAGGGGGACCCCGTCCCACGGAAGGGATTGGCTGGGCTGTACTGAAATGTTAGGCATAAAAAGTTGTTATCTGTCCCCTGGGCAGAGGGCAGGCAGAGGTGTGTGAATATTTGGCATTTTGCAATTGGTAAGAGCTGAGTGATGTTTCTGAGATGTTTAACTCTTTGAAAATGTCCAGTGGTGCTTTCCTCTGTGTGGCCTTAGGAAATAGGTCTGGAGTGGGACGGGGCAGGAGGATAAAGACACACTCATTGGGAGGCATTTGATTGCTCCTTTATTTTGTCTTCCCATGGAAACGTTTTCATAACAAATTGTTTCTTTATGGGAGAAATTCACAGGAATCAATGTGAAACCATTAGGTTCCTGCCTGAGGTCTGGATACGAATTCCAAAGACCACAGGATTTATTGATGTGTCTCTGGATATTCAGGCCTATGGGGAGGATCTTAGCAACACATTTTCTGGATTAAACTGGCATGAGGTTCAGTCCAACGAGTCCACGTCGTCAAGAGAGGGAAGTCATTTAGAAGAACTAGTGGGTGTTACCTCCATGATTAAGTAGTTGGTTTTAGGCAGAATGGGGATGGCAAACTACGGCCCCACAGGGCAAAGCTTGCCAGCTGTCTGATTTTGTAAATAAAGTTTTATCCGCACATTGTCTATGGCTGCTCTTGCCACACATCAGCAGGTCTGAGTAATTGTAACCTTACAGCCCGCCAAGCCTAAAATATTTCCTATTTGCCCTTTTATAAAACAAAACAAAAAAAAAGTTTGAGGATCCTTGAAATAGAAGATTAAGTAGTTAGTGTTACTTACATTTTTTTACTAATTTGGGCTAAATCTCTCATTTGTCTACACGTTTAAACAAAATGGCATATCAGTGGCGATGTGTTTATAATACATCAAGGAAAGCAAACGAAGGGCGACTTCTGTGGCCGAGGGGGAAAGACCATAGAGATTGCAGGTGGACCGCAGGTCACCTGATAGCGATACGTCTCTCGGACACCCTGCCCTTCACTTTGTGCGAGTTCCTGGCCTCCGCAGCGGCTCTATAAAAGCCCATTGTTTGCCCCCAGCTAAACGCACATCTTGTGGAAGCTCTTTTTTCGTGCAGTCTCTGAGGGTTGTTTGCGACGTAGTTCGGAGACAGTGTCTATTAAGCCCTACTTGGACTGGGGAGACAAGTTGTCAACCTGCAAAACCACCAAATAGGCCACGAGGAAGAGTGAATGCCTCTCGCCATCCCCCTCGGTGAAGGCGGGGCCGCCCAAACTATAATGGGGTTTGGAGCAGAGGGAGGTGATGCCAGAAATTCCACTAAATAAATCATCTAATTGAAAAAACTTGCCTAGTTGAGGGGATGTGTATTTATGAGCCTGTTCTCAATGGATAAGTACTTAGGGTGCAGTAAGCAGTTTAAACAAAATTAGTTGGAAAAACAGGGAGTTTAAGGGAGCAAGAGATCAGGTTTTCTGGCCTCGCCGCACATCAGGTGACTTAAGCTAAAAATGGCTTAAAATACCGCAATCACTTGAAACTCCTTACATAAACTGACCAGGAATCTGGGGCATTCGTGCTAGCGACAATTTTCTTCTCCTCAAGATAAGGGCGGATAATTAGTCATAGGGTATTTCCAGATGATGCAGTTAGCACCTCGTGTAATATTAGGTGGGCAGGAGGCTTTGCTCTCGGACGGAGGTTGCTCCTGCCAGTTCTAATAAGGAATGTGTGTATTTTTAAAGTCTGGGTAGCCACTGGTGAGTCATTTCCACAATCTGCTGCCCTCTGGTTCAAAATGGAACAAAAAGTGTGTCAAATGACTGGTTCTTCATCCATCCATCCATCCATCCATCCATCCATCACATGGTTACAAGCACCCTGCCTGTCACGGCCAGTGCTGAGTGCTGAGGCGGTGTGTATGAATGCAATCTTTTCCAAGGAGCTTATTGCCCATTGGATATTTTGGCCTCGTCTATAAAGTTCAAGCAGTGATTTGACAACTCAAAGAGATGTGGGTTCGTGAGGTCTCTATTAAGCACGGGAAGGTTTGGTGTGGAAAGATTTCTCTTGAGGTAGCAAGGTGACTCAAAAGCAACACCAAAGCTGATCGGCATGGCACCGTATCTATCAGGGCAGCTCTTCTCCCGCTTTTGTTTCATTTACTCATTTTTCTGCCTCTTAATTTCTATTTGCTGTGCGGGGCCCACCCTCTTGGCTTATTCTGACTACAAGAGAGACAGGATAGTGAGAACATGGACGCGGCAACCCATTCATCATCCCCTTTCATATTCAAATCCCGACTCGGCCATTGATCAGCTGTGCGTTTGTGGGAAAGTTGCTTCACTTCTCTGAGCGCCAGTTTCCTCATGTGGCTGCAGGACTGAGGGGGAGGACCAGCCACTACTGTCACCAGTTACTGGGGAGCAGGTGAACGAAGGGAAGGTCACCTCTCACCCCTTGACTCCCTCTGCCCCCAACACCCACGCCTCTCTGCTACCTCACCTTGGCTCCTGAATAGTTGACCAAAGCTGGTCTCCACAGCTGGGAACTGCCACAGACACGCCAGTTGCTGCTGTCTCTGAGCCACCGCTTTACACCCTCACTACAGTGCGTTCTCGCTCTGGTGCTCTCTGCCAGCGCCTTCCAAGATGGTGCAAAAGCACAGCCTCTGCAGTCGGGAAGAGCCAAGTCTGCGTCCACTGTTTCTGCATCCTCCTGTCCCACCTGTGGGGCCGTGGTGGTGGGTGAGGTTAAGGTGAGGGCCTCCGAGGGTGTGGTGAGAGGGCAGTGTTATGTAACGGGGCCTCCCAGTGCCGTGCATGCCTGCGGCCAAGGACACCCAGTCCCCTCCACGATCTCCCTCCTCCTGTCTCACTGAAACTCCAGCCTAGAAGAGGTTGGATGAAAAACTGAGCTTTAGTGACAGGGCTTGTCTTTAGAGAAGACCTCTTCTGTTTTCTACTTCAGTGGTAACTCAGGCGATGAGAGGTGTTTAGCCAACAAATTAGATTTACTAAGTAATAGCCTGTGTGGTCTTTCTGTAAATAAAGTAGGCCTTTCATTCGGCTTTTTAAAATATTGCAAATAGACCTTCTATCCCCCTTTCTGCATTGTAGGTTGCTTAGCCAGCTAGGGGGGGCCCCATTAATATATAAGAAAGGAAGGAAAGTCCCTACTTTGAACAAAGACAGGATCCCTAGAAGACTGCAAAGCCTAGGGTAGGATTTGGGGTGCCACTGAATCAGGTCGGCCTGGGCTCACTTTAGCCCCTGCCCCATCACTCACCACCAAATCCCTGTGGGCAAGGCTCTGGTCAGCTCTTTCCTGAAACAGTCCCTTTGTCCGCAGCCAGGCTCTGCAGATTTCATCAGGGCACGCCCTCTGCTTGCTGGAGGGGTCCGAGCTTCCACGTCACTGGTTTGCCAGGGTAAGAGGAGACATCCAAATGCCAAATGCCACAGCCTTCTTTGAGATTCTGTCTCTTCTCCTGGACTCACACTCTGGGTAGCCCTCCAGTGCTACAGAGAAACAGGGCTCCAGAAGGCACCCCTCAGCCCATATCCCTTCACCCCAAAGTGTCTGCAGGCAACAGCTAACCACATGCACCAGGAGCCTCACAGAAGGCAGGCTCAGGGACAAGAGAGAGCTCCTTAAGACTTTGGTTCCTTGCCTTCTGTGCAAGCATGGCCTTTGGAGTCACAAGACATGAGTTCAAATCCCTGCTCTGCCACTAACTAATTGTGTAGACGAGCAAATTCCTTCTTCTTTGTGTGTCTCAGTCTTCTGTAGACTGGGGGACTAATAACATACCTGTTTCACAGGGTTGTGGTGAGGAGTGTGGGGGGGCAGGGGAGAGACAGAGGGGTCGAGCCTAGACCAGTGTCTAGCATATAATAAGTGTGATATAAACGTAGCTCCAATGCGAGTCATAACTTGCTGAGAGCAACTGTGTCAAAACCACACTAACAATAACTTGGAAAAGAAATCATTTGACTAGTTCTTCTGTTTATACAGCAACTGAGATTGATTGATATATATATTTTTTCCTTTGCTCTGCTGAGATATTCAATCATACATTCATTCATCTCTTTAGAAACATTTGCTAGCTACCTACTGTGTGTCAGGGCCTGGGCTGGGTGCTGGGACCCCCTCTCAGTGTGGTTTTAGTCTAACCGCACACAGCCAGCTGCACACTGGCTCCCAGGACGGGCAGTGACACAGTGACGGGGAGGAGAGGTTTCTCTTACGAACTCACGGAGGAGTTGACACCTGACCTTGGTAACGATGGAAGTTGCTTCCTGCACGGCTGCCCTGTGTGAGAACTCTGCTCTGACACCACATGCAGTGTCTCTGAGCCTTGACAGTCCTCCTCCTGCCGGTCCCAACCCTGGCCACCTCTGTGCAGCTCCCGAATTCTGCGGTGAGGGGGCGCATGCTGGCACCCTCCTCTTCTGGAGGCACCACTCTGCTGAGTCAGGAGCTACCACTTCTCCATCAGCTTTCAACATTTCTGTTGCTGTTTCCTGACCACTTGCCATTTCTTTTTTCTCTGTATTATACTTTATTTCACAGAGTTTCTGGAGGGCGCGTGGACAGAAATGCCTGAACTGAATCCACCATGTCTAACCAGAAGCCCCCCAAAGTCTGTGCTTCCTTTTCGGCCACGCCATGCCCTCAGCTGAAGGATGAGAAAAGGCCAGGTGGGCAGAGAGCAGTGTTGGCGCTTGTGACTGCCGCCATCGCTACCATTTGCTGAGTGTTTTCTGCCAGCTCTGTGCACCCACATTACGTGCGTGATCTGATTTAGTTGCCGAAATCACCCTGTGAGTGCACCAGTGCCTCAAGTTTGCATGTGGGGAGACTGGCCCGGGGTGGTTAAGTGCATTTCTCAAAGTCTCCCAGCTATAGCTGGAGGCTGGGGGTCCTGGGCAACAGGCTCTGAGGCTGAGGTTGGCATGCGGGGTGATTAGGGATCCACACCTATGGGGCAGTGTGGCAGGCAGGAAGGGGCCGGTGGAGGACCTAGCTTTGATGGAGGAACATCAAGCACTTCAGCCAGTCCCAAAGAGACTGAGGTGAAAACCCAGGGCTCACCCTCCGAGATGTCCTGAATAGGGCAAAGAAGGCAGGCAGTGCTTGCTGCAGGCTGCCTCCTGTAGGCGGTGCCCCGTGGGCGAGGCAGCTCCCTCAGACTGACACTGACGGCAGTTCCTGAGGAAGGACTCAGCCTTCAGCAAACAGTAGCCCAGCAGCTGGGGAAATGAGTGTTCTCTGGTCCAGAACAGGGGTCTGGGCAGCAACCCACAGCCTTCTCTGCAGTTCTGCGGGCTGACTTTGTGGCCCTACCTCTCAGCGTAGAGTCCATCCATGTGACTAAAGCACAGGGACAGAGGAAAGGGGGAGGAGAAGGTTAGAAAGGCAGGCCCCCTGGCCCAGAGTAGGAACTTGCACCTTGCCTAGGAGCCAGCAATGAACGGGGATAATGGGTAAGTAAGATTAGAGAAAGGATGTTTGAGGGGAAGAGTCCAGGTACCTGGAATCCTAGAATAAAGTCAGTTAATGGGCTTAATCTGATATCCTAGGTATATTATACTTGGGGCAGGAATTTCCGCTAAGAAGGGAAAGAAAATTTTACTTTTTTTGCTGTCCTACATCATTGGTTCTATTTCTTATTTGAAAATGCTGTTCCTCCCATATGGGAAAGAGTTGATGAACTCAGGTGGTAAAGATATCTTTGCTTAAAATATTTGCTATGAAAGTGGGGACAATAATATCACTGAGTTCTAGGACAGACTCTTCTCATGCAATTCGATGGGTGGGACCTGTTTGTGCTTTCATTTGAGGAAGTAACAAAACCAGAGGCATCTTCGAGGTTTTGCACCTCTGAGAGTTACAGAAGTGCACAGCGAACAAACAGCAGCACCCTCTTCTCTGTGCCTGCATCTGTGGGCGGACAGACTGAAGCGAGGGGTTCTCAACTCACGGACATGTGCCGAGCTCTGTGTCTGGGACAGCGAAAGGGCTGTCTCCACTCCCCAGACCTTCAGTGTGGGACAAATGAAGTAAATTCTGAGTCTATATGTGCCCAGCTTCCATCAATACCTAGAAATAATAATTCAGGGTCCCAAGATTCCCAGTCCCATGAGGGATCTCTCCTCTCTTCTCCCTGGTACCCTCCCTACCCAGTTTCCTTCCCTCCTTCCATACCCTCCTGTTCTCCCCCACACCGTCACAGGGTCCCAGATCCTATATCCCACAATGGGAGACATTTAGGTGGGGGGAAACAGATGTATTTGTTACAATACATGGATTCCACTTGTTGTGGAAAGGACCTAAGGCAACAGATATGGTGTTTTCAAGGATACAGAACTCATAGAGAGCACAGTTATTTCCCTGGTGAGCTGGGGAAATGGTGAGGTGTGGAATCAGGTATGTCTGGGATTAAATCTTGGCACTGAATTTCAAGAGCCCTGTGTAACCTTGAGCAAGTTCCAGCTCCTTGAACTTCAGTCTGCTTATCCCTACAATGGCGCTTTTACCTACCTTGCAGAACTGTTGCAATAGTAAGAGGATGTTGCAAAGTTTCTGGAATGGTGTTTAGGACTCATTACTACATCCATGCGGGCAATTATGGCTACATAGATCCCAGGGAGCCATCTGAGTGGAATCAGCTTTTAAATTAAGGGGACCAACATGAGCAATATCTAAAAGTCACAAGTCTATGTCACTCTGGCCCCCCAGTATCCCATACTGGTTTGGGTTTATACTTTCCGACAGTGCCTTACATGTCTTGAGGTCCTGAGTCATTTTATCATGTCTTATGATGTTCCTCAAACAATGCCTACTGCTGGATTCCACAGGCCACCCACTAATCGAGTTCTGGAGCGGGCTCACACCAGCTTTCATGAGCTGACTGTGTGGATGTCTTCCCAGCTCTGCACTCTGCCACTCCCACTGAGAGTGTTTACACCACAGGATTTGGCAGGCACTACACACCAAGGCTCCCTCTCCCCAGTTGTTAATCACTTACCACTAGGCCACTGTCACGAACCCTTCATTCACAGATATGTCATTTAAGCAAAGCAAAGCGGCTCATGGAAAAGTCCATTTTAATTAGCTTATTACACTCCTTATCCCCGCAAAGAGGTGGCTGTGGTGGTAAGCTGAAACTTTGTGTTGCTTTAGCAAGGCAATTCCATTATGCCAGAAAAGCTATAGGTTGGCAGTTCATTTCCCTCCAATACTTTCTAATGACTATAGTGAGAGCATGAACACCCTGGACAATGGATGGGGTACATCTCCCCGTGACGATGGGACGTGGTTGATACATGGACCCTAGAGACGCTGTGATCGTGACTCTGAAGCTCTGTCTTTCCAATTACCAGGAAGTTATGCTTCTCAGCCTCTAGGAAGGGGTGAAGTGGTGCTAAAATCTTGGGCAATTGTGGATCTCCCCTGCTATGTATAACAGTTTAAATCAATCGATCCCTTACCAAAAGCTAGGGAACAAGGAGCAGCCTTAGAGAATAGTACAGGTTAAAAACAGTCAGGAAAATTAACTCCTCCCCCTTTTTTTCTTATTAAAAGGTTATCTTTTAGTAAGAGGTTACTCCTTCGTGGGACATGCTCCACTCTTTGATCCTACATTCAGGGTAACCAATGGCCTCCCTCTCATGACTTTTTCTTGGGTAGTTGAATTGCTGGCCTCCATCTTGGTGTTAGCTTCATGACCAAGGGTCTAATGCCCCTTGTGGAGCACCTAACTGGAGACATTCGTCCCACTACTGGATAAGCAAGTGGCCGACGTCATAGGGAAGGCCTGAATTCTGTGGCCGAAAATGCCATCCGGCAAAGGGGTTAAGGGCATGGACACCCCAGGTTCAAATTCCAGCACCAGTGCTCACTAGCTATGTGACCTTGAGCAATGCTTAACCTTTCTGAACCTCAGATCCCACGTCCGTCAGATTGGGAGTATTGGAAATGAGATAGCACTGGAAACACATTTAATGAAAGCCTGGGATGCTGTGCTACTTGTTGTCATTCAAAGGTCTACTGTGATGATCGTGCAGAATCTTTACCTGTGGGTGTGCAATGCTCCCACTTCACTTGGATGGGAAACACCTTCCCATTTACCCTGGCGCCATGGCTAAGTGTGGGGGTCCGCAGCCCAAGGGATGGGGTGCAGCTTCTGACTCTGCCACTTGCTTTTTGACCTGTGCCTCTTTGTGCTTCAGCGCCTGCCTGTCACTGGGGATGGTGCATGTCAATGGCCTCAAAGGATTCTGGAATAGGGCAGACCCCTCGGGCAGCGTGGAAGGCACGTCAGTCTCTTAGCATGCAGTAGACAGGTGGCACGTGATCAGGACTCAGCAAACAAGAGCTATTGGTTATTAAGTCACTTAACTTGCATGAGCCTCAGTTTCCCTATAAACAAAATGGACATAATAACACCTGCACAGGGGTCCTGCAAGATTTCAGGCAAAATTCTGGGGCTTGGTACCTAGAATGTGGCACAGAAGGTATCCAGGCTCCGTATGGTAGTCCTCCACCAAGGGGGCTGCCTTGTGAAGTCATTCAGGTGGGAATCCAGAGGGCACAGGCAGTGAAGGACAGATTTTCAACCCCCCTTGACAACCTAAGGGCCAGCTACACAGCTAGCTTGTGTCCTCACTGACGCCTTGCTTGGGAGCTACTAACATGTCGTGTGCCTTCGATTTTACAAGCCAGGCAACTGTGAGAGGATGGAGCCTACCAGGTGTGGCAGCCAGAGGGGCCAAAAAACCAAAACCGCAGAGTAAGGTGTTCCCCAGTGTACCCTGTTGTCATGAGTTCAGCACTTCTCTGCACTAGAGGCAGGACAGTTCCAGCTGCAGTTGCTTATAGTGAGCCCGCGCTGGGACATGCGGCCAGATGGACCCTGGATGCGAGACCGTTGACCTGAGCCTCGCCAGCTGCCAAGTCCTCCCTACGTGAGGAGTAATTTGCAGAAGAGGAACATGGCAGGGATGGGGCTCAGACCCATTCTGAGGTATTGTCCAAAATCACATGCAGGCACAAATGATGTCCCCAGCCCAGGGGTCTGAGGACTGAGAAATGGGCTCAGAGAGGAAAACAAAGGTCTCTGAGGCCCCATGGACAGGGGTTTGGCCAGCAGAGAGATCAAATCACCCAGAGAAGGAATATGTACATAGCCTCATGGGAATAGATTCCCACATTTATGCATAATTTCAGGAGGTTACAGAGTGAACAGCGTATGGGGTAGAAAGCGTGAACCATGAACAAGAACATGGGCTTTGAACTGAGATGGACGTGGTTTGGGTCTTAGTTCCAGCACGTCCCAGGTACGTGGCCGTGAGTTACTGGACCTCCTTCAGCCTCTGTCTCCTTCTGAGGCTGTTATGAGAATTAGAAGTAATAACAGGGCCTTGGCACAAAATAGGCCATCACCAGCATCGTTAGTGTTTTCTGTTGTGGATGGCTATCACAGTTGGGACTCGCCTGCCTAAGGGAGCTGTTGTGGCTCACACTGTCCTTGGCCAAGATGCAAGAGCTCAGGATGGGTTTGGAACGAGATAACAGAAGGGCTGGAAAGTGACTGCTGTGATAAGACTGTACCTGGGCTGGGCCATCCAGCTAAAGTGGAGGCACTGGGCCCGGTGACAGGCAAGTCTCTAGAGGGAAAGCTAAAAAGTAGGTGATACGCAGCCTTTGAGTTTGAACTCAAAGAGGAGGGAGAATTTCGGACCAAGAGAAAAGTTTCAGCCTCGAGTTAGGAAACAAGTCACTCTCAGGCAGTGTGGTCCCCAGAGACACTGGGTAAAACTTGGTGAGAAAGGTGGCTATTACTTGACTTTCTTGCCTAGATGGCCATAATCCCCTCCCTTTCCCATGTTTTTAAGGAAGGAAGGAAAGGCAAGATATTTTGAACTATGTGCTTCTTTCTTTAACCTTTTAATAAATGGAGTAGCTACCTTTGAACTAACATCTACTGTGTACTCAGGAAATGGCCAAATGTTATTACTAATCCTGCCAAGATCCATGTGCATGGGCTGGTGTTATGCCTGTTTCATGGATGAGGAAACTGAGGCTCGGTGGTTTGTCACAGAGCTGCCATGTGTCAGAGTCAGGATTCAAGTTCAAGTATTTCTGGCATCAGCTCCCTGGCTTTTTCCACCATCCCACAATGCCACCCAATCTGTAAAGGCACCCAGACCATTCCTCTCCCTACTCCTTCCCCCCAGTTCCCTCCAGGACTGAGAGATGATGCCCGTGCTTGTTCAGTAGAGGTTAGAAGGTATGTCTCCCATCCCACAAAAACAGGGAGGGCTTTTTAAATGGAAACCCACAGGGCATGAGAGCTGGTTCTTCACTTGCTTTGCAGGAGAATTGGCCTGGATTTGTACGCAGTACCAGAGCTGCCTCATTTTTCTAAGGACCTAACTTTGCGGCATTCTTCAAGGGCTCCGGAGAGTCCCTTGTGCCATCAAATTAAGTTTGGAAACTTCAATAAAAACGTCCTGAAGGAAACTGTCAATTAATGCATTTACACAGAAGCATGATACTCGGGAAAAACATCTTCAAATGCAAACGCTGTTTTCCAACCATTAAAAAGTTTGTGCACTGCTTGGTTTCCATAGAGACCTGAGGTAATAGCCTCCTTCCCCTCACTGAAAAGTGAATGTCTCTTGATTTTTTTCTTTCTTTTTTTTCTACCTTAGTCTTTCATACTTTTTTCTCCTCCATTTATGAAAACAAAAGATAACTAAATTGAAACCTGTCCATGAGATTTGTCTGAGGAAGACAGCTTGATTTATAAGCGCAAAGAACTTCATTTTTGCTCACCTCCTTGTTATTTTATGGCTTCTGCAAATAGTGTTGCTACCTGAAGGGAATGGACAGAGAACTGTCAATTGACCAAATGATTTCCCTGTCCAGCAAACACATACTCAAAAGGGAAATGTTAATGGTCTGTTGAAGAGCCAGTGAGTTTTCACAGGATGTGGAGCAGAGGTGGACAAACAGAGGCCTGTGGATCAAATCCGGCCTACTGCCTGTTTTCGCAAATAAAGCTTTATTGGAACACAACGCTGTTCATTTGTGTGTGTGTTGGCAGTGGCCAACAAAATGGTGAGCTGGAGTAGTTGTGACAGGGACTGTACAGCCCACAGAACCAAAAATAGTTCCTCTTTGACCCTGTTGCAGGAAAAGTTTACTGAGCCTTGGTAGATAGGACAGAACTTTGGAGGCATTTAATAGTTTGGTCACTTTAGGCAAGTCTGATCTTGCAGCAGCTGATTTCTGCATCTTTGAACTAAGAGTGACAGAACCCTTTCTCAGGGTTTTGGGGACATAAAGCACCTCACCCTGTTTGGTACATATAGGGGAATGATGGATATGAATTCTTTTTACTCCAGATCCTTTTCCAAGGAAATTCAAAGATGCCTATTTATGATTCTAGAAATTCTTCAGAAAACCCACAAAAAGTGTGTAAAACCCAAGCCACACAGTCAGGCATTGCTCCTGGGCGCCCGCACGCCCAGGTGTCTCTCCCCTGGAGGAGGTGAGGGAGGCGCGGGACTCTGTTCGGGGATGAGACGGCAAACAGAAGAGGCCACCGCAATCTAGAAAGAAATCTTTAATGTCTATTCAGCTTTAAAGAGTTTGAGAGGGTTTTTTTTTCCTTTTAACAAACCAGTTCAAGTACATGCCTGCAGATTATAAAATTACCTGAAATTGCCTAGAATGTCAGCATGCATAGCTTGTTAGTATTTACATATATTTACATAGGGAAACAAGAGAAAGATCTACAGTTATTTACAGTCTATGCAGGAAGAGAAAGGTGGCCTAATTGTATTTCCTAAAATACAGTAGATGAGTAGTCAGTACATGCATATTTAATATTTGTGTGATAGAATGCAATTTAAAAAAAACACATACCTTTGTAACTTTCTATGCTAAGGTGTTACATCATCAAAGTAATTTTTTTTGTTTGTTTTGTTTCTAGTCTATTTGCATCAAGTGCTTTAAAATGTTCACTAACACCGAGGCAGAATTATTTACCCTGGCAATTAAAGCAACAGCACACATGATCATTTCCTACTAACTAGCGACAAGCTGCTGGTGAATGAAATATCTATTGTTTCTCATTACCCATCGACCACTGTGACGAGATCTCTCTTTGTAAAGGCAGCGCCTAAGCTATCACCATTAATTATGGAAGTAATATAAATGAGACACTCTCCACACTATGTTCTACATGAAATATTAACAAGGCCAGCGTCTTTGAGCCTGAGAAACGATCTGTTCGAGGGAGCTCTCTATGGAAATGCACAGACCCGCAGCCGTTGTGCTTGACTGGAAGCAGTGGGGTTGGACGTGGGGGCCAGCCTCCGGGATCTGCATTATTACAAAGTCCGTTTTCCTGTTTGTTTCTGGGCAACAGAGTTGAGAGTTAGTTTCGTACCATGACGTGGCCCCATCAGGACATCCTGTGGGGTTTATGCCCCCCTCCATGCGTTTCCAGAGCAATGTTGTCAGACATTTGTGTGACCCAGGTGTCAATGAACTGTCCACCTTAAAATGGAAACAAACAGCTTGTTTGGGGTTTGCCCTGTAATCCTACCTGCTCACAAAAGCAGTCAGCTCTTGGTGTTCTAGAAGGGCCAATGTGGCAGGCCAATGGGACAGAGTGACTATGTATAAAGGAAGGGGGCGGTTTTAGTTTCACCTACACTAGGAAGGTATTCTTTGCTCCATGACATTAGAACTGAACCCACTAATTCTGCCTGGCAATAATTTCAAAGGTTTATAACAGTGTGCATGGCAAATACAAAGGCATACATATATATATACACATTATACAGAACTAGCTATAACTGAGGTTAAAGACATCAAGTAAGCACGTAGAATGTTTCAAATGAAAACTGGCTAAGTATCTTCTTTCATTTCTTATAAACACTTGGTATTTTCTTCTGCACTGGCATGGAGGTGGCCCGATTGGAGAACCTCAGCAACACACCATCAGATTTGTTCCACGTCGAAGGATGATGCATATTTTGGTGGCAGATCTCTATGGCTCTTCTGGGTAGCTATTTCAAACCAAACCATGGTAGAATGGATACTCCAGTGCAGTGTTCTGTCCCAGCAAGAGAAAACCCATTTAAAGGGAAACTGTACTCTGAGCAGTATGGGCATTCCAGGAGCACGGGCAGGCGATGCCCAGGGAATTCATTCATGGATATAGTCAAAAACATTCTCTTCACTGCAATGACCATCCCTCGGGCCATTCAGTTCTGGAATGCCTTTGGCAGGCACAGATGTAGGTGGAATATACATGCATGACATCGCCCACCTGGATTGTCCTTGAAGCCATCCCTTTTTCCTCCACCTGTTCCAAGGGGCACCTACCTGTCCCCAACCAAAGCATGGTAGAGTCCCATAATAATAGTGGCCCCAGAAACTTGGAATCATTCTACATCGTATGCTTCCATTCTTTTGGGACCAGTCATAAATCTTTCACAGAATCCTGGGATCCTATATGACAAGAATTCTGGAACAGGGAGGAGGTATGAAAAGGGCCCTGTTTATTTCAAGGGAAAGTTAGAACAGTTCACTGAAGTGAAAACACAGGTTCTGAAAACCTACCAAGGTCACTCTGCCCTTAAGTCCTGCTGAGGGCTAAGCGAGAGTCCTCCCCTGCCCGGCCTGCCCAATACGAACATGGCTCTGGACCCTCTGGATGGTTGGGGCTGGCCACCTGTTCCTCCCCCAAACTTAAGGCTAGTAAAGACAAATATATTCTTTCGCTTAAAAGAAAAGTTTTCCATCTTCCCATCCTGAACCTACTGGTGTCTGGCTTTTTCCTGCAAATATTTCTCAGAGAAATAACAGCAACACTCCCGACTTGCCAGCCCCTTCCCTGCTGGTCTTCCAGTCCATCTCTGCAGACTCCCCAGCAGTCTTGCTAGAGAGCCACATCTCCCATCAGGAAGAATGGCGTGGCCTTGGTAGTCTCACCGGGATGTGGGGCATAATATTTGGGGTGAAAGAACTGCAAAGGAGAAAGGCTCAGGGTCGACTCGTAGAGTCTTCCCAAATGGAGGCCTGGGGACGTAGAGCTGACGTCTGAAAGTAGCATCACGTTTGTTTCCCCTCAAGCATTTCACCCAGGAGACCCCCTGCAGTGGGGGTTGTGGACTGTGCTGGACCAGCTGCATTTATGGAGATGGATGGGGATATCCCATTGCTTAGCCCTCCCCCAGCTGCCACACCCTTTTCAGAGACTACGTCCCCAGTGTTGGTGAGCTGTGACACCCTTTCACTGGCCGTGGAAGAGACAGTCAACTGGAAAGGAACTTCTGAGGTTTTTCACATTTGTGAACATGTGTTTAGCAATAAAACTGTTTCCTTGTGGCAAGAGGTAAATACTCAAACACTTGGTCCAAGTCAATTGTGTCAGAGTGGTCACATCCTCTCCTGCGAGGCTAAGAATCTAAATGTGGTCTAAGTCAGTCTCAGGAATATGCTCTCAGACATTTAAAGCCTGCCTCCACAGTTAACAACAAATGTCCGCTGTCCTGATCTTCTTCACTATTCGGTGTGAGCAATTGCGTGTATGTCCTCCTGTAATAAGTGTTGAGAACAGCCTGCAATCCAAGCTCCTGAGGCCACGGGGAAGTTGTTCGCACACCCACAGGAAGTATCTGCATGTAACTAAGCCTGTATTGTTCAAAGCCTTTGTAGGAATCAGTTGTTAGGAGTTTGTAGGAATTACTTTGTTAGGAATTAGCTGGGGGAGAGCGGGGAAGGGCATTGGGTGAGACTGTCCACTGTAAACCTGACCTGGGGTGTCAGAAGTCGTCCTCCAAAAGGTCACACTCACTTTACTTGTCCGTGAATTCACAGAATGAAGACTGCATAGGTTTACTGCTTCTGGTGTGATTTAGGCTTTGAAAACAGTCTGTCATCCAAGAGGAGGTTCCTTAGCTGGGCCAAGCTGACATCTGCAGGTGGCATTTTGAACCAGGTGACCTTTTTGTTAAGGGTCATTTGCTACTGGATCTTCTGAGGTTTCGCTGAATCCTCACTTTTGTTCATCCAAATGGATATAATTTCAACTGAGTTCACTGACTAAATCAACAATGGAAAAATCTCCTTCGAGCATTTCTCAGGTGAACACGGGACAAACCCCATATTTCACTTTAGGTGGTGGTGTCAGGGTGTCACGCTGTGGCGAAAGAGGCAAAGAGGCCCTCCTCATAAGGAAGCTTCAGCCACATGGGAGACATAGGACAGGGATTGGGCAATATGCAAATGTCTGTGTCACATGTCTGGGCAGGGGCTTCCACGGTAGTCTGTCCGAATTCTGGAGCGGGTCCCCTATGTGATCGTCTGTGTGACTTCAGACAAGATGCTGTTGGCCTCTGGTACTGAGTGAGCTTCTCCACAAATAATTGTCCCTCGCTCGTAGAGGTGCGTCAGGGTGAGAATGTCGTGCTCGGAAATCCTTCTGTGTGGAGCCTGTCTGAACCAGGGTACGCTCTCGGTTAATGCCGCCGTTGCCACCACGCGAACGGTCCCTGTTTGCAAAAACTCACTGGAAAAGCACGACCGTTTGGAAGACAGTCCGCCAAGCTGAGTCCTCTGTTCTCTCCTGCCCTCTCACATCATTTTGGTGCAAGTTGGCGTGCTGGTCAACTAGCTCTTACTCCACGACCTTATGCAAAGGTCACAGTGGAGGAAGGCAGTGACTTGTTGGATGTGGCTGTGCCGACAGGGGCGGCCCAGGAGCCTCACTCCTGTCGGAGCTGCATTACACTGTGAATGAATAAAACACATGGCAGATCTGTCAGCTTAGGAGATTGTTCTCGGGAAGTACAGAACTCACCACCTCAGCTTTTGTACGGAACGGCTTGCTTTTGTTTGCCTTCAAAATCAGAGGTTCCCACTGTGCTTGTTTCGGAGACATACACAAACTGTGATGTGTGTACAGAGATGAACTCCAAAACACGGCGTTGCACCGTTGCAGTGGCAGGGTCATGACCCCTCTTTCAGGCGGTGGAGAAGACAGAGAGAGTGTGGGGGCAATGCTTATTCCACTTACGACAGGTGTGCTCACTCTGAGGCTCTGGGGTAGATTATTCTGCAGTATTCACGGAGCCACGTCTGGGTGGCTGGTTTTGCATTTAAAAAGTGTTCATTTTGTCTCACTGACCCCGGATGAGAAACAGGGAGAGCATGGAGGACTTGAAGAGGTGCCTGCCTTCTCTTTTTGCTGCACCTGCTCACTCCAGATCACCTCGTTGCCCCAGGCGTGGAGCACAGTAATCACTGCCCTCTTCCAAGGGCCTTCTCCCTGCCCTCGGGGTTCCCAGCCCAGGCTGTTCCCTGACACTTCCCTTACATCTTTACTTTCTGCAAAAGTGGATTCCTTCAACATACTCTGTGCCGTCTCCTGATATCTGTGTATCTGTGATAGAGCAATCTGAGAGCCTCTACTCTCAGAATCATTGAATACATATAGATATTCTGTGACAGTGTCTATTTTTATACATCTTCTAGTTAAATCTACTTTGAGACAGGAATCTCTTCTTTCTTTTAAATAAGCATGCATTTAGAATAGAGAAACTTGAAAACTAAAGGTTATTTGTGTGATATGTGCCCTTATTAAAACGTAAGTTATATTAGAGTACTAACAATGCATTACAAATACCAATAGGTGGGTAGCTTTTCCTTTGCTATATATTGTCTATTAGAAACCTCTGTACCTTTGCCTTTAAAAAGAGTCAATATTCATTTTGATTCCATGCTGACAACTACAAATGAATGGCTAGCAGTTATCAAATAAATGTTGATGAAAAGCAGCTACTTAAACATTTTCAGCCCAACAAAGGCTTGGGGAAGGATATATAATTTAGGTTTCAAGGCCTCAACTGTAAATAAACAGCAACTGCTTTCTAAATCTACCTTCCTGTAGTTGGAGATTGTGCTGCAAACCTGACAAATGATTTCTGAAAGAGAATGATGAACCTTTATTACCAAGATACTCTTAACTTAATCCCAAACAAGAATCCTGGGTAATTTTACATACACTATAAAGATTGATGGCACGGTTCTCTGGCAGCTCACAAATGTTTGATTAGATCAGAAATGGCATTCAGGCATGATTAAAGATTCCGCTGGGCTTCCCAGAAATTCTCGGCCCTGTGTCACGCACACCCGAACTCACCGCCAATCCCACAGGATGGGGGTGCTGCACCCCAGGGCTCGTGATTAGCGGCTGAAGCCCCACAGGCTTCTGAGAAATTGTTCTTCAAAAAAATTGCTCAGGGGGACCGGCAGCCCCAGCCGGTGTTTGGATGCCAAGGTGTTGCTGTTACCTTATCACAATGGATCAGTAAACAGTGGTGACAACTCGCTAGATGTGGCTTCAGGTAACCCTAACGGAGTTGGTAATACTGTTTCCCTTATATGACTTTCATCTTCCCTGACTTATACACTGGTGCCCCCACCACTGCAGGCGGCATGAAAATCACCTGATGGTGATGAAAGTGCCCTTCTGAATGTGTGTTTATCAGTTGGAAGGGGTTTTATCTTGTGTGAGCAAGACCGGCTTATTTACTAATGAGATTTCCCTAACGTGTCTCCTTCTCATTCTGATGGCAGGCAGGCCGAAAAGCAGATGAGCCAAAAATCAGAACTTGTTATTAAACTGTCGTCACATGTGCCCATATAAAGATGTCACTCAGAGGCTGCTGTTGGTGTAGCTGAAAAGGGAATTCCCCAAGAAGCCAAATGAGTAGTGGGTTTGGGACTAAAAGATCTTGTCACTGCTCAGCTGTCTAGCGAGAAAGGAAAGGAAATCGAGTACTGGTTGAATTGAGTGTGAATCACAGAGGGGGACTTTGCCAGACATACACAGTTGATCTTCGAGTGGAGAAGGTGGTCTTTGCTTTCGGCTGCCCCTGCTGTCCTGTGTCCTTCTACAAAGCCAGAGCCACTCGATGCAATTCATATGCTGGGTCGCCCCAAGCCTGGTGGCAAAAGAATCAGAGCCAGCTCTTGATGAGATACTGGGGTTTTCTGAAATGTATGGTTTTCATCGGGATAGCCAAAGGTAGGTCTATACGGAATGAGGTCAATTGCAATTGCGTTCAGATTCCATGGAGGGAAAATGCATGCCGCCAGCTCCCTCCTCAGTGCGGTTCTGAATCCACGTAAGTGCAGAATTTCTTTGCGAAAATACCATTCCAACAATGCAAGAACGCAATATGATATCATTTTAGAAGGTCACAGTGGCAAAATATTACATTGGGTTTGGAAGAATTCCGCCTTCTGCTTTCCCAAGTGGCCTACTTTAATCTTTTCTCAGGATTGGTGGAACTGTGAAAGGCCAGTCTGCCGTGCTGTGTAAATGCCGGCATGAGAAAGATTCTTGAGTGGGGGTGAGGAGCCTGGAGGGGGGGTGAGCTGGTTGGATTCGCTCACCCCTTAGAGGGGGTGGTAAATCATCTGACCACTCTTTGGTGGTTTGGGCAGCTGCAAAGTAAAATGGAAATCTAAGATAGATACCCAGAAAATTATGCAGAACGCCATCTCCACCTGAACTCTGCTAAGGAGCAAAGCCAAAATGATATTTGGCTTGAGTTAGCAGGGCAAGCATCTCAATTCTTCCGTTTGTGTTTAGAGGCACTTTGCTTCTCTTTTTTCCACACATGAGATGCGAGGGGTCAGAGAAGCCTCTTGAAATTCTTCAGAGAAATGTGCCAGGTGCTAAACAAAGGGTCGTTAGGAATAAGAATTCTGTGGAAGAAAACTTGGATGACATGAACTTCTTTCCATTAGACTTGAGCCATACCATTGATTTCCAAAGAAAGAGCTGAATCCGAGGAAATGACTGGCTATTTGGGGAGTGGGCACGGTGAGGGGGTTGGGAGGTAACGAACCAGTTACTATTTAAGTAAGTCCAGGTCATGTCCAGTGTTCAGATTCTGAACTAATGGGGCTGGTCCGGGACAGTCAGACACCAGCTGTGGTCAGAACTCTTCTCTACCCCATGCCCACTCCTCTCCACACCCCTCCCCACCGTTGGGCCCCTTGTCTATATTTGACCATTTGGTTTTCACACTAATTCAAAAATGACCACAGACCCTGACGTTGAAGCCCCCCCCAAACAAACAAACAAAACACAAGTCTGTTTTGCAGCACTCTCCTGAAAGTCTAACATCTTGAGACCCTGATCCTCAGAATGACCGTGACTCCCAAAGGTTCTAGCATACAGTCATAGTGGATCCACCCAAACCATGTGCGGGGCGTGATTTTCCACGAAGCACTCTGCTTGGGCACAATGTAACACAAACCTTGTAGGGGCAGGAATATGGCAAGCTTTGGGTGGGGACAGAAACACACTCCCCCCTCAATCAAATGTCCTTAATGTTTTTCTAATGGTGACCTTACCCCTGGTTACCTCTCTCCACCCTCTTCTGCAACCCCCTCCCTATCAGCCTATAATTAGTTGATTCAACAGGGCTGTGTTGCACATAAATAATCATAAGATGCCAGATAAACTGTATTGGTTTTAAATTAGAGCCGTGCCTATCGTGTCTCCCTATGAACGCCAGCCTATTATTTTTAATTATGGCTTGCAAAGCAAAGTGATTTCTTGCCCTCTTTACAGCATCCCTGACAGTATTCTGTCAGCCTGAATGATATGGGTCCTCCTCGGCACACACATCCCTAGCCACAGGGCCAACAGATACTCAAAAGGTGAATTGAAAGTGATCAATTGCACTCATTGCAACTTGCATGCTGAAGTGGACTGGGAGGAGGTGTGCCCCCTAAGTCACTGCCCCAGTGCAAATATGGGATGAATATGACCTTTTAAAAAAGGGCGTCCTAGGATCTGGGTGAATTAATAAGTGTGTTATGTGTCTGCATGAGGCATGTATGTATGGTGGGGAATATGTCCATATGTGTATGTATGTGTGCTTGGTGAGGAACATGGGCATATGAGTGTTAAACATTTCAATGTAGCATTGCAAACCCTCCCCCTAAACACAGCACTTCAGCACCAGAGGCAAAGCCTAAAGGAAAGACGTGGCACCAGTCCTGCTTGGGTTTTCTACCTAATGGGCCGTTATTACAGTAGTTGATTTAGTTCAGACAGAAGGTCCCAGAAACATCTTGGTGTCCAAATGCATTATGAATGGAGAACTCAAGGGGTTGGATGAATTCCTTCTTGCCATCTTTCCCTCTTTGCTGGGAAGAGACATCGGATGTGGTTGCTTGATGTGTGTATTTATTTTCGAAGCCTTTTCCTATACGAGGTGTAAAGAGCCACGTCAGCTTGAGGAGTGGGGTTTAGCTTCCGAGATCAGATGAGATGGGGCATTCTAGACACCAGCGGGGCTTAGGAGCTTGCTTTTCCAGGGTACCTACGTGACCCTCCATCTTACTGTCTGTGTGCTGCAGTCGTCGGTCCTCTTTGCCATGATGCTGACAGGTCCACTTGCAACCGGGCGGAGCGGGAAGAGGCTTGCTAATTCCCAGTCAGAAGAAAGCCATCTCATCACCTCTTTTCTTAAAAAAATTTAAAACAACTTTTTTCGTCTTTTCCTTTTGATTTCCAGCAACAAGGAGCTGCCACCACCGTCTACTGTGCTGCTACTCCCGAGCTGGAGGGCCTGGGAGGGATGTATTTCAACAACTGCTGCCGCTGCCTGCCCTCCGCGGAAGCCCAGAGTGAAGAGACCGCCCGGGCCCTGTGGGCACTCAGCGAGAGGCTGATCCAGGAAGCACTCGGGGAAGGCCAGGCCAGCTAAGTGGGAGCCCAGGCAGACCCAGGCACGCACACCCCACCATGTGCCTGCACCCGTGCCACTGCCAATGCAGGACGCCTTCCAACTCACTCTCCCAGGTGCCTTTCCGTGTCCCTCCCACACAGGTCCGCCAGAGTAAAGGGAATAAGAGTAGTCACTGCAGATGGGAAAACATTTAAGTACCAATGGGAAGCAGGGAATTGATTCCAGGGGTACTCCTGGGGCTGGCTTACGCTGGGGTCCCTTTGCTCTCCTGGTAGTGGCCTGTTTGAAAGGGAACGCTCAGTACGTGGGGTCCTTGTCTCCTTGTAGAAGCCCAAGCAATTCCCTCTCATTGTCTTGAGTAGCTTGGTGCCCTCTGTCCCCCACTCCCCGCCCCTAACAGCCACCACCAGAGCTACAGCCACCACACCCACACTCATCCAGGAGCTTTCTCCTATTTAGGAAAGAAAAGTGAGGGTTTATCCTTCTTTGCTGCATTAATCCAAGAGATCATTGTTTCGTTCATTCTGACCAAGTCTCAGTGGGCTTGGCAACTCCAGGACAGGGACTGCTGAACCTTGTCCCCATCAGCAAAGATGGAGGTGACACTGTGATGCTGAGAAAACGGTGGAACAGACAGAGGAAGGTGCTAGACCTTTGATTCCCTTGCCAAACTGTACAGAAAGTTCTTTAGAGATTACAGCAGACAAATTTTGCCAAGCACCCCCTCGATACTTTGACCGACAGGGAAGGCGGGAAGCATTGTGTCATGAGAATGTACAGGGTCATTCTGGGGTGGGGGTGAAAAGTCAGTCCCTTCCTTCTTCATTCACAATTTCAAGAAGCATCCCGACGGTGGAGGGTCACAGCTCCTCAGTGCGCCTGCCTTAGCTAGCGTCCTGCTTAAAATTCCTGTCAACCTTCCCTTCCTATGCTTAATAAAAGAACATGCTCAAATAGTATCACCTGAAGTTTGTCACCTTTCTTTAAACATTTCAGTTCCAGTTTGGGGGTGTTTTTTGTTGTTGCTGTTTTTTTGTTTTTGTTTTTTTAGAAAAGAAATCTAGAGGAAAAATAAAGCGCTTCTTGTTGATGCCAGGAAAACGCCATTCTTACTTCTTCTCTGAGTGTGTTTTGTTTTTGTGCTTTGTGGCTGTCTGTGGGCTGTGTTGTCTCACGCCATCAGCATGCCAGCGTCATATTTTCTGTTGAAGGGGAAAAAAAGGAAAAGAAACATGAGTATTGTTTAATTTCACCTAAAGAGGTTTTGTTATTACTTACAGTGGGTTATTCCAGTCCTCAGCAGTCTGCTCGCCCTGTAATTACCGAGTTCTTGGTGATCAGAGAACATCTCCGAGCATTAGAATGCCGGCAGTTTGGGAGCTCTTTCCCACTCACCCCCTTTTCACTGGCGCCTTGTGTTCCAGGCCATTCCAGGGGTGTGAGGAGGTCCCATTTGACCAGAGGAAGAGAATGCTTTTGCTAAAACACTGGGAAGGCTGGGGCAGGGTGTGTGTGTTGCTGTCTCTCCTCCTGATAGTGTCGCCTGCAGGCCGCATGGCGTCATGACCCTCTCAGCCTCTGGCTCTGTGGGGTGTCCAACCAAACACCGTCGCCTCCCAGTGGTCCATAGCCCGGCTGCATCCTCCAGTCTGGCTATATTTCCCCTCACAAAATCCTTATCGTCATAGCTCCTTTAATGTCAGGAGCCAGATCATGTCACTTTTCTGGCACAAACCCTCCAGTTCTTTTGAGGTAAACTCTGCAAAAATGACCATCATAGTTCTCCCATTCTCTACACTGTGACTGGTCATCTCCCACACTCACGCTGGCCTCAGCCACATGACTTGGCTTGGCCAATTGGAAAAGTGCTTGTGCATTGGGGATTGCCCTTTCTTGATGCTCTGTAGAACCTGGCAACCACCATCTCGACTGCCGGGTGATGAGAGACACCTGGCCGCTGCCTTAACTGACATCAAGCTAGCTGTTAGACATGCAAGCGAGGCCATCCCAGACTATTCAGCCCCAGCTGGACCAACCCAGATGAGGAGAAACTCCTCCATCAGCCTACAGAATGGTGAAAAATAAAAGTTTATTATTGGAAGCCACAAAGTTTCAGAATTACTTGTTACATAGCAAATGCTAACTGATACAACTTCTCTTTTCACTGAGTAAAGTCCAAATTGTTTACCATGGCCCAGGACTTCTTTCATAATCTGGTCATCATCTTGCTGTCTCATCTCATAGTCTCGCACTATCTCTTCGCCTACTACATGTAGCCACTCCAGACTCTTTGCATTGTTGAAATATGCCAGTTCCCTTCCTGGGCAAGGACTTTATACCTGCTGTTCCCTCTGCTGAACTGCTTTTCTTCCAGAGGCTTGCCTGTCTTCCTCTCACAGCACATTCTGGTCTCTACTCCAATAGTACCCCCTTTCTGAGACAGTGACCACCTTCATGGCCGTGCCCATGTGCCCTTTCCCTTTATTTTTCTCCACAGCACTTCATACTATTGGACACGTTATGTCTCTGTCTACAATATTTTCTGTTTTCTCCCTCCACCTCCTATAATATAAGTGCTACTAACCTGATTTGTCTATTTTGTTCACAACTGTGGCCTCAGTGCCTTGAACTGCTCCTGTCATGTAGAAGGTGCTAATAATAACCATTGAAGGAAAGGATGATTCTTAGTGACCAGGCGTTATGTTCACAAAAATAATCCCCATCATCACGAGGACGATTGTGAGCCACATGCTGTGTCAAGCAGGCTGCAATTTACATCTGATTTCTAATGTGACCATGACCCTACCAGGCAGCCCCCCTCTTCCTGTCTTATGGGTGAAGAAACGGAGGCCAAGATGTTACGCCAGTTGCCCTTGTCCATAGAGCTCATAAGCAGCACAGCTGTGATTCACACTTGGGTTGGTCTGACCTCAAAGTCATGCCTCTTCCCTGCACCACTCTTGAATCTGGTAGACATGTCCTTCCCAAAGAAAGGAGCATCGTCTCGAGGTCTCAGGTGGAGCGGAGAAGCGACCTTATGGGTCTGACTCAAGCTAAGCTGTAGGCATTTAGTGAGGGTGGAAGCTAAGCCATGGCAGAGAAGACGGAGTGTCACCAACCGAAGTGATGTGCAGAACACCAGAGACCCAGGGAAGAGCCCTTGGGCTGCCTGCCTCCGCCTTCTGCTCACTCGCGTGCCGACTGGTTCCCCCGTGGGCCCTGCACCAGGCAGGCATTGTGAGGTTTGGAAGGAACTGACAAGGGAGGCTGAGAAATGCCCTAAATCAAGAAGCTCCCTGAGTTAGACTGAGCCTTCAGACAAGCAGTCATTCAACAAAATGCACTAACTGCTACATGGTGGAAACTCATAGTTTAGGGTGACCTCTCCCACAGTTCCTGCTACAAAGGAACATACACCTCATATCTGTACGATTCTTTGCAGTGAGCAAGGTCCTAACCAAGTTTACCAAAAGTCCCCCAGGGCACCTGAAGATAAACCGAGGCCCCAGAAAAACACCCAGCTCTCCTCTTGCCCACTGTGCCCTGAGTCCACTCATCAGACATGCCAGTCTCTGTGGGCCATTTCTCTTACCAGACACATTAATCATACGTCTAATTTCATGCGAATTCCTGGACAAGTGAGCAAGTAGGTGGCATATGGCCTCACTCCTTGTTTGGCTTATTCTAAGCCCAAGACTATTTCCCCCCAATCTGTCATGATATGTGTATGTGTATGTATAGATACATATGTAATATCTATGCAATATATGCTTGAATTATATAGTAATAATCCTACTCTACCATCATCACTACTACTAATTGCACACACTGTTTACTGAGCATCTGCTACATGCCTTTGACCTTTGACAGGTACTACTTGACCTTTGCTAGTCAAGGCAAATCATATCCATCTTATTTTATACTTGGATGCTGAAACTGCAGTTTGCAAAGTAAGCTATCCACAGCCCCATAGCTGTGCCCTTACGTAACAGTCAGTATTTGAATTCAGGGCATGGCCTTTAAGCCCATGTGCCTTCCGCTGCATCGCATGGTTTAACGGGTGGCCTACAGACCAGGAGAATGTGCACGGTAAATGTATGCACTGGGTGAACTATTCATAAAGGAAGACTATTCGGCTTCCCCTCTAAGCCTGGGAGCAGCCGATTCTCATCCTGGTGTCCAATGCCTAGCGCAAACTTTACTAACTGTTTCTGTATTTGCCAATGTGGCTTCAGCTCCACACACTGTGCTGGTTGTAACGAGGTCTGCAGGTAACCCTGGCTTTCGCTTCCCGTGAACTCAGCATCCAAATCCTCCACATTGCCCCAGTGCCACAGAACCACCCAGCGAGGAAGAGTGAACCAGCTTCTCCACAGCCTTTTCCTTTCAAGTTGCTCTCTCTCTCTCTCTCTCTCCCCCTAAGTTCCTTTAAACCTCAGGGGCAGCCTGTTTCCACTTTCATGGCTGATGAAGGGAGGCCTTCCTGCAACTTATCAATAGGAAATAAGAAATTGAAGCATCCCCGGCAATGAACTGAAGCTGTGGCTTGTGGTTTTGCTCTTTAAAATGGGGTTATGGACGGTTTTGTTTTGAACTTCAATGTTGGAGGCCCGGTCGCTTTTGTGAAGGTCAGCACCCGGCCAGGAAGCCTTGCTTTGCAAACTGGCTGCCCGTCCTGGTCAGCAGCCGGTACCAGTTTTGGAAGTTTACACTTAAAAAGAGCATCTAAAAGAGCAATACTTGCCTCGTGTGTGAACTCTTGGTGCCTTTCACCAGTCAACCAGACTAGTTTGAATTTTATAATAGTAAGTAATATAACAACATATCACCCACGTGACCACTGAACAGACTACTCTAAATTATGTTTATTGATGAGATGATGTACCATTGATAGAGGCAATTTGGTAAAAGAAAAAGAAAGGCTCCATTATTCTAACACAGATATTTTCACCTTTGTTTCTTATCTTTCAAGTCTTCATACTATTTATAGATCTTCTTGCTAGCGGGTCCCTATTTGGAAACCCCTGCTATTGGACCCGTAGGTTCTTTCTAGTGTTTGCTGTTAGAACTAACGGCTCAGAATCTTTATGTGTGCAGCTTTTTCCTTTTATTAATTTATATCCTCAGTACGCATTTGCAGGGCTGAAACTCAGGGGTCTAGCTGCACATTGCCATGTGTGGTCTGGAAGGGCCCCAGACAGCGGAACACACACGTTTCTGCTTTTTCACAACCTTATCAGTGTTGGGTATTGCTGTTTCATTTTTTGATGTATTTTAACTTCATATTGTCATAATCTGTAACTATTTATGTAAAATACCTCCAAGCAGCCAGTCTCTAAAGTCTAAGCCTTTTGTCTTTTGTTTTCCCACTGGACCAAGCTCGCAGTGTTAATTCGAGTGGCACTCCCAAGTGAGTCTGCATTTGATTTGGGTAGAACAAAAAATCAGTTCAGCTGAGACACTACATGTTTACCGCATTATTCAATCAGGGGATGTCCTGCCTTTTGTTTCTCATCCATCGCCAATGGTAACAGGACATGGACCCTATCTGAATGTCTCGCCAAGACCAGAACCAACACCTGAGCCTCTTTGGTTCACTCTGGCTTATGCCTTTAGCCCACTGGTTCCAGTGCTGTCTGCTCGGGAAAAATGTGCCACACCACTCAGAACGGTTATATTGAGTCTAGGCTGATCTGTACACAAGGCCATGCCCTCTGGCATCTTCGGTGTGAGAGAATAAGAGCTTCTTTTAATTTTTGAAGTGGAGATATGCAAATAGAGGCTCTCCGTCACTCCTTCAGATTCAAGAGGCGGCCTGTCTGCCTCCGGCCGTCCTGATAGTGTGCGGTACTCACGAGGAGCTTGTGCTTTCACTCTGGAATAGTGACAATTTCTCTTGTCTGATGCTGGGCACCCCAGATGAGGAAACTCACTGTTCTCAAGTGTCATCTCCTGAGTGCAAAGATGCTGAGCGGAAACGCTGGTTTTGTTCATTTACATCTCAGGGCTTTCGAGTTAAACGGTACTGTCCTCTTTTCAGAGGCAAGGAAGATACTAGAATCGGGGGGCCACCACTTCCTCTGTGACGTCCTGTAATTCCACTGCTCTGAGTCCGTGGGTCTGCAAACCACTCCACATTTGTGGTTTCTCTTACCCCTCCAACTTCATCTCTCCCTCATTCTATTTCCTATAGACAGATTCATTGGGACCCCCCTAAGCTGAGCCAAAGTGGATTTTATTAGTAATCTCCCCAAATATGGTCTTATTCCTTCTCCATGTCCTTTAAATAGGACTTGGGAGATTGGTTCAGGGAGAGGAAAAAAAAGTGTCCGATTATTGCATTTACATACCATCAATCCAAAGATAACTGCTGAAGAATTTTCGTGAAATGAAAGTGGTCATGTTTTTATCAGAAAGTTAAAATGAACTCTCAGCATTTTAACCTGGGAGAAAAAAATCAGAAAACCAAATGTAGCCCCAGCCCCATTCCTCCGAGACAACCACTGTACATATTCTGGTATATTCTCTTTCCTTTTTCAAAATACATTTTAACAGTTGCTTGTATCTTTTAAGTTTTAGTTTTCTATAATTTCGATTATACTCCATACACAATTTTACATATTTCAAACTAAATAAATCTTTGATAAATCTTTTAATGTTTTTATGAGGCCACTGTGTTCAGTGAACAGTAATACCATAGTTACTTAACCATTTCATTGTTATTGGAGAGTTAAGCTCCCCCTTCCCACTATATTTCATTAATATAAATAATGCTTCAGTAAATATACTTGCACCAGGTTTGGGAAGATGGTTTGATTATTTTCTTACACGGCAAAGGAGATGAAAAATTTTCAAGTCTCCAGGTACCTACTGGCAAGAAACCTTTTCTGGGCTGCCCACGTGACTGGTTTTGATCTCTGACAAGAGTTTTCTTTGACAAAACCGTGTGCGTTCTCGCCCCACAGATGTGCGGTGGGCAGCTCCTTTCTCCCGAGGACCCGAGGACCCGGCCTGTCTGGTGCGTGGAGGCGCTAATCTCACTCCGGGCGGCCCATGCAAGTCCCCGAGGAGGGAATGCTCTTTCCCTCCGGAACCAGGACAAGAGAGGGCAGGAGCTTTGTGTCAGCAAAATTAAAAAAAAAAAAAAGGCTGAATGTGAAAGACTCAAGCTAAATTTGGGGTCAGCCAGTTTTTGCCAGGTTTTTGATAGTGTTAATTGTTCTGCTGCTGAAGAACCTACTGAGGAAGTCTGAAGACTTTCTTGGCCCTGTTGGTGAATGTTCACAGTCCTCGGCCTGTTTTTCTGAGACAGGGCTCGCCCTTAGCCGTGGTCCTGGGGAATTTAGCTCGTGTGGCTGAGACAGGAAGGACTTTATGACGGAGCACCTGTCTTCACTCTTGTGAGTGGTTGCTTTCAAACCCACTTTAGGGAGAGAGGCCGAGAAGATCTTCTTAACGGTTTAGAGAAAATTTCAGATTACCCTGTTTCCTGAACAAGATTCCAGAATCTTCTAGAAGCCTGCATAAATCTCCCTAAATATTCCCAAAGCCTTCACAGCTTTGACACTCTCAGAACAGAGAAGTAACAGACATTGATAAAACACACACACACACATACACACACACACAAGATATATAGATATATGTACAGGGGTGGGCAAAAGCAGGTTAATAGTTGTGATTATAAGAAACAGAGTTTATTCTTACATTATTATGTACAATATTACTATATTATTTATTTGTATTATAACTGTAAGCCTGCTTTTGTCCACCCCTGTATATAAAGATACCAACATATAGATATAAATATATGTGTATCACATTCCATACATTTAATTGCAATGTAAAAAAAAGGTATTATTAGCAATAACAGGTACTGTTTAAAATAAAATCACAATGAGCAATATTAATAAAACATACTGGGCTCTCTGACCCAGAAATTCAAGTTCTCAGTGTTACTCTAACCCAAGCCTGGGCAGCTGATAAGAGCGTGTGTGTGTAAAGGCTTCAGGAGCTTTGGAACTCGAAAGCCACACTGACACACTAATGACTCCGAGGGGTCTTGTTATGAACACATAATAAACTCATTGTGTTTGGCCCTGGACCCTTTACACAGAAGCCACTTTCTTTTTTAAGATACCTGTTTGTTAGCAGAAGCCACAGTGCTCTCTAGGACACAGACAATGTTTTTTTAAAAGCAGTAATTAATGATGATGATGATGATGATAAAAAACTGAGATCAATTTCAATATCCAACAGTGGGGAACAGAGCTCTCCAACTATCATGAACTGGTATTGTGAAAGCAATTTAATTGATTGAAATGATTTTTTTTTAAGATTTTATTTAGTTAGTTTTTAGAAAAGGGAAGGGAGGGAGAAAGAAAGGAGAGAAACATCAGTGTGTGGTTGCCTCTTGCACGCCCCCTACCAGGGACCTGGCCCACAACCCAGGCCTGTGCCCTGACTGGGAATCAAACCTGCAACCCTTTGGTTTGCAGGCCAGCACTCAATCCACTGAGCCACACCAGCCAGGGATGAAATGATGTTTTTAACATATTAAGTACAAAATGTAGATTATAAAGGAGTCTATAGGGTATGATTCCATTGTTGTTAAACAAATATATAATTGTGTTTAAGAGAGAAGACCGACCGGTGTGGGTAATAGTCATTTCTTGGAAGAGGAAACTTGGGTGACATTTTTTCTTTGTGCCTACCTGTATTTCCCACATTGTCTGCACTGAAAGTATGCCCTGATACAAGTTATAAAGCAGGCTAATGATTGTGAAACAGGTCTACAGCCTGTCTAAGCACGATAGCACCACCGGGGCTGACTCCAGTTCAGGGACTGATCCTCAGAAGGTTCTCTGGGGCCCGCATACTCACACAAACGGAATGGCTCGCACATTTCACAGAAGCGGGGTGGGGTTTTAGGCTGTGTCGTACAAAGAGAAGCGCATTTGATAAACAAGAGCAGGTAGGTGATTTAGGGTCACTTTATTTTTTAAATAACCCTGGGCTGTTCAAATTATACCTTTCAGTGCTGTGTATGACTAAACACCACTTGGGCCAGGAGAGTGCTCAGCAAGAGGCTTTCCTCCACTGGAGTCTGACATTGGCCAAGGTTGGGTAGCACCCTCCAAGTGCTTAACTCCTCTGGGCCTCAGTGCATGCACATGAGCCTCGGGCATCCGTACCCGTACCCAGCTTTTGCAGAACCTGGACTGTGGATGTACTCAGAGTCCCTTTCCACTTTTTGTTTTCTTGTTGCTTGCTAAAAGTTTGAACTGGATGATAAGCTGACATACAGATCTGTTTGTCCATTTGACCTCTACTAATGTAAAGCTTAAAAAACATATTAGAAAAGTCAAGTTGTATATCCCATGCTACTCTAAATAAATATACTCATCAAAAAACCTTAAAACAAGTGCACAGACATAAAACTATCAGCGGTGTTACTGTAACTATTGGCTGGAGAATAATGCAGACAGCTTCTTTCTTGGGATATGGATGGTCACTTATTATTTTGGACTTCACATTATTTTCCTGAGTTTTGTGACATTCTATTTGGGAGGAAAGGATTCAAAGTACACCATCTAGAAAAGAATATGAATAACTAAGAAAAGTGTCCAAGTCATTTACCCAGCAGTTCTCAGTCTAAATGGGAACAGGATTGGAGTGATCTCCTGATACCAGCTCCCTGAGCTTCGTCAATAAAGTTGAGGGCAAACAGCTTCACCAGGTCTTGCTCTGACTTTTAATTCCAGGGCAGGATGATGCCCTGAGGATGCTCAAGGCTTGGAGAGCAGAGCCTCCCTAGTTTGCCAGAGTGCATCTCTGCAACTGCAACTTTTTCATAGACTGGTCCTGGTGATTCCAGAGACCTTGCCAGGCTCATGCCCTGTTTGGTGGTTGGCAGCTTTGGTCATTAACGCATTTACAGAAACACAAAGACCGCTGGGAAAGGTAAGAAGAAGGGCACTCTACCCGCAGTCGGTATGGCTGAAAGTTCACACAGCGCTTCTGTGGTTCCCCTTGGACCACCGACTTATGAGGTCATTTGCCGGGGGAGGCACATGTGGAGGTGGGGAGGAGGGTAGAGGTGGTTGGAGGTCCTTCTTGGGGCTTCCACCGGGGTGCACTTTTACAGACGTTGGAACAGGAGGGTCATTTACATTGACTCCAGGGAGAACAGTGCCCCCTGTAGTTGTGCAAAGTGGACCTGGTTTCTCCTTCCAGCAACACAGTGCTAGACCTGCAATGGGGTGCAGCAGGTCATGCTGGGGTGGGACAGTTGAGGGATGGAGAAGAACAAAAACGTCCTGGGAGACAGCACATAATGCAGAGGGAAAAGCCAGTCAGACACGTTGTAGTCCCCTCCTCACCCACCCGACTGTGTGATCCTGGGGCACTGTTTGCCCTCCTAGGGTGTCTTCCTCTAAAAGACCCAGCTACGTGCACTTGGAAGGCTAGAGGCTGTGTTTAGGACCTGGTCCGTGGCAGCTCAGTAACTGCAATTTAAATCTCTCCCCTCTAAACTAGAGTGACACCTCAACCCCCTTGTAAACGCAGTTGGTTGGAGCCACACCAGCAGCCATGCTGGCAACTCAGTTGTCAGGGGACAACTGTGTGGGGACCCAACGCTCACCCAGGCGTTTTGCAGGGTGTCTCCTTGATGGTCTATAAAGAGCTACCCTGGCCCTATGTCTCCAGGGGGGAGCCCCCTCCCTGGTCTGCGGACTTCACTCTGCACTCTGAGGGGGCTGGCTGCCCTGGCAGTAAACATAGGAACCATAAAAGCGTCAGAAAACGATGAACAGCCCAAAGCCAGGGCCCACTGTTCTGAGCTGGGTGGTGGAGGGGACCACTGGTGTGCAGCATCCAGGCCGTTCGGCATCTCCGTTCGTCTGTGGAGAGGGGGTGAGGGCAAGGCAATGAGACCCAGGGAACCAATCGGTTGCTTGAGCCCTGGGCTTGCTAGTCAAGCCATCCAGAGGAGCGGCCAGTGGGCCAGCCAGGGCTCATCTCTAGACAGGTATCTGATAAGGACGCCTTGGGCTCGAACGTCTTCTCTCCACTCCGAAGTGTGAGATGCTGGGCTTTGTCCTGACCTCGTGGTGAGACAGATCCTCAATTCACTTTCTCATAGAATGAGCTGATGCACATGGCTCTGTGCTCACGGCAGCCTGTGTGGGAATTTAACTCCATTTTATAGGCTTTTTGCAGGCAGTGTGAGATACACAGCCCTACCATATAATTAAAAGGGACTCATCAATTTGCAGGATAGTAGCTTGTGGGAGAAAATTATAATAAAAACACTACACAGATGCCTCCATTCTGAAGAGGTAAACATCAATCACGCAGGGAGAGTATTAGCATTTAATCATATCCTTGCTGGGTGAACCTGTAGAGAAGTCTTTTGCTTTGAGAAACATCCCTAGTTCTTAGACTGTTAACTTTCTAGAGCTGAAACTCATGGAAACTTTTTGAGGAGTGGATGCAGGAGGAGGTGATGACCAGGGAAGCTCTTTCTAACAGCCTGCCTTGGCCATGACCTCTGACCTGAGGCCCAGCTAAGGTAGGCTGCTGTGGGTACCACTGGCAGTGATAGAAAGAATACACAAGTGTGACCAACAGATGCGACTGAGGAGGAAGGAAGGACTGTGGCTCAGAGTGTGGGCCATCCCCCTTCCGAGCACTGGCCCAGACATCAGGCACAGGAAGGCTCGTTCAGACCCTGTCCTCGCCTTGCCGGCTGGCCTTGAGCACACTGGGCGACCCTTCATGTTACTCTGTGTAAAAGCAGACCATTGATTTCAGAGGTGCTGCAGCCCTGGGGAACTGTGCCTACAATGAAATAGGCATGGGTTAAAACTTGCTTCTACAGCTGAGCAAACTTCAGCAAGAAATGATGCCTCTTTGCATCTGCAGAGTTGGCCTGGAAGTGTCCACTCCATGTGGTTGCTTTTAATGACTGAATACATCAAATCAAGATTGACGAAATCAAATCAAGCCTAGGAAAACAAAGGCTGGCAATGGCTACCAGTTTCCCTCCATGGACTGTCCTTTCTGGAACTAACATCCTAAGATTATACCCCAACTCTCCTGGACAAAATTGCACCGATTTAACAGTGAGATAGGTCCCTGAGGTCCCTGGTTACCTTTACATTTGGGGCTGAAGTCAAGTACGCACATTTCATTGACCCCGCCTCCCCTTAGTCACGGCCTTTTCTAATGCCATGGGGAAGGGCTGAGTTCTATAACATTTCTTTGCCCCAAATTTACAATCATCACTTGTCTAAAACTGGCTGCAGTCTGTCAGGCTGGTCTGGTTCAAGTATCTATTTTAAAAATTACCCCAAAAAGCAAATTAAAATAAGAAACATTATGTTCTTCTGTGTAGTCACATTATTTGGCCTCCAGAAAAAAAAGGGGAAAAATAGCTTCCAGGCAGAATTGCAAGGAGAGCCAAGGCACTGTTCCCACCTGGGCACCGATGGGAGGGCGGGCGGCTCGGCTGGAGAGGCCCCTGGGCTCGCTCTTTGCCAGGAGCCTCTTCTGGGACAGGATATTCAGGTCTCCAAAGCCCAGGGCTGTCGGCGGGCTATTTAACAACCTGAGTGAGGACGGTGAAGGGAGACGCCGCCATTTCGGTATTCTGACCTGGTTTCCAGGGTAAAACTGGACAGGAGTTCTTGCTGCATTTTATTTTTCAAGCAAATATCAGATAGGCACCTGCCCCTGAAGTAAGTCCTGCAGGGGTGTAGTCTCGGTCCTGAAAACTGACAGAAGTGGAATTTAAATGACCTACGAAATGGGGCAGAAGACAGCGGTCTCAGCACCAAGCACAGAGGGAAAACACTTTGCCCATTGGATTCAAGTGTGATTCTTATCGATGTGTTATCGTCTGTCTAGTTATCAGGCATCAACCTGTCTATCTTTCTATCTGTTGGTTCACTCCAACCCATCCACAGAAGGAGCACTCCTACTGCAAAAAGAAGCAGGGCTCTGGCCGGGTGGTTCAGTTGGCTGGAGCATCCTCCCACGCACCAAAAGGTCACAGGTTCGGTTCCCCTTAGGGCACCAACACATCGGTTCCATCCCCAATGGATGTTTCTCTTTCACACAGATATCTCTCTCTCTCCCCTCCCCCTTCCCTCTCCATCTCTCCCCTCTCTCTCTCTTCCCCTCTCTCTAAAATCAATAAGCATGTCCTTGGGTGAGGATTAAGAAGGAAGAAGAAAGCAGGCAAGTATTATAAAGTTGTTAAGATAGACAATATACACATAAAAAAAGACTGACAGAAAATACACTGTGATCTATTAAAATGGCTGTGTCAGCAAGAAATGACTCTGGGAAGATATGAGTGCAGGCATATTTCCTTCCTACCCTCACACTTATTTTAAACATTTCCATACTTTACAAACTTTGTACAAGAACATTTCCATGTTATTAACTCCACTTTTGGTAACATCTGTATAATATTCTAGAATTTAGATGTACCCCCAATTGACTCCACGATTTCCCTATCGTTCAAAGAAAGGAATTTAGAGGCCGGATACAGTCCAATATCCCCGTCTGCATCATGGAGAACTGAGAAGGCTCTTACAAACATACTTAATCTGATATTAAAGAGAGGTTTGGGGCTTGAGCCCTCTCTGCCTGGCAGCCCTGACATGCAAACATAATGAGAGGTTTGGTTAGAAGATAGTCAGTTAAACAATCAAAATGTCCAGGTAAATATGGGCATGGAATTATTTGTTTTTTATGACAACCTATGATCACACAGCTGAGTTTTCCCTCCAAACTGACCCATGTATTGGATAAGATTAGACATGGCAGAAGTCCCAGAAATAACACTCCAGGTCAATAACATTTGGGAAAGTGTTACCATAAAGACAGGCCATTCTTAATGAACAACTACCCTGGCAGCTTTTTCATGCAATGAAGAAGGATCTGCCTAAATAATGAGAAAGCCAATTTCTAAGTTAGGTCACTTATTCACTCAACAAACAGTGGCTAAGCACCTCCTAACGTCGATCCTCTTTAATAGTCTGAAATGCAATATTGTGTTAGCTCTAAAGCTCAGACTAGGGACTGGAAGCAGATCCATGAACTGACCATCCAGGGCCCCTTGCTCAACTGCAGGGGGCAACATTACATTGAGCTCTATGTAGCAGCCCCAGGCAATCTGTTTATGAAGATCCAAGGCAAATATCTTCTCCCAAAGCTGTGCAACTGGGGCCATGTGAACCATGAAAGATGTACAATGATGACTGCCTCAATGGGGTGAGTTCTACAGGATCAGAGAGGAGAGGGCCCAGCTCTGCCTCACTGGGAGGGGAGGGATGGCAGTGAAACTGCCTCTCAAAGGTAACACTGGCATTTGAAAGATGGCAGACAAGTAGATTCAAGAATAAGCATGCAGAGCAGAATAGAATAGCTGATTTTTGCCTTCACTCAATATTTTAAGAAACTGATCAGAGAACCATCCATCCTCCAAAGACCTACATGGGGAAGCAGCCTCTTCATTTTCAAGGCATTTGGGGTCTTCTCGCATTGTCCTTGGTTGGAGCAGCTTCTCCCTTCACACTTACGTGCCACACATGGTATTTTCTGCAGGGGTGGAAAAGTCTCACAATCATGTGACACTTATTTGCAAGCCAGCAAATATTGGTAGCTCAGCAGAGACCACACAATTTAATTTGATTTTTTTCCTCAGTCAGATTTCAAACAAAGACCCCAGAGATATCTGGGAAATTAATTTATTAAAAAGCAATAGCTTGATAACACACACGATAGCAGAAGAAATGAATATGTTCAACATCATATAAAACAGTTGGCAATCACATAACAGAGTGTTCATTCTTAGTTTAGTAGCTTGTCTCATTATGCTTGGCAAATAGTTGTAAAATAGTGTATCCTGCATGAACCAGCATCCGTTAATTACTTTTAGTGCATATTTATTTTTCATATGCAATATGCATCAGATTCATCTGTAAAAGCAACTCATTTTGCAAAATTCCACTTCGGGACCCTTTCAAAGAAATAACCATGAATTGTAGTTCTCAGGTCTGAAAATATGAACTAGGAATGTAAACATCTTTGTCCCAGCATAAAGCAGCCCTGCCTTAGATTGTCCAGCAAAGGGCTAGCTGATACCATACCACCCACCCCGCAGATGTAGCCCCCACTCAGTGCCTAAGCCAGTCCTCACTGGGGTAAGTAAGAAGTGATTCTGCCACTTGAATTTCTCATGACTTTGGCCAAGTAACTTGCTTTGCAAAGAGATATGAGTAGACAGACCAACCGTGGACTGAAATGCTCTTGCATTGCTAGATGGATGTGCCCTTTTACACTCCTATCATTCACCACAAGGGAAATACTCCCTGGGGGTCCACCAGTTGAAGGAAAAAGAGAGCCACATAGAATAGACATGAACCTAATCCACAACCTAGAGCCAGACCCAGCCTGGATAAGATGACCCTCAGCCTATAGACAGATAACCTGAGTGATTATAATGACTGCTACTTTCAGCCACTACATTTGGGAACTGTTTTTGTTAGGCAGCAAAAGCTAACTGATACATGTGGCATATGCAAAATTTAGTTTGCAATGCCCTGGGGAAATCCTCAAAGCAACTGGCAGTCAATTTACTTCTACTTCACTTGCTTTGGAGGAAGTTTGGCCCACGAGATCCTAAGTCCAGGAGAAAAGCCACACATGGTGTATAGAGAAAACATTTTTTTTTCAAATGCGAGCCTCAGGTTAAAATCCACTACAGCAGATGCTCTAACTGAGCCTTGAATTGAATTAAGCTGCTGCTCACTTGGGCAACTCTATGTATGTGCTCTAGGGTAAGTAATAGGGGGAGTTAACCTAGTTATTGATGGCTGATAATTCTTCACTGAAGTGCGGGGAGGAAGGCTATCTCTAAATACAGCTGACCAGGCAGTGTTGTCACAAATATTAAAAACAATGGAGAAAATGTCTCGCACCATAGACACATAATAACTGGTGGTAGTCACAGTCATAGTCACGATCACTGTTATGGCCTGAACTATTCACTGACCATGGAGTTCAGCAGCAGAAGGGAGGAAAGGAAGCCCCCTCTCCCATCACTCACTGCCAGCACATCCTCCCCAGAATCCAGGTGTCCTTCTGTTGGTCTCCCCAGGTTCTTCCCTCAGTTGTACCAGCACAACTCCACTGGAAGTCAGCCAGGGGCTGAAACCCAGACACTTCTGTACTAGCCAGACCTTGGCTGGTGGGGCCCTACCGGCTTCCGCAGGTAGGAGAAGACCTTTCTTCCAAATGGAATTGCCTCCTGGAATCTCTCCCTGCCGTAGCTGGCATGTCCGACTGGCCCTCTTGATACAGAGGAATGCTTGAACATCATTGAGTTCTGGTGAGCCATCCCAGCTAATGTTTGTGTTTTGGCGCAAACTGTCCTCTACCTGGAGCTTCCTTTCCCTCCCTCTTCCTTCTCCAGGTCCACCAAAGTCCACATCCCTCAAGACCTACATCCTGGGAAAGCCTTCCGGTTGACTCAATGGGAAAGTCAAACATTCTTGCTTCTTAGTTCCACTGAATCCTGCACAGGCTGCTCTAGTATTAAGCCACTGTGCTGGACTTTTTTTGTTGGTGTAATCGTGTTGGTTGCCTTCATCCATGAGATGCTGCAGAACGTGGACCTCATCTCACTCCTCTCTGGGCTCCCAGCCCCTGTGCAGCATTGAGGCATAGACAGTGCTCAGGTGATGTTTTGAATAAACGAATGAATGGTTTTGCTGAGGCCAGCCTCCGAGACCAGGAGAGAGGCCCTTGTCCCTATCTTGCCATCCAGGCTTTCCTGGGCCCCTCACCTCTTCTCCCACCCCTGTTGTCTGGATCCCTAGGACTCCCCATTGAAGACGCAGCAGCAGGTCTTAGCTCCTTCTTATTAGAAATTAAAAAAAATACACATCATTTCCAATGGTTCCAAAGCCTCGAGGGACAACCTATGTAAGGTTTACAGTGACAGGGAGCAGCAAGGACATTTCTAATTAAATTCTTTAGTGCTTCCACTTGACCTCATTTTAACTATGCCATAAATCTTCTTAAAAAATCCCTCCAAATCCAAAATTTTAAATAACGCTTATGATTTGGTTGAAAACAGGGACTCTCCTTATTAATCCAACAGTGGAACACACTTTGGTGGCCAGGGCATATTTTAAAACAGGGTCAGTGGAAGGCCACTGACCATTTCAATTAAAATGTTTTCAGGAATTCTGAATAATAAACGGATCTTACCTGTAATTACAGATGAAATAATAATTAAAAAACCCTCATAATCCTGTGTGTAATGTTATGGCACACCGTTGGTGTCCATGTACCAAGACAAATACCTCAGTGAGACAGGGAGCCATGGAAACAATTAAAGTATAAATCCCAGGAACCCATTAACACCCAGGCTCTATTAGCTGACTCTGTCTCTGGTCACATTAAAGTCCCACAGAGTTTGCTGGCGGCTTGGGAGGGAATGGTGCTCGTCCCACTTAAAGGAAAATGTAATTCCACTCTGTAAATCTCTGCTGTAATTGGTTAATAAGCATTCACTTTGGCAAAATAACCGCTGGGGATGATTGGTTGGAGGAGTTTCTCCCCTTATTTCTCGCTTCCCGTGGTCCTAGCTTAGGGGCTGTTCTCATCACACGTATCCTGGGCTTTCCAAGCGTGGGGCCCCTGGAAACTCCAAGGAGGTGAGTTCTTACTCAGAGGCCACTCATGAGAAAGAATGTAGTTCTTCTTAAACCTTTTCATCTATCCTGGGGCTTCTCAGCCTCAGCACTCCAGGCATTCAGGGTTGGTTAGTTCTTCACTGTATGGAGCAGGCCTGTGCATTATGGGATGTAAGCTGCACACCTGACCTGGACCCACTGGATGCCTGTAGCAAACCCCCACCCTCTAGTGATAACCCAAAACATTTCCAGACATTGTCAAATGTCCCATGGAGCCTTTGCGGGGGACACTAAGAAACACTGGTCTGGTCGGAGGTTCCCATGTATGTGGTCCTAGTGTCTGTCCCATGGTGGTGATCATGTACCTGCTGACTTGATTCTCTATACCCACAAGCAGTGTCACCTTCCGCCCCTTCGGCTGTTCCTCCTATTCATGTTCTGCTCCTGCCCACATATGCAGTTCTTGGTTTCCAGGGTTTCACCCACTGTCATCAGCAAAGGCTTTTGATTCTGACCGGGTGTGAGGCTCTTCCTTCCCAGAGTTACCTGTGATTGGGTCACCTGCGGGGCTCGGCCCTTGCCTCTGGTCCTCACTGCCACCACAGGCAGCTTCATAAATGCACCCCCGTTTCTCCCAGAACCCGAGCTGTCCCTGGTTGGAGGACAGGTCACAATGGAACCTTCATGCTTCTTCTCAGGCTCTTGGAAAGAGGTACCCCCTCTTTGATTTTTAGTTTCCACTGTAGCTAACAGAACCAGGAACAGCAGAATTCAGTCTATCTTTTTGGTTGATTTTGAATGCTTCGTTTATTTTATTTTTTTAAGAGTTTCTGGCAAGGTATTAGAAAAAATGTGATTGGGCCTATTCTGTGAACTCGAGCTACAATATGATACTTACTTAGCATTGTTGTCTCCGAACTGCCGTCATTATTGCATGTGGACTCTAATGTCATCACAGGGTGCCAAGTACAAGGCAGAATGGTTCTCTGGAACTGGGAAATTGGATTGGGGGATAACATACCGGACACTCAATTTAGTTTGAATTTCAGATAAGCAACAGCTATTTTTTGTATAAGTGGGCCCCGTGCAATATGGGACATACTTATGCTAAACAATCAGTTGTCGTTTATCTGAAATTCAAATATAACTGAGTGTCTTATTCTTATTTGCTAACTCTGGGCACTGTAGGAAGGCAGGACCTCTTTCTTTCAGGTGTGTAGGAGCTGAACCTGACCTCACATTTCACCCCACCGCCACCCAGGTGCTCAGGCTCCTGGACCTGGCCTTGTTTTCTCTGAGCACGTGGCAGGTGGTCGCCAGGGGAAGTGAGGGAGGAAACCCAACGGAGATGCAATCTCGTTCTGTCACATCCTGTCACCCTGACCATGCCAGCCACAGGCCAGGAGATCTGGACACTTTTCTAGTTCTGGCTTCTCACAGCCACCCCCTTGCTCACAACAACCCTGCTGTGGTTTGTCACTCTGGCAAACACTGTGTCCATATCTATTGCCCCATTGAAAATGAAAAGGTCCACCAAGACTGTTTGGTTTGCAGGTCCTGATTTTATAACTCACCGTCCTACTAGATTCTCCCTCCACTGCTTCCAAGATTCTGCCAGCTGGAATATCTGCATGGACACCCGATGCTTCTCCTGTGTCATGTGCAACAACTGAGAGAGGTCTGGTCACTCTAGTGTCACCTGCCATCTTGGTTTGCTTGGGACTGAGTAGTTTCCTAGAACTCAGAATTGTCCACACTAAAACTGAGGTCCTGGACAAATTGGTGTGACTTAGACACTCCACTGTCGAGGCTGTTGGGAGAGTTCTCTGGGGACGTGGTTCTCAGGGAACAAACCTCTAAACTCCAGATTCCAGTCCATCACCTGATTAGGGTCCTCCCTCACTCAAGGTGGGGCAGATGAAAGTGAATCGTAGCCTCTCAACAAACAGTCTGCTATTCATTCTTGAGTTAGCCATCGCCTCCCCCACGAGGCCTTCCTGGACCATTCTGTCTACTTAGTCCCAACGCTTAGACCCCGATCTTGTCTTTCACAACCCATCTCCCCGGTGGTTATTTCATATTTGTTTTGGCTACTTGCTTGTTGTCCAAGCCCCTTTGATAGCAGGTAAGCTCTGTGAGGGCCATCAATGTGTGTTTTGTTTCCTGTTGAAATCTTCAGAACTTACAATAGTCCTGGCACATTGTAGGTGCTCCCAAAATACCAATTGACTGAACTCACGGCAGATTCAGTGCCTCACCGAGCCAGGGGCGTGGCGCTCAGGGGATGGGCTGCAGAATCGCAGGCCCTGCCCTTGTTGGAGGGCAGGGCTGGTGTTTAAACACTTGACAGCAGCCCGGTGTGCAAGGTTTACGAATGCTGGAGGCTCAGAGGTGGAATGTGAAGAAGTGACAGGGAGGCTCAGCAAAGGAGCTCCCCAAAGCACTGTTTTAAACGGATCATAAAGGACTCCCTGCTCTCTGCTTGGCAAAGGGCATTGCAGGAGGGAGCAACGGCAGTGGGGCATGGGGTGGCAGTGGGACTCAGGGTCCCATGTGATGGCTGTGAGTGATGGGAGACTATTATAAAGATTCTCTTGGGGAGGCTGGATAGACATTCAAGGCCAAAGACATCCAGATCCAACAGTCCTACTTTTAATGGAAAAAGTTGGGAGACATAGTCTTTGTGGTTACACATGTTCTGTCTTGTGAAAATCTGCCAGAGGCTTCTCATCACCTTGTCCCCCAACATCTCCTGTCCCTCTCCCCTGCTGTCTGTATGTCCTGGGCCACTTGGACCAACCTCCTCATCCTACACCAAAGCCCATCTGTCCCTCAGGCTTCTCCAGCCAACATCATCTTCTCCCTCTTCTACCTTAGAAATTCATTTCCTTCCGTTTGCTGGGAAATAATAGGAACACTTACTTAAACATTTTATACTAATTTGTGAATGACTGCTTTGGGTTACCTAACTTTTATTTTTAAATATATTTTAAAAATGATTTCTAGAGAGAGGAGAAGGGAGGGAGAAAGAGAGGAAGAGAAACATCAATTGGTTGCCTCTTGAACGTGTCCTGACCTGAGACCAAATCTGCACCCCAAGCATAGGCCCCGACTGGGAATCGAACCAGCAACCTTTTTCTTTATGGGATTATGCCCAACCAACTGAGCCACATCAGTCAGGGTGGGCTACATAACTTTTAAAGAGTTGTGTGATTTTTAAGAAATATCATTTATCTGTCCTAACTTCCCATTGCTTAAAAGTATCTCCTCCCACAGATTTTACCACATCGCCCCCTGGCCTTCTCCCTTGATTTCAAAACTGTATTGATCTATTACATAGACTCCATAAAAATAGGCCTGTAAAAACTTTGAGTCCTTTTTGCTATGTTTAGTTTGGTTTGCCAGGCTGTTTTCTTTTGGCAGTGTACTTAAATATTTCAATATATTATTCAGTTGCTGTTAATGAGGAAAAAGGGAAAAAAGAAGTAGAAAACCCCCAATTGGAACAGAAATCCTATTTCTAACACGATGTGATTCATTTTTAAATGGATTTTAGTAGGTTCCCTGGTACATCGGTTGAGCCATTTGACATTTGAGAAATATCCAGTGGCAGATGGAATTAAGTCTAGGTAGTCAATATCTAAACTTTACCTAAGAAAAACGCCAAAGAGTAGAGATAACCCAAATTAGAAATTCTTTCTGTTTATTCATCCATCTCTCCATCCACCCATCCATCATCCATCTATTCATTCATCTAACCATCCATCCATCCATCCATCCATCCATCCATCCATCCATCCATCCACTCACCTATCCATCCATTTACCTACCCATTCATTTTTTCTTTCCATGCATCTATCCATCTACTGACCCATCTATCATCCATCCATCCATTCATCCATCCATCCATCTACCCATTCATTCACCTTTCAATAATTTTGACTCTGGACTCTATGCCAGGTACTGTTTTAGCTTCCCAAATGACTCCTTTTCTAACGGAACTCACATTCTGTAGACAAGAGACACAACAAATAAAATCCACTGATAAACAAGAAAACATCAGCAAGTGATAAGTGCTGGGAAGAAAATAAATCTTGGTAATGGGACAGAGTATGACAGGGAAGTAGGAAGAGGGAGGAGACTGCTTTAAAACAGGTGGTCAGGGAAACCTCTCTGAGTGGTGACATTTCAACTGAACTGTGAATAAGAGTCAAAAAGTGAGACAAAAAAGAGGGTAGTTTAAGAAAGAAGAGACATCTTGAAATTAATGGCATATCCGTGAGGAAATAAAATGAAGCTGAGTTCTGTGTCTTTTACGCAAGTACTGAACCCACTATCCACAGAGAAGGCACCCCTACCTTCTCTCTGCCGATCCCACTGGCTTTGCGTGCATCACAGGAAATTTGCTCTTCCCTCTGCTCACCCGATTGAATCCAGTCTGATTCAGTAACTGACACGGTAACTGACTCTTCTTTGCTGAGCTTTGTGAAATTCGGCACTTGGTGAACTGGCATTAGGGAGGAGGGATGAAGGTTTTTTTTGCCGGAACAGCCCAAAACATTCTCTGCAAACGTTTCCCGAGGCACCACTTCCCCGGTGGAAGTAATGGGTGGCCATTTGCAAACTGCTTAGCCGTCCTAACCGCCATCCACCAACCCTCATTAGCTGCAGCTGGAACAAAGGTACCTTCCTGGACAGCTTTGCTGGTTTAAAGGAAAAGTTTTATCTGGACATGCCTAACTACCTCTCAGTTGTGTTTTGCATCAAAAATATGTATTTAAAAAAAAGAAGCAGGGGAGACTATTTTAGCACATCCAAATCAAACATGTATTTGTTAAAACAATTATATTTAGAAAATAGCCACTGCCTGGAAAATTCTGGAATGAGCTAAAACTTTAAAAATTTTTCTTCTTTTTTTCTAAGTATACTTATAATAGTTGGTTATTTTAAGAACATCTTTTCCCAATTGTTCTTGCTTTACCCACCCAGTTTTGGAAGGCTATTTGCTAATTTCAGTGTCTCCTAACACACGACTTTTTTGTTTGAATTTGTCCCCAGTGAACCTCAAAGAAAGTTCACCCCTGTGCCTGGATTAATTTTGTTATTGATTTATTTTATTTGGATAATAAAACAAGGGTACCATGTGTTAAGTACATTGGGCTTTCCTTTAAAACATTTTAACTACTGCTGATTAAGACAAAAGAGTTACATAGAAAGGGTTAAGAGAGCCACTTAGCATGGAATGATGCCACCTGATCATAAATTCTGCTTTTTGTAATAGAGCAATTTTTTTCTTCATTGCAGTCTTACTAATATGATACAGTGTCTGAAATAATAACTCTACCTCAGCCAGCCCAAATTCTCCTACCTCCCTCAGCTCTCTAATTTCTTACAGGGTTCCCCTGGTTTTATAAGTATTTTTAATAGAGTGGATGTTCCAGATTCTTCTACACAGTCGAATCCTTTCATAATCAGAGCCTTGTTTTTCCGCAGGAATCTAATTCCCTGTGCAGAACTGTAACAGGGGTCGGACTGGTCTGGTTTACATTTGCTGACATGTTTTCCCTCCCCTGAAGATTAACTTAACCATCGCTTGGCTCCTTCTCAATCCTTTTCATCTCATTTTCACTTTAAATAAAATATTCTGATTTCATTCCATGGAGTACCTTACACTGTGTTCTGAAGATAGGGATTTTAGCTCTGGGAGCTGGCTTCCTCCTGCCAAGTGTTTCTCCCTTGAATTCTAGATGATGCTCAGATTGTCTGAAATTAAGACAATGAATCCAAAATTTTTTTAAAAAATCACTTTGGTGAGTTGGATGTGTCTACCAAATATGTGGTCAAGTTAATAAAAATGTTACCTTAAAAATAAGTTGTATCAGTCATTTCTTATTAGGTGCACAATGCACTGAGTTTGCTAAGAAAATTTTTGTAAACTGTTTTACTTACCCAGAATGCTCTTAACTCCCTACTTTAGAAGATGAACTCTTTTTTATTCTTTAGAACTCAGCTAAAATATATCTTTGGAGAAATAATCAGCATCCTTATTACTCCCTCTTCCTTCCTCCCTCCCTCCCTCCCTTCCCACCTCCTTCCTTCTTTCTTTCTTCCATCACAGAGCTAATTACAATGTGCAGCTGTTGTATTTTTTTGTTTGTTTGGTCTGCCTTTGCCACTATTTTATATTCTGTGAGTCCATACTATCAAAGTTATAATGTCCACTGAACCCATGCAGGCCCCATTGGGGGTAATTTTTGTCCTCAGTTCTCTGATCTGGCTTTCTACATGAGCTGAATTAGCATGGGCTGGTGGTCATTTTGTCTCCAATTGGCGATGAACTATTATTGCCATGGTAAAGGTGGAGTTTGAACTGTCCAATCGGCTGGGCCCACCGACGCTCCCTCAGGAAGAGCTCCACCAATGCCAGGGCTCCCGGAGCCCTCCTCCCTGTGGCCGGCTCCAGCTCCTGGCACTTAGAACAAATAGTTCTCAGGACTGTGCAATCCTCGCTAAGCAGGCCACCCAAAGAAAAGAGGGCTTCAGGTCACATTATGCGCCATGACTTGTGTGCCTACACGTTTAAGGTGATCCGCAGGAAGCACAGAGGCAAACCAGCCACCGGACAGCTGGGCTGTCTCCAATTTTCTGAAAGAGGAAAAGTCATCTCACCTCTTTAGCCCTCAGCCTTTTAATGGCCAGAATGAGAGGATTACACTAGATAAACTGTATATAGTTTCTCTGTAACATTCCAGCATTTTGCAATCAGCTATACTATATGGACGGGCCGCATTTCTTCCCTAGGTGGGACTCAGTCTGATTCTGGTGCTCGGTGGAGCCCACGCGTGAGTGGTGCAAGCAGTCACAGCACAGAACTCTGCAATGATGAGCACCAAGTCTGAGGATCCTGAACAATTCACATCTATTTATAGAGAATCTGGGATCCCATCCAGCAGGCCTGCCGATTGCATCAGCCAAATAATAGACTGGTTTCAGAAATCTGTTACACGCCAAGCTGGGGTTGCCAGCTCACCTCTTACAGCTTGATAGCCTGGCCTGGCTTTGAGAGGATGACCGACCGTCCTGGTTTCTTCGGACTGAGTAGGTTTCCCAAGACTCGAGATTTTCAGTGCTAAAGCTGGCACAGTACAAGGAAACTGGACCATTGGTGACCTTCGGTCTATCTATCTCTAATAATGCCATGACTATAACTGCAACCCCATCATCACCATCGTCGTCGTCATTGTCATCATCATTAGTGACTTACTAAGTGCTTGCCATGTGTTATGACTTTGCAGATGTCACCAGATCTTCACAACAATTTGAACGATATGAGAATCATCTCACTTCACAAATGACAAGTTGCAGCATGAGAATCCCAAACCCTGGTCACCCTGAACATCCTCCCTGTGTCAAAATCAGACATTTGAAAACCTCCTGGGTATTTGACATCAAGGCATTATTATTAACTGCTTTCTGGCTGTGATAATATTATGATGGTTGATATATATCTTTTTTAATTCCTTATCTTTTAGAGATGCATTTAAAAGTATGTATTGATGGAAAAAAACAAATAAAACTCATGTCAATAAGTGTCATCAAGCTCCGTGACACTCCGTGAACACAAGTCTCCGGGATCACAACTGTGTCAGGGCCAGTGTAGGGACCACGTTTCATAAGCTTAGTGACCGTGAGTGAGTCACTTTTCTTCCTTCGTTCTCTAAATGAAGAAGCTAGGCTCAATGATTTCCACACATCGTTCAGCAGTGTGATTCCCAGGCAGAACGATGTCGGTCGCCTGGGCCTGGCAGCACAAATGTCTGCACAAAGGCTCCTAAATAGGACATGGACCGTTCCCATTCTATACTCTCCAATTTGCCTGAGCTTAGACATCATCTTCATTATGACTATATATTTTTTCCTATGAGACAAGTATTGATAGTCAAACATCATGTTTGTTCCGTAATGGAACCCTTTCTTCAAATGGAATATTCCCCAGATGCCAAAGTGTATAAAACCTTTAAAGAGAGTTGCTCTGGTGTACAGGAGAGCCAAGAATCCCCAAAATAGCAGTTTCTGGAAATTTACTGCTCAATGCCATCCTGGCTAGCATAAATCTAACAATATGAAAAGGAACGTTTAGTAAATGCAATAATTATGTTCCTATAAAGCCGGGTCAGGAAACTTTTCCTGGAAAGGGCCACATAGTCAATGTTTCAGGTTTTGTGGACCGTACGGTGCGCGTCACAAGGGCTCAGCCCTGCCTCTGTGGCACGAGAACAGCCACAGAGAATACAGGAAAGAGTAGATGCGGCCGAGTTCCTGTAAACCTTTGTTTACAGGCACAAATGTGAGTTTCATGCACTTTTCAGTTGTCACGAAATATTCTATCCACCCCCCTCCCCAACCATTTAAAAATGTAAACTCTATTCTTAGCTGGGGACCATGTAAGACTGAGTCTAGTCATGTGACACTGCAAGGTGTCAATAGTTTGGTTTCCTTTCTTACCTCTAAGAGTTACTATCCGCACATTTGTGGGAAAGTTATGTAAGCTCTCTAAGCCTCAGTTTTCTTAGACATGAAAGGGGAGTAAAAATAAAACCTATGCGGACAAGGGGCTATATGGGAACTCTCTGTACTTTCTGCTCAGTTTTGCATTGAACCTAAAATTGGTCTAAAAAATGAGGTCTATTTTAAAGATAAGTAAAGCCTACTTCATGAGTTTACTGTGCAGATTCAATAAGATAAGACAATAAAGATGCAGAGCATGCGGTGGGCACCCTTAGCTATTACCCTGCTCTGATGGAAACCAGGAACAGCCCTTCTTGGTCCTTCTCCTGATTAACATCCAAAGAGCCGTGCCCATTGACTGGCAGGGCCCTGAAGCCACAGCCCCTAGGACGTGGATCTTGGGCCTGTTTAGGTAGAATGAGCTGACCCAGAATCAGTGTGGGTGAAAGTCACAAACTTTTCCTTCCGCCCCTCACCTCCTGACTGCTGGTTACTGGCTCAACTCCTGAACCTCTTCTCTGGACAAAACATTGTTTGCCTTTCTTCTGCAACCTTTTCCAAAGATCTAGACAATGCTCACTTAGTATCTTTGTCACTCTTACCTTCAACCCCTGCCCTAGGTTCCCCACCTTGGCAGTGTGATCTTTATATAGTCGTTTTGTCACTTCCCATGGCCCCCTTCCTCTAGCCACCTCCCCAGCAGGTTTTTTGGGAGGGTGGGTAGGGGTCATACCCACATCTGATAGTATTTTCTACTCCTTTTCCTGGGCTCCCCTGAGCTCCCTCTTCTTTCTGCCTGTATCTCTGTGTGTTTGACTTTGCAACCTGGAACACTTGCTGTTCCTGGGCTGGAGGAGTTGCGGGGAGGGGCAGTTCTGACTTGACCAGGTGCACTTGTCCTCTCTGTAGAATCTGGGATCTGAGTGATCACTCCTCTTGCTCTAAGTTTATTTAGTCACTTTAGATCTCTATATATTGTCGCCATAGAAAGCATCCCAGGCATTCCTTTCCTTCTGTCTTTTCCCTGCCAACCCCCCACCTTAATTAGTGGTGGAAGGGCTGGCTCCACACCTTCTGAATTCAGGGCACGTACCCATCCCCAATCCAGTTCCCTCCCACCCCTCCCGATGTTGCTGGGGCATCTGTAAAGTGCCTCAGCAAGCCTTTTAAAAATAACTCTACATTTTATTTTTCTTTTTGTTTTAAAAATAAAGTGCATGGTGTATATTTACATTATAAAAGTAATCCATATGCCTTATTGAAAGCGCAGAAAAGTTGAACAAAGAGAAAAATAATCAACCATATCCTTATTCAACGTTGTGGAATAATTTTCTACTGAGGGATTTAGACATATTCCCAGGATTACAGTGTCGGATGCTGAGATGGCCATTTAACACAGTAGCACCAATATTTTTGTTATTACTGGTTAGTGAGCATCACTCTTTGACTTCACATATTCCAACCAGGGGTCACACTACATTTTATTTAATTGTCTCCATTTTATTGAATATGTGTTTACAGTTTTTATCACTATAAGTAATACTCCAAAAACATTTTTGCGTATAGATGATTTTTACTGTAGCCTAAATTACTGATTTGTGGTTGATTGCCACAGATGGAATGACTGCACGGACACCTGAGAGGTATTTACATAGTTTTTAAGGAGACAGTACTGTCGGAGTCTGCCCTGAATGATATGGCGACTATCAGCTTTTGCTTCTCCTGAATGGTCTAGAACCCTGGTCTCTGGATGGCTTCCCCAGACAGAACAATCCCACTCAGGTCGTCACCTCAGATCCCAGCCATGCTCTCTCCTTCCTCTCAACTCACATGGCTGCAAACCACCCCAGACCAACTACATGGACCGACCTCTGTTTTGGAATGTAAATGCCAGCTCAACCATTGATCATTTTGCCGGAACTTTCTGAGTTCTCAGTTTATCTCAGGTTTATAGCAAAACTTAACTCAAGAATGGAGTCCCCAAAGTATCTCATTCTCTAATGTGCTGCAGCCTTTAGCCTGGTAAGGAAAGCTGAAAGACTGCTCTGCCCAAACCTTTCGGAGATCAGTCACATTGCACTGTCTTCCTTTCAGCCGCTGGTCACTAGTTTTCTGTGTTCAGAAATGTCTTTTTTCTGAACATACCAAGGGCTGAGCTGTTCCCTGGCTTTTTGCACCCTATCGGGTAGCTGCATACACACTCCCTCCAATCAGGTACCTGCATACATACTCCGTCCAATGCCAGAACTCCCCTCCCCTGACATCTGACTGACTTCTGGAAAACACCGATTGACCTCAGCCCAAGAATGGTTTTTGCCTTTTCTGTTAAACAGCTCAACTGGCTCTTTGATGCCAAGTGTTCCCTCTGCGAGGACAGGTCTTTGGTCTAAGATTCTGGGGCACGATGAATATCAGAAGTGACCTGGATGCCCTCTTTTCTTGTTTTGGGAGACAGCTACCTCCTGTGTCAAGTGACAGCAGTGAAATTCACAACCTACCTCTTTTCTGGAATGAATAAAAACCCAGTCCATCCAGAAAATCCATTTGGAGCTTATCTCCATGCTTTTATATTTAGGCAGCATTTACCTCTCAGCAACATCAAATTTGCTTCACTGCCGGAAGGGGCCTTCCAGCTCATCTTGAGAGCTTGTTGGAGGTTTTTAGCTGGGGGTCATAGACAGCCACTTCTAAACTCTTGACTGATGGGCTGTCCTTGGTCTGGGGAAAACATCATCTCAACTGTCTGTACAGATTTGTGAGGGATGCTCAGAGCCAGGGAAGGAAGGCACGCCTGCTCAGCCATTAGCGATGGATTGTGCCCCTGTTTCCTCACCTATGATTGGGAGTGGGAGCTTCCCTATCACGCTGCTTGGAGGAAGAATGACACGTGTGCAAGCCCTCTGCATGGTACCCGGCATGAGAGACGGTCAATACCGAGAATCATTATCATTAGCTAAATAGACCTCCTAATGAATTGCAGTGACCAAAAGAAGGATATGGGATGGGCAGACCACCCTCCCAATCTGAACAGCATTCATTTCTTGTATTTTGCAGGTGAGGGGAGTGAATTGCAGGCGACTTGATAGCTGACTAAAGGGCATGTTGGGACATAAACAACAGTTTAAAGGTCTCTCTGTACCCCTCACTGCTTGACAAAAACACCATGCTACCTTCTGCCCTCTGGACCAAGGCATACCAGGAGGGTACCTGAGTTGACAGCAAAATGACTGACAAGACATGTCCCCAGTGTGAGGCCTCAGCCATGAGCATGAGTCTCTGGACTAGGACACTAGGTTTCCCTGTGGACTGACCACCAGACACCGCTTCCCAAGTCTGTTTGCCATTGCCCAGTGGGCACAGCCATCAGATGCGTGATTCTTGGCAAGCTGTCTGGAAGAAATTTTGCGAATACACTTCAAGCCTTAAAAATGTCCCTGCCGGTGTTTATACAAGTCTGTGAGTAGGAAAAAAATCATACAACTAGACACCACACATTAAAAAAAAGAATGCACGTAAAAACTGCAGCAACCCTAATAATGTCTGTAGTGTAGCTAAGAGCATCACACCCCTGTCAACTCCCCAGTTTTGCTAGTGTACTGAGGGTGTGTAAGGTGTATCACTGCGGGGAGCCAAGACCTTTCTGTGCTATTTTTGCTACATAGTGTGACTCCGAAATTGTTTCCAAATAAATAAATAAATAAATAAAAGCCTCCATGCGTATACGTCCTTCTTCCAGAAATTGCCCTAAGGAAATAAAGATGCACACAAAAGCAGCCCTAATATATGCACAGGAATTTTACAGTAGATTCTCATGCAGCTATTAGAAGGGGTTCTCAGCATAAATCACTGGATGGTGAGGTCAATCATCACAGTGAGGGGTGCAGATCAGTCTGCCTGGGTGATGGGGGGGGCGCCCTTGCAATGCTCTAGCTGCTGGACCTCAGCGGAGCTATTTAACTCTCTGCCCCATGGGCTCCTCGTCTGTGTAATGAATACAATATAATAAGGCCTACCTTGTTGCCTTGTTCATGCTGAATCTATCCATAATGCACATGCAGAATTGGATCGGGCACCTTTTATGTGCTCAATAAATACGATCCGTTGTCATGTTAAAGAAGGACATTAATGAGAAAATGTTGCTATTAGTGAAAATTGGAGACTATTAAACTATATCTACAATATGGATGCCATTTCTTACAGACTTACCACCATGTTACAAGTGTTCGTCTTCGGGTGGGGCATTTTTGTTTTCCCCTGGAAGCTCTTCTAGGATTTTCCTCCAATAATTCAAAGCACTTAATGCTTTGAAATTATAAAATCAGACTAAAAGGTAACCGTTCATTGAAATGAATGGGTGGGTCGTGCTACCTCTCCACCGCTCAGCCTGTTTTGGCTCCACCCACAGTTACTTTGGTGCTGCCTGTAAGACCCAGGCGTCGGTCTCTGAGATGCCTGCTGTTCCCTAAGCAAGGAGGAGTCATTGGGAAGTCTCCAGGCACATGGTTATTTGCTGTTGTTAGTATCAGAGCCAACTGTGAGGTCTGGGTCCCAAAGTGCACGCAGCCTGCCCACAAAGCACGTGTCATGCTCCAGAAAGTGGCGAGGGGGCCTGTCCTGGGAGCTGGCCCAAGTGGGGCGGTCAGTCGCTGGTGTCGTGGAGACCAGGGCCTGCCCCGGGCTCTACATTCCCACTCCCATCTCCCAGACAAATGTCTCCAAGAGCCACAGGGCTGCACTCCATGCTGCTCGAGCGAGCGAGAGGTTTCTGGGGCCGGGTCCCATATTCTGAGCGTTCATGCTTTCTTCTTTGCTCCTATAACAGATCCAGGCCTCAGTGCCCGGGCTCCCCTCCTCGGCCTGTTTGTTGTCACGAAGTCTCCGATGGGCACTTGTGGGCACTCAAACTGCCTATTCATTTTTGACCAGGGTTCTGGCTCCTTCTCTAACCCTGTCGATGACCTGTAGCAGGCTCAGGGGGAGGAACAAGGAGCCGCCAGGCTGTGGGGAGTGCAGAGGAATTTAGGGGTCAGGCCCAGCAGCGCTGCAGTGGTCACTCAGGCCAGGCTGGAACACAAGGGCTTGTGTGATCTAAATAGACACCCCCTCTCCCTTCAGAAGGCTGCCCAACCCTGCCAGCAAGGAACACGCTAGCAAAGCCCCTCGGCACCCCAAGGTCTCAGTCCAGCTGGTTCTCGTCCAGTGTGGGACCCAGATTCAGACTGCTAACTGTTGGTGCCACCCGCCAGCAGGAGTGGAGAGCAGATGGGGACACAGTGTTCAAGCTGACCTCCCATTTCTGGGAGGACCTCAGAGTCCAGTACATCCAGGCTGAAAGGAAAGAAATGTCCCCAGATGTCACGTTGGGAGGTTAAAAGCTCCCTCTATTCTATGAGCCCACAAACTTTGCCCCACCCACTCACCTATAGCCCCCGAGATGAGTGCCCACATCCAGCACCTCTTCACTTGAGGCTCACCAGTGGCTTTGGGGGGCACTTGGAATCAAAGCCAAGTCCTTATCAGGCCTCTGGCTCCAACCTCCTCTTGATGTACCCTCCCCCTTCCTCGGTCAGCTCAAGTGTCTTGGGCCTCCTTTCTGCTCCTCAAATGTGCCAGGATTCCTCCCACGGCAGGGCCATTGCACTGGGTGTTCCTGGCCTGGAAATCTTGTCTCCCCCACCTCCCCATCCACCACTTAACAGGATAAATTCCTTCTGCCATCCAGGTTTTATAAACTCAGCACTTGACTGAGGCCTCATGAAGTCACTCACTTACTTTCTTTGTAGTCCTGATCCCAGAGGGTAATGCTATTGTGTGTTTGTTTATTTGATTAGGGTCTACTTCCCCTTCCCTAGAAGGTAGGCTCCATGACAGTGGAGTTTGTCTGTGGTGTCCACACACATCTCCTCAGTGCTAAGAGTAGGGTAGGCGTATAGTAGGTGCTCAGTAAGTCACTATTGGATGAACGAAATGATGGAAGAAAAGGCTTTTTGTTGCATGTGCAAACTCTGTTGACTAGAGAAGACAGTGACTGTGTTGGTGTCTTAGGTGGGACGAGGGTCGCGGGTAGCACAGGAGGACCATGTCTGTTAGATTAGCTCGCTGCTCATGGGGTGCATTTCTGGCGGCGTCTCAGGCCCAGGTGAGAGGAGGTGCGACCGGAGTCAGGGCAGGCACGTGCCCAAGGGCAGGGGGAACAGCCTGGAGAAAGCAGGAAATGCTCCTGGGGGTGGGCAGGTTCTGGAAGCAACTTCAGGGCGGCTTGTGCAGTGAGGGCCATGCCGCCGTGGAAAGCCTGCAGGTGCGGTCCCACCACCTGCCCGCCTGGTTCAGGAGCATCTCCTCATTTTCTGCCTGTTTTCATCTTTACTGGGGAGGAGGACTGGGGGAGGGCATGTACTTTCTAAATGACTTATTTCTGTAGAATTATTCATTTCTAACTTTTCAAAAGAGATGACGATGTCCGAAAGATGCTAAGATAACAGCAGGGAGGGGCCGGGCATCCTGCCCCCTCCCCCTGCCCGCCCTCGCGAGGCACCGCACGTAAACACCAGGTCCAGCGGACGGCCTCCCGCAGGGTCCCGGGCAGGCCCAGGCGCTCAGGGAGGATGCGGCCCAGCCCTCCTGGCCAGGCCCAAGCTGGTGGGCGGGGCAGCACGAATGAAGGCGCCATTACCCCGCGCGAAGGGAGCCTGTGGGTCTGTGGGCACTCGTGGGACCAACAGTATTGGCTGAGAATGGCTACCACGGAAGGGACCCAAGACGCCCATGGGAGGGCAGGTTTAATGCCAAGGGGATGGCGGAGCGACAGGGAAGATGATACTAGGTTGGACTCGAAACTAGGATGAGCCGTATGTGAGAAGCTGGTCCCCACGCGGGGCTGGAAGCAGAGACGGAATTCCAGCAAGTAAAAGCCCGGAGGTGTGAGGCCACTGCCCATTGTGGGAAAGTGGCCGCGGTGCATTGTGGGAAAGTGGCCACGGTGTATTGTGGGAAAGTGGCCGCGGTGCATTGTGGGAAAGTGGCCGCGGTGCATTGTGGGGCCTGTGAGTGCAGTGCATTGTGGGAACTATCTGCAGAGACCCTGAGGCAAGAGGCAGGGGTACATGGGCAGGCAAGAGCTTGTTTATTACAATTAGATTTTTCCTGCTCCCTTTTATTTGTTTTTTCCTTTTCATAGTTGTTATCATCTAAAAGCCTGCACATACTTGATTCTATCTTATTTTTTTATTGTTTTGTTACTAGAATAAAAACTGTAGAAGGGCAGACAGTTTGCCATTTTCAAGCTATGTCCCTGACACTGCTTGGACACAGTATATGCTGGATAAAGACCTCATAAGTAAATCACTGCCGATGGTCTTCCCGCGCCAGCCTCGTCCAGGGAGGGTGGCATCCGTGCCCAGTAGCCTTACATGCCATGCAAACCAGTGTCCTTCACTTTTTCGTTATTTTTTAAAACTCACACGGGTATAATCCTCAACTGGCATCCAATCTGTAACTTCATGGATGATGTTGCTTAGCATAGAGGCAAGTTTAAAAAAAAGTGAGCTCTTTTAAAGGAAAAAAAACTATTAGTATAGCAGAATGCAAGGTCCAGGTGGAAAATAGCCCACCCAAGACTGACATGACCAGACTGACATTCTAGAAAGATGACTCAGGCAACAGTCGGCCAGGAAAATGCAGAAGGGTGCAAAGGCTGTGCTAATGGTCCAGGAGAGAGGAAATGGGGGTTGAATAGGCCTGGCCTGTGGGAAAGGGGCTGTGGCATGGAAGATGTTGGCTGGACCCTGAGCAGGTGAGGAAGCTGGGATGCCGAGGTGGGAGGTGCCATGGCTCCCACCTATCTGTCGTATTTTAAGACGTCGTCCAGGATCTTCCACAGAGTAGGTGTTCAGTGAATGTGTCGTGAGGGGTGAATGAGTGGATAAATGAATTACTGTCTTTTCATTCACATAATGTTCATTGCTTCTCCTACCCTCATAGAGGAGACAATTAGAAGGGGGCAGGGACACTGCAGAGGTCTGGCCGGCCCCACCTGTCCCAACTGGCCACAGAGGAGGCCACTTTGGGCTAGCTCTCAGGGACTTTGCTGAGGGACAGGCTCACAAGTTGAATAGGCTTCTGAGCAGAAGGGGATGTGATGAGGGCAGGGCCTCGCCTGATTGACAGTTTCTTTGACATTCTGGCTCAGGGGCTGAGAGGGCTGGACTAATGCAGCCTCTTTCCTGGCAGTGAGAGGCTTAGTAAGGACTCTGCTGCTCCTTAAGTTGCTCATATGAACAAGCCAGAAAACATTCTGGATTGGCTATAGGAAACGTCCTGCACAAATGTGAGACTCAGTGTTTCTCCCTTCTGGAAGGGGCGAGGACAGCAAAGTAGACGCTTGTTTAGAGAGAAACTGGCTCCCTTTACCCCCACCCCTGCAGTCACACACAGGGCAGATTGGCGGAGCAAGGGGACTAATATTTGTGGAGTTCCTCCTGTGAACCACATACTATTGCATGAATTTTACCTATGTTATTTGATGTCTTTGTCATGACAACCATTCAGGATGGGGGGGGTTGTTTTGTTTTGTTTTTTCCAGGTGACACATCTGATATTTGGAGGCTTGAGCTTCCTAGTTAAGGGCCTACCACCAATAAATATCAGAACTGTAATTTGGAATTTGAAAGGGACTCTTCCACATTTTAAAACTCATGTTCTCTCTAATACTCACAGCCTGTGCTTTGTCCAAAATAGTCCTCTGGGCTCAGTGCCCAATGCAATAGAAAATGTAGACCAAGGACATGAGACTTGGATAGAAATATTCTGGGACATTTTTGTGGCTGAGTGCTCTGGCCTAGGGAAGAAAGCCTTAAGACAAAATCTGTTAGATCAAGGGCCTCGGGCGGATATCTCCTCTGTTCATTCAACCCACAGGGAAGGGTGCTCCAGGCAGAGGTGACCGGCAGGGAGATGTGAGAGTGGAAATCTGTCCATTGCTGCTGGAACAGAGCATACAATTGAGAGCGTGGTAGAAGGTGTAGCCAGAGGATGGCAGTATCGTGGGACCCTGGCTTTTGTACTTTCCTCTGGGGTAGACGCTGCTCTGTGTCAGGCAGCTGGCGTAGGTGCCCAGGGAAAGGATTCAATGACAACACTATCCTGAGCTCCGCAGTGGTGATGTGATATATCGGCCCGAGACTATCTAAATGGGTGATATTCTCCCAAATATCATAGAATTGGCAAATTTTCTCTACTAGCTGGTGGATAGACAGTATTGAAGAGGAGAAAAAAATAGTTGTGACAGTTTCTTAAGAAATTAGACATGGTATCTTGCTCTCTCATAATGCATGTTTCAAGCAGAATAATGAGTAGAAAAAAATCAGATTCACATTTATCCTGCAGCTAGTGTCAAAGAAAAGGAGTGGGAATTTGATGGTGGCCACTTCATCCTTAGGATGTGCGGTATTGTGATTTATACTAAAAAATACATTCTTGGTCTTCATCCTCTTTTCTGGAACAGAGCTCCTAAAACCTTTGGATATTTGTTTCATCCTGGAAGGGCAAGCCTAGGTACAAGCTTTTCATGTGGCAGAGATGGCTCCGAGCCCACCAGCAGGCAACCCAGATACATCTGCTATATCTGTGGATGGAGAAGACCAGAGGGAAAACTCATCTGGTCCATATCCTGAGGAACAAAAGGCAGGAGGCTCGGAGGGGGATGAGAGCAGAGAGGCAAGGAGACTGGGCTGTGAGATCAGAGTCTGCGAAAATAGGAGTGGTTTCCTCAGTTCTCCATCAGGAGGACTATGAACTCAAGAATCTTAGGAAGCTCTTAATTCCTCGTGCCCATTTGACAGAAAAGAAATGGGAGCTTTAAGAAATAAAATCACATGGTAATAAATGGCAGAGCTATGACTTACAGCCAGGAGTTCTGCCTCCCAGTCCAGAGGGAGAATAAAGAAACCATCTGGGCTTGAAGCACTCAGGTTACATGGCCAGCATAGCTGCCCATGCTTGAAAACCACCATCGCCTTACATACGTTGCTCACCATTTGGCCGATGTTATTTTAGTAAACCCATATCATCACCATACATTTTCATTGGTGCCCATTATACAGATGATGTTAAATAAGATGTCGCTTAAAAAATAAGGAAGAAAAAGCAGCACTGCTTGTCTCACCGACAATAACTGGGAGAAACAACTAGGCAAGACACTCCACTGGAAGAAATCAAGCTACACAAGAGCCATGACAACAGGGAGCCCGCCAAGTCTGTGCATCAATTTCAAATAAGGACGCCGGTACAGAGAATTAAGTCCTCAGTGCTCTTCCAGCCACACCTGGGGAAATCAAAATCCCACTCGCCACCTTTGCAGTCAGATTGCTCTGGGTTCAAGTTCTTCCCCTGCAGTGTACTAGCAGTATAAACATAGGTAAGTCACTTCACCCTCTTGAGCCTCTGTTTCTCTACCGGATAAATGGGAATAATACTCAGGACCTCTTAAGAGTGTGTGGGTTAAAGAAGATAAAAGCCCTGAACTGTGCCTGCAGGTAGAAGGTATCTGATATTTGCTAGTTCCCATTGTTCTTGCCTGTTCTTCTGGAAAGCAACTTTAATTTCTTTTAACTCCAGGGTCTGTCTGTACCCGTGATGGGTACAAAATGCTTGCTGAGACTGCTTATCACCCCAACACATCTTTGTGTTTGCCTTAAGGAACTGAAAACAGAGTCCGACACAGAACGGAAAATGGCTCAGACCCAGGGGCTGGTTAGCCAGGGAGTGACCAATCATGGTGGCTATGTACTCCAGCCCCTTGTATCTGGAGGTCCCTGACCCCATGGGCTCCACCTTGGTTCAGCCTCCAATCTCCAGGTTTGTAGATGGGTCCCCATGGCCATTGGTTTTATACATCTTTCCCATCCTGGCAAATGAGGGTGCAGGTGGGAGTTCTGTGGAGCTTCACCCACAGCTCCCGTCCCAAATGAGTCAGCCCCCCTGATTGGTCTCTAGGCTTCTTCTTTTTTTTTTAAACCTAAGAACTAGTTGTGATTAATGACATCCTGATGTTCCTCATGTAGAAATAAGGTCATGGTGAAGATTTAGCCGTTTTGAAACCCCGGTGAACTTCAGGGGCCAGAACTGAGTGATAATCACTCCAGTTTTGGCTCATCTTCCCTCTCTGTGGCCTGTGACTTCAAGGCTGGGTGCTGTCCCTGCCTCTCAGACTTCCTCTCATGCAAATCACCCTGGTGGGGGTAGGGTGATGGCAAAGTGAGAAAAGGGAGCAGAGGGAAGTAATGAACTCAGGCCTCCCCAGACCTACTTTCTATTTCACAGGCAAGCCTCCTAAGAGACAGGTTCCACCTGAGCCCCATCCGCACCTCACGTAGGCCCTGTTGGCTGCCAATCCAAAACCTGGGAGCCGGGGCTTGGAGGCCAGCCTGGTCCAATCATGTCTCAAGACAAACATGTAGTGGCTCCGTTCAGAGAAAGATCACAGCTCGGAGGGGTTTATGGGTTGCCCCACAGTCCAGTCCTTTTGTCACCCTATGCGTTTGCAGAAGTCAAATTCTCAGAGCCCCCTCTTCTTCAGCGGGTGGGCCTGAGGAGGGTAAGCCTACATGAGCAGCTGAGCATAGAGATGATGGGTCATGAAGCACTTGGGACAGTAAGGCCAGAGGATGTCCTTAAAAAGCAGGTCCCTCCCCCAGCCAGCCCCCACAGACAGCACCCTAGAAAGAGGCACCCCAGTGTGTGAGTTCTAGTGTATGCTGCAAGCTTTTCTCTTTTCTCACTCAAGTGAGTGTGGGGACATGTGTGACACTTTTCTTGAGAGCCCCAAGCAACCACAGTAGGCCTTAAAGCTAGGGAAGTGGCCAAGATTAGAGAGGAGGACAAACAGACCTTGGGCTGGCAGTCCTGGCTCCGTCCTGAGTTTGTAACACCTTGACGCACTCAATCCCAGGCTCAGGGCGCCAGTTTCCCCATCTGACAGCAAGAGGGCTGGCGCACACCATCTTTCTGGTCCTCTAGTTTATAGGCAAGCCACTAAGGAGAGGTTTTGTTCTGTCCCATCACTGCCTTAGGCAGGACTGGCTTGTTCCCAGTAAAATCTCAAATTTAGATGCTGGGGCTTTCCAGCCCAAACATCTCTTAGAAAATAGATGCTTTGGGGACTGTAGAGAAGAGGAGGAAGAGAATATTCCCACTGGCCCTGGCGTGTGCAGACTGACGGACTAGGGGGGACACCTCTATTCCTGCTGCAGGTCGCTGAGTGACTCTGATTTGGGGGTACCAAGACACAGTCCAGGCTTGTAAGTGTGAATCACGTCAGAGACCGAGGTCCCTACTTCCCCCATTCATGAAAGGTGGAGTGCTGACCTGAAAGGGCCCATAATCTCCCCAGGTTACTATCAACTTTGCCAAGTCTCCTAGTGTGTGCAAATATATTTAAATCCCATAATACAAGCAGTGCAGCTGTACAAGTGCCCAGTGACTTCTGCCAAGGCCCCTAAAACTTTTGGGATAGAATTCCTTAAGCTGCCAAATAAAGGGGTTAGTTGACTTACCCACTCTCCAAAGTTCCCCTGACCTCTATAGTTAGGTACATGGGGGCAGAAAGTCACAGACACGGACTCTGGGTAACTAAAACACTAAAATAATATTTGTAAGCCCTTGATTGCTAATTTTCTCTCTCATATACAAGTCTGCTGGTATTGATAAAGATCAATTGTTGATTTGGATAAAGGCCTATCGGTACACATCTCTGTGGCTAAGGTTCTAGAACATAAGATGGAAGAAGGCATGTCATCTCTGTGAGCTGTGACCTGGGACATCGATCTAGCTTGCTTGCTTCATTAGCCAAGGGGGCTAAATGCTTTCTTTCAAGTGTGTTACAAACAGGTAATAAGGAGGTGGGTGGGAAACCCAGACAGATTAAGGGTGTCCAGCAGCAGGGGCGTGTGGTGCGGAGGGAGCTGCTCTCTGGAGCTGTGGGATAAGGAGGGAGGGCCTCTCCACCTTCCCTGTGGCTTCCCCACAGGCTCAAAGAGCAAAATGGAGGTCCACACAGGATATGGGACCCTGCTATCACCTCCAAATTCTCCGTATAAACAAGGGTTTATTCTGCAGAGAGACAAAGGTAGCTTGTTCCCCCAGAGAACAAGCACCCATGAGCCAATGAGGAGGGGCTGCTGGGGGTAAAAGAAAACCTTTGCAGAGTGTGCATCAGGTAGGGGCCCCAGCCAGGGTGTCTCTGATGAAAATGTTCAGCTTGATGTGGCGTCTCTGGTTCCTCTGAACATGCTCAGGGACAAACGTTAAGCCTCGCTGTCTGTGTTTGAAGGTATTTCTCTACAGCAAACACCAGGAAGGGAAGAGAAAAACCCAAACCACTTCAAGTGGATTTCAATTTTGAAAGACGCCACATGAAAAGTATAGAAACCTAAGCCCCCTTTAGTCCAGGCCCAAGAGTAACAGACTCTGGAAGGGGCATGCCACCTGGCTTTTTCGACACCCTCTCCTTGGAGGCCCCGTGCATGTGTCTCCGAGCCGAATGCCTCAGTGGAGGGGCTAGAGGGCCTTTCATCTCTGTGCACAGACACGCTAAGAACTAGACCACAGCGTCACCCCATGCGGATGCCCAAAGTAGGACAGCTGTCGTTTGTGAACGAGGGGCCCCATCCAACTGAGCTCCCTGGGGTTTGGGGTAGACCTGGGGAGGGTTTCAGTCTTCAGGGAGGAGCTCGAAGCCCACCAGGAGCCAAAACACTGAGTTAAAGACACCCATTCACTCCCTCACTCATTCATTTATCGTTCATTTATCTGCATCCATTCGTTCCCTCTCAACCATCTTTCTTTTAACTACAACCATCCGCAGTCCTCAAGAGAGGAGTCTCGATTGTTTTCTCACCATTGCCCTGTGGCTTCTTTGCCTGCTGTCCTCTTCGTGGACTCAGTTTCTTTCTCTGCGTTCAGAATTCTCATTGGCATCCCTGGTCCACTGGTCTCAGTGTTTCTTTGCCAACTCCTGGCAATTAACTTTTGTTGACTGCCCCTCTGCCAAAGCCTGATCAGAGGCCCAAAAGTTAGATGAGATTATTTTGTTTCTTTCCTTCCTCTGCATTTTATGTAATCCAAACTGTTTCAAAGTACTAAAGCATAAAATACAAAGGGAACAGGTATGTTGAAATCAAAATACCATCTCTCTGGGCTTACTGATAGTGCAATGCTACAAAATTTTACCAGTGTTGGAATTCTTGTTTTATTTTCTGATGTTATGGTTTTGCTGAAGCCCTGAGACATATTTAATGGGAACTGCAGGTAATCCAGCACTCCCTTTGCTCCCCGCTCCCAACCCCTTGAGTACCTCCTGGGGCCCTGACCCTGGCTGGGCATAATGTAACCCATGGACTTCTGCAGAGGTCTGAGCATTTATCCAAGCTCTGGGCTCAGATGGTACTGGGAAAGGAAATATCTAAGCCTCAGAATGGGTATGTGGACTGGGCATTAGCCTTTTCACTGCAATCATGCAAGCCCCCTCTCCTTTTTACTCTGATGTAATAGATTCCCGTGGCTGCTGTAACAAATTACCACAAACTTAGTGGCTTAATGCAACACAGATTTACTATCGTGTAGTTCTGGAGGTCAGAAGTCCAAAATGGATTTCCGTGGACTAAAACCAAGGTATTAGCAGGGCTGTGTTTCCTCTCAGAACAGGGGAGAATCTGTGACCTTGCTGTTTTGAGCATCTGAGGCTGCCCACATCTCTTCCCTTATAGCCCCTTTCTCCCTCTTCAAAGCCAGCAGCAGTGGGTTGAATGCTCCTCACAAGCTTACTCTGACTTCTTCCTCTGCCTCCCTCTTGTACTTTAAGAGACTGTTGTGATTACATTGTGCCCACCCAAATAGTCCCTTTATTATGAGATCAGTAATTAGCCATCTTAATTCCATCTGAAATCTTAATTCCCCCTTGCTATGTAAATGCGTATCCACAAGTTCCAGGGATCAGGACATGGACATCTTCGGGGCATGATTATTCTCTCTGCCATACCTGGGTGTCTGTAGGATCCAGATGGGTTCTATGTACTTCCTCTGTTATGAACTCAATGTTCGTGTCCCCTCAAAATTTATATGTTGAAATCTTAATCCCCAAGGTAATGGTATTTGGAAGTGGCTCCTTTAGAAAGTCAGGTAGGTTGAACCCTCCTGAATAGGATTAGTGCCCTTATGAAAGAGATCCCACCAGAATGCTCATTAGCCTCTTCCACCAGGTAAAGGCAGCTGTCTATGAACCAGGAAGTGGGCTGTCACCAGACACTAGATCTACCAGGTTCTTGATCTTGAACTTCCGAGCCTTCCGAACTATGAGAAATAAATGTCCGTTGTTTAAGCCACCCAGTCTGTGATATTTTTGGTATAGTAGCCTAATTGGACTAAGACATAATTTCTGCTTTTTTATGATCAGGTAAGTTTCTCCCACCCCCACCTTCAGCTCTCTTTCTCTGAGGAGAGACAATAAGCTTGGGACTACACCTGTCTGCATCTGTGGGTCACAGACACTCAGGAGCACTGCAGTCACTTGGCCACCAGTTAACAGCGCAGACATCTGGTCATCCAGCAGTGATTTGTATTCAACAAGTCTGGGAGAGGCCCAGGAATCTGTATTTTAACAAGCCTCCCAAGGGTTCCAGTGTGAATGGTCCAAGAACAACACCTGGGGAGACCCTGGTCTCTTGGGAGCCACTGACAGCAGGTGGATTCCAGGATCACCAATCCACCTCCAAGTAAGAAGTCTGCTTATTCAGGACAGGGACGATGGCCTGGCTGCACAGTCACTGTACTCCACAGTCCAGTCTCACACGTGCCAGGTCTGGAGCCCAGAGAAACAGAGCTCAGGGGTTTGCACTTGAGCTGCGGGAACTTCTGCTGTGCCATCGGCACTCCTACTCTCTGCCAGATCAATGCGGTCAGCCTATAGCCTTCTAAGGCTCAGTGTGAAGGGGCAAGGCCACGGGTCATCTTCCTATGGTGGAAACTTCATTTTGAATAAAAACATTCTGGACAGTTCAACATGGTATAGAGGAAAGGAGCTTAAATTCAAGTCCAGGAGATGAGTAGCTACGTGACTTTGGGTATGTTGCTTAAACCTTCGGGGCTGCAAACTAATCTCTACCACGGCCAGCAGCAACGCCAACTGAGATGTATGGATGTTGAGGTTCTGAGATATGAGATGGGTGAACTAGAGGCCCGCCTCTCTACAGATAAAAAAAATAGTAATATGTCACCAGTTGTTGAGAACCTACATGACTGTCTCTCCGTCAGACTCTTTTCAATCACTGTTCATTGGATATCCATGGCTCTAAAATGGGAGGGGTGCGATAGCACCAACTTCATTAAGATGAGCAAGCAGACACAGGCAGGCAGTGACTTGCCCAAACTCACAGATCTAATGAGGCGATCTGAACTCAGAGACTGAGCCCACAGGGCGCACTCACGAGCAGATTGTCTTGGACAATTCAGATTTCGAATGTTCTGTCACACTGTCAATCATGGCTTCTGTTCTACTTTTTTATTTGGAAAACATGGGCATTGAGCTGACAGAATTTACAGCATCATGACTTTTTGGAGAGAAGAGAGAGTAGGAGGGGAAGTATGGTGAAGAGCCTCTTCTGTGCAAAAACTGAAACAAAGGTCACTGGTGACTTTGTATTGATGGACAAATAAATTTGAAGTGGGCCACAGGCTCCATTTTGGAATTTTTGTGCCAGCAAATTCTTTCTGAACAGTGTACATTAAGGAACTTTTTATATAGCAGGTCCTTGACCTTTTAGACGGATCCAAATATATGTTTGAAGTGGGTCTCTTTGGGACTTGGGGGCCCCACCACAGATTTGTCATCCCAGAAAGGAAGGTTATGAAAGGACCTAATGTTTACCCAGTGCTCTGTGGCTACCATTTTTCCGTCTTTCTGTCTCTTGAACATTTCCCTGGGGAGAAGTCTCTATTACACTAGCAGGAGGGAGCTTGGGAAAGCATCAAAAAGCACAAATGTTTGTGTATCATAAAAGAATCTTTTTTTTAATAATGTGGATGGAAATAAAAACAGTGTGTGTGGGTAAGTCCTAAAGGAGGACATGACTGAGACTGAGAAACTCCGTCCTCACCCATCAGCACTAATCAGAGGCCGGTACCCTGTGGTTTGAGTCCAGGCTGATGCCTTGTGCTTTATGAGATGAAGCGACGATGGCGATGGTGGTAGTGATGCGGATGACAAAAGATGAGGTGAGGGGTAACGCTTCCCTGTTGGTTTCCTGGGGCTGCTATGATGAGTTAGCACAGACTTGGTGGCTTCAAAAAATAGGAGTCTACTCTTCACAGTTCTGGAGGCCAGAAGTTCAAAATCAAGGTATCAAGGTGTTGGCAGGGCCTTGTTCCCTCTGAAGATTCTGGGGAGAATCTTTTTTTTTAAATGCCTATTCTAGCTTCTCATGGTTACTTGGCTTTCCTTAGCTTATAGGTGCACCAATTCCATTTCCACCCCTGGGTTCCCGGGGCCATTTCTCCTCTATGTCCATGTGTCTAAATCTCTCTTCTTACAAGAATACCAGTCATTGGATTTCATCCAGTGAAGCCTCATTTTAACCTAACTTGTTACATCTGCAAAGATTCTATTTCCAAATAAGGTCGCATTCATAGGTACCAAGCACTGGGATGTCAGCATATCTTCGGGGCAGACACAATTCTACCCATAATAGCTTCTAATAACACCTGACATTTATTGAGCTATTGCTTCATACTGGGCACTGTACCCAGCACTTTATAATTATTAGAGAGACCCATTTGAAATGGATACTTCCATAGGTTCTAAGTAGTTGGACATCAACAATTTCAAAAGGTTAAAACTAATATTATCTAATTTAACTCTCTATAGTTAATCACTACTAATAAGCTGCTTTTCCTGCTGTCTATACTAATAGACAAGGGCACAGAAGCACCTATGTTTGTCAGGGAGATGAAACAGTGGGGGCTTTGGGAACTGTACAGACACTAGTCAGATACACCCCTTCCTCACTGTGTCACCAGGAGGGGCTACCTAACTCCCCTGAGCCTCAATTTCTCCATTTATGAAGTCAGACAACTTTTTTTATAATAAGGTTTTGTGTACATAAGTACAGTAATCATTCAAATGAATAATTTGCAGGCTAGAAGAAATATCTTGTAGAGTGCCTGGTCCTCACTAAGTGCTATTTGTGGTTCTGGGAGCAGTACGTTTGAAAATTGCCTAGGGGTGGGGTGTTTGTGAGGAATTCAGGTTCCTAGGCCCCTCCCAGAGTCACGGAACCTGAACCTCCTGCTCCTTCTTCTCTTTCTTCGTGTTTAACAAGCTGGGCATTTAGGTAGCCCGTCCACAGCCTTGATAAAGCATTGACGATTTGGGGGAATGCCAGCTTGCTTTTCATTAAAAAAGCCATCTAAAATGATGCTGATTTGGAAAATATTACACATACAGGGCTTGCCAGGGCCACATCTTGGGGACAGTGGAAGTGCTCTTGAAATTTTGATCTGGCGTGCCTCCTTGTCATGGGCTCCAGGACAGAGCGGTTCTGCTGATGGCGGTGAGGCCGTAGGTTGGTAAGGAAACAGGAAGACCATCAGCCTGGTAAGCTGCCCTACTAACCAAAAGTGATTTTTAGCTCTCTTCGAGAAGGGAAAAAATTACATTTAGGAAAATACAAAAAAGGTTAAGCTGGTTGCATGTGTCACTTGCCCCTGTTTATAGAAGAAGGCACTCCACAGATAGAACTTGGTTGATGAACCTAATCTTGTGTCAAAGTCGGGAGAATAAGGGTCCAGGGAAGGCTCACCCCAACATTTGTGGGGATGGGACCAAGAGTACAGCTGGAGTCTCAGTTTCTAATAGTTACAAGTCAAATTGACACACTGTTAAAAAAATAACTCGACCCCTCCTCTCTTGGCAAATACATGTTCACAACAACCTAGAGGGCCAGGTTCAGACTGAAAGTTTTGAAATCCTGGAGCTCTGTACCCACACTAGGAAGCACAGGAAATGCCTGCTTTGCGCTGCTCACCCTCTCTTCCCACCTGTAACTCCTGACACAATGGGCCCCTGTGTATATGTCATATGCAGCTGCTGTAAAAAAGCACCACAGACTGCATGGCTTAAAACAGTAGGAATTCGTTCTCCTAGAGTCTAGGAGGCCAGAAACTGGAAATTAATGGTTCAGTACCACCGTGCTCTCTCTGAAGTCCAGAGGAGGACCCATCCTTGACTCTTCCAACTTCAGGTGGTGGCCAGCAATCCTAGTAGTAGCTTGGCTTGTGGCCACATCATTCAGCCTCTGCCTCTATCCTCATGTGGTCTCTCCCCTGTGTCTCTCTTCTCATGCGGAGCCAGTCAATGGATTTAGGCCCACTCGACTCCAGTATGATCTCATTTTAACTGAATCGATTACACCAGCCAAGATTCTGTTTCCAAACAAGGTCACATTCTGGGTTGCCAGGTAGACACAAACTGGGGGGACACTTTTCAACCCATGTTTATACTGCATTCTGCATATCCAGCTCTTATCTGTACCATCCTCTCCTGACGGTCACACATCAGCTCAGCGGAGCCCACACTGTTTACAGGTGTGTGACCTGAGGAAGAGGCCACACAGGACTGAGGAGTAGGCCAGGGGGAGTTTTAGGTTCCTGGCTACCCATAGTGTAGGTGAGAAGGGGTGTCTGGGTGGGCTCGTGTCAGGGTGCCATGGAGTTCTCACCACATGGAGAGGGGGACAGCCAGAGGAGGGTAAGAGAGAGGCCTGGAGACGCAGCACCCAGCACAGGCGTCGTGGGGATGATGGCCTGGAAGCAGTGACAGCAGGTGTGGGTTAGCTCCAAGGAGTAAGGCAGGGGTGATTTATAGGTAATAGCAGACCTCGGTTAGATGAATTTCCAAATAAAGGCTCCTGACATGCAGAAGAACTAATGAACAGGAAGTCCTCTCTTACCAATGATCTCTGTGTGTAGCTGCTGGAAGTAGCATTAAAGTTCCTGAGGGCGCCCCGGAAAACCTCTATGATTTGCAAAGCCACTGGGAAGAGCAGATGACTGTAATAGGAGTCATTATGAAAATAAACACACAATGATTGAAATAAAAGAGAGAGGAGTTGTTAGTTCTCTTGAATTTACCAGTACTAGGGGGAATACACACTTTTTATGGGGAAGATAAGGAGCCTGATGACTCTTGAGGAGGGTTTGAAGGGGTGGGTGCTGTTATGCTGTTGATATAGTAGCACCCAGATGCTGTTTACCAGGCTGCTGCACCCAACCCTCCATGCTTTCTAGTGCCCAGTCACCCCCTTCTCCTGAGAATTGCCCTGGGCCATCAGAAGTCTCCACATCTAAAATTGCTGGAGGTGGTGACCTATTGGGATGCTATTGGGGATAGCCTGTAGTTACTGACTGACTGGTTTGGGGAACAACTGTCAGAGCGCCCTGTGGGATCTGGCTGAGACAGGACTTCACGTCTCTGCCCAGCTCCTCCCTGCTCTGTCCTGGTATCCTCACCCCCTCCACGCCCCACTTCCAGAAACCACCATCTCACACTCTATTCTAGGGAACTGGACCTAAGACAGTGTGGGGGGTATTTTCAAGGACTCTGATGCTAATTATTTATTTGGTATCAATTTACTCTGAGACATGTGATTTCTCTTTCCTGGATCCATCGTCACGCCAGTGCAAACATGGCCACCCCTGACTGTGATGGGTGAAGCATGTCTACCAAACCAGCACAAGAGGCAAGAAGCGAAGAGAAAGAAGGGTAAGGGAGGGGGACAGTGGAAACAAGACAGAAAGAGAAAAAGCAGAGAGGAGGAAGAAGAAGAGAAAGAAATAGAGGATGACTGGGTATTCAGAGGTATCTAGAAAGAAGAATTAGGAGCTAGAAGATTGGACAGAATATGTGCACATTTAATAAACAGGCAAATGCCTGAAAGGAATAGGGACAGGCAGAGAGGGTTTAACGAGCAAAGGTGTTGGGTGAAAGTGGCAGCTTATCCTAACGTGAAGAAGGATAGTGAGAAACTGAGGGAGGCAAAAGGGAGCCATTGAAGAGAGTTAAAAAAATGCAATCTATGGTTTAATAAAAGAGATCGGAGGTTATAAACAATGTAAGAGAGCCACAGGGCCCTTAATACTGAATCTTCAAGGCGACCCTTGCTTTATGCAGTTAGCTTTCTTGAAAATAGTTTTGTAAATCCGTTGATTATCAGTCCAGTCCTATCTTAACCACATTGTAAGGAGTTCATTCTTAGAAGAATTTTTTTTTTTTTAAGGAAAATCCATTATAATCCTTTACAGCCAAGTCACATACCCTCCCCTAGTGTGTTAGTTACAGAACCTTGCATTTCTGTCTGTGGGCAGCAAGGAGCATGCCGAGGAGGCTAATCTGCAGCCCCCACCAGGGCACTGTGATGTGGAACGAGTCAGCAGTGGTCCTGGTGTCTGGTGCCTTCTGGTGAAACAGGTGGGGAAAGAGGTGGCTGACCGTCATCCCTTGGCATACTGGGATGGTGAAACTCCAGCGGTAAAGGGTAACAACTCCTGCTCGGAGGAAAAAACACTGCCAGTTAAGAAGCAGAAAGTCTGTGCCTAAACCCAGGACACCAGTGTAGTCATTTGTGTGACCCCAAGTGGGGAGGAAACTCGGGGTGGTATCTCGTAACTAGTGTGGCCCATGCCTGGGAGAAGTCACTCTGAATTCCTCAGGAGAAGGGGTTATAAAACTCACAGGAGGCTTAAGGGATTAATTTCTCTTTTAAATTCGAGATCCTGGAAACAGCAGAACTGTGACAACCACTGACGTGACGTCAGTTACTTTGATACTAGTGTCCCACTCCACCCCACTTCCCCAGAGCAAAATATGAATGGAGACACCAACGAGTGGGAGCCTTTTGCGCTGAGAGGAGTCCTGTGAGGTGGAGTCCCGGGAACCCAGTGCTGTCTTTGTGACTGGCTCCCACAGGCTGTGGTAGCAGCGAAGTCACCCCCGTTAGCCTTTGGAATCAGCGAGGAGCTCACGTGCAAGTTCTCGAATCACTCGGGATCAGTGGCCATGTGATCTTTCCCATCAAAACTTTAAGCAGATCTCTTCTCTTTCTCTCTAGTTCCATAAATAGCTCTAGCGGGTGGTTTTCCTTGGGAGCTTACTGTGTGCCCTGGAACAGCGTTTTATCCTGATGAGATTGAGTCTGGGTGCAAAACCACGGAGTTGTTCTCAGCCTCGTGCTGGGCTGTCAGCTACGCTCACTCATGAATTGAAAAGTTTCCCTTTGTTCATTCATTTCATCGAGGACACCATTTAAATCCATTTATATCCATGCAGTAGCAAAAATGACAAACTTTGGGTTGCTCACAAATATTCGGAAGCACAGATGTTAAACTTGCACACGCCAAGGGTCTATTTTACCAGATCCTGAGCTCCTTGAAGGCAGGAAATAGGGAATGTTTCTGAGTCATCTCTGTCTCTCTGGTAACCAGCGCAGTGATAGGCATGGTGAGTGAGTAAATGAAAGGATGGAGGGCTGGACGATGGATGGAAGGACAAGTGAATAGATGGATGGATGGGTAGATGGATGGTTGGATTGGGTTTTCGTAAGATGACAACTAGTAATTCTTTTCAACTAGTGATGAGCAAAGGAAGCTACTTTTCTAGGGAAGCGTGTCATACTGCATCAGTCGTAAGAAACTTCCTCAACTCACAATAAGTATATTTCAGAGATACTGCACCTTGAGCGAAAGTTTACAGCATCTTCTTTTCAAGCTCTTTGAAACTGGTAAAAATTCTCCTTATCCTGGAGTAGTGTAAGCATAATTCTCTATGTTTTTTAAAAAAACACAAAAGCTTGACCTAGCGACCCAAAGCTTTACATAATCTCCTTTAGGTCATTGATGTTTTTTTTCCCCCCAATTACTAAGAGAAAGGGAAACAAACTTTTTTTAATAAAAGTGTTTTAAAATGTCCTTTGAGAAAACATTTTGCAAATCTTTGAAGCAATGTCACGAAAATCTTAGGTAGTTTCTGAGAATTATAGTGTGCCGCAACCAGCTCCTCAGCCATCATTATTGACTCAGGGCTAGAGCTGACAAAGGAACTAATATTCTGAAAATGAAAGTGTCTGAGGAGCAAACACAGGCCACACCAAACCTCCTGACTCTCTGCTTTGGGCCTTTGGAAACCTTGTGCAACCACAGGTGAATTTTCATCAAGCCGTTTGACCCTGTCCTCAAGCAGAAGAGCCAGTCCCTTCTTGCCTGTGCTGGGTGGGAGCTGGAGGCACGCTCCCCTTTTGCCCACCTTCCATTTAAATGAAAAAAAAAAATTTCCAAGGGAAAAAGAAATGAGCACAAAGGTAGTGATGGTGGAAGGAGGGTCCTTTTAGGACCAATTTACTATCTTTCTCAACTGCAAGTTATTTTAAGAAAGTTAATCTCTGGATATTTATGGCCAACGATGGCTAGACGCTGCCGGCGGTAAGTGGTGACTTCACAGAGCCTCATGGCCCCTTCGGCTGAGCCCGAGCCTGTGAGCAGGAGCTAAACCAAGAACGGCAGAACACTGCCGCCTTTGCAGGACCCAGGCAACGCTCCCTCCTCAGGCAACAGGCCCCGCCATTCTCGCGTCCTTGCAGCCAGAAACACTGAGCAGCCTGTACTGCCTTCCAGTGTGTGCGGATCCAAAGAGAACTGCCAGGTTCGCTGTGCACGGCCACCATTAGAGGGTCCCACTGGGTAATTACAAAATACCTGAGTGGCAACCACATGCTGAGCGGAAATTAAGGCATCCAGAGATTTGCCAGAAAACCTTCAATCTGGCTCATTACTGTTCTCTAGAAAATAAAAGGACACCAGGGAAAAAAGCAGGGAGCATTTTTAGTTCTGCAGATGTGTGCAGAACTACCCACAGTTTGACAATAGTCATAATAATCACGATAACATCATAATCACAATAATATAAAAATCAGGTTGGGAAGTGGTTTTAAACTGTGCCAGGCTGTTGTCACAGCACAATGTCAAACTTTCCACTGTAACTTCCGTTTTCCAGGCACGAGTGTTTTGCTTCGGGGGAGATCTTGGCACTACAAGGGCGCAACCAACTTCACACAGGTGCCTTCTCTCTTCTCTGCCCGTCTCTCAGCTCTCACCTGGGCTCGTTAAAATGCAGAACTCCAGGTCCAGCCAGACTGAAGATCAGCTCTGTTCCCAGCCAACAGCCCAAGCCTGGATTTCCACCAAGGCACACCGCTCTCTTTACAGACTGCAGAGTTACAGGGTAAAAATAGAAACGCAGGGCGTCACACGTATATGCAAATTTGCCAGCCAAACTCGGTGCTGAAAATAGTTATTTACTATTTGGCTTGCATATTGGCCCAGAAAACCCTCTCTACCTATTTCATGCTCATTTAAATTCTTTAAGAGTTCCTGACCCATTTAAATTCCTTGAGGAATGCTTGGCTTCACATGGGCATTCATCTGCTCCTCTCCCCAGCTGCTTTTAAAGAAACACTGCCTGTCATTGCAGATTGGGCTTTGGAGAGATATGCTGGTCCCTGTTTTTGTAAGGTCCATTCTGGGCACAGCTCAGCCATGCGTGGCCTCAGACCTTAGAATCATGGCTTCCTTCTTCAGTGCTCCTGAGGTGCAAGGGGGAAGGGTGTTTAAGCTGCTCACTTAGAAAACTTGGAGAGCAGTTTTTCTGAAAGTGTGGTCCTTGGACAGCCCCATCAGGGTCACGTCGTGGGACAGGGGGCTTATGAAAAATGCAAGCTCCCGGCTCCTCCCCAGACTCACTGGGAGTGGGACCCTGGATTGGCTCTGTGTCCTTAAGAAGCTTAGTAGGGGATCTTGATGGCCAATGAGGGCTGAGGGTCCATTTCTGAGAAGCCAGCTGGAGATCGTGGAAAGATACTGCTAGGGAGCTGAAGACCTGAAGTCCAGGCAAGCCAGGGGGCATCGTGGCACTTGTCACCAAGTGAGGGCTCTGAAGTCCTGAAGGAAAGTGACAAGGGAGCAGAGGTAAGCTTCCAAAAGCCACCAATGCACGCTGATCTCCGCAGCAGCCCTCTTTCCAGGAGCCATTCAGATGCTCACAGAATTAGATCCTGTGCCCTAATGGCAATGAGGCAAATTTTGGCCACTACAACACTGGTGTTGTTAGGGGTATCTTGTCTGTCCCCATGCCAAGGCATGGTAGCCTGGGAGAATTTAGGGTTTGAATGCTGGACAGTGTGTGTCCAAATCCTGGCACCACCACCTACCACCTACATGACTTTACAGAGGGAATAGTTACAGTTCCTACCAAGGAGGTGACTGGGACCATCAAATGAGACCCATACTTAAAATGCATTGGTGGCTATACCAGCCACAGAGGAAGCCCTGAATAAACATTTGCTGCTTTATTAATGCATTTATGTCCCTGTGGATTGTCTAGTACTCCAAGAATCCCCCGTAAAGTCCACCCAGGTGAACAAGTTTGCTTTGAAAAACACACATGACCCAAAGTGAAGCCTTGATGTGCCTCTGAGAGCTCTTTTCATTACCCTCTGCTAGAAAAGGAAGCCGAGTTTACCTGATTTTGCAAAGTGCCTCCCCATCTACTGAAATGTCTAGCCAAGCAGACGCACTGGTTCCCCACATGGACTTGTAACCTTGCTCATGACCACCCACAGACCCATTTCCTCATGCCTTTAACACACAAAACAACTTGTACCTGTGTAAATGACCACACACATTCTGTTATCACTTAGAACCACACGCTCCTAAACAAACCCCTATCGCAACTTTCTATGTGTGTGCATATGCATCTTTGTGCAGTACAAACGTGCGTGTGCACATACATACAACTGTACAAATGAACTCAGTACCCCCCCCACACACATATACAAGGGTCATTCCTAGGAATATAGTACAGATTTGACTCTGGCAAAAAACATAAAAACAAAACAAAACAAAAAACCCCTTTGGAAACCGATTTAAAACTGAGGCCAGAAGTGGGCATTCCCTCTGCGTTATGTCAGCAGGCTACTGATCAGTGGGGGGAGGGGGGTGGTGGGGAGCATGAACAAGAGCGAACACTCCAGAAATGGCTTTGTTACCCTCCATGTACTCTGCCTCCTTTTTTTTTCCTTCAGCAACAACAGAAATCTGTAAACTGACTGAGGGTGGTTAATTAAGCATTGCAGACCATATTCCACTGCCATTTCAATTGGATATGGTGTTCTCTTTCGCTTCCTGTTATGCAGGAATGCAGCGGGCTGTTAGACACCTGCCAGGCTCCCGGCCCAGCTGCTGCTCTGTGGCTGGGGCAGGGAGGAAGCTCTTGGCCCCTCGGCCTTAAGAGGGTCTCACTCTGCAAACCAGCCTCTTCCCAGTGAGGCAGTGAGGGGAGGGAGAGGGGCTGGCAGACACAGCTGAAGTGAGTCCACACTGGAGGATCCACAGCTGGCAGTGAAAACCTCGGCCTATTGTGAGGGTTGTGGCAGGAAGCCAACCATTTGCCCCCAGGCCCTCAAGCCCAAGTCCGGTCATGACCTGCGTGTAATTAAAGCTGGGGCATCCACACAGGCCAGATAATTCTCCGGTTAACCCAGTTCCTTTCACATCAGGAGCAGTACTGGGTGCAGAGTGTCTGTTCATTTGTTCATTTATTCACTGATTCATTCATTCAGAGGTCACCTGATGAAAACTTCCTGTAGGTTAGCTTCTCTAGGCTAGGCAGTGACCGAGAAAAAGATACGACACGATTTTCATCTTAATGATACTAACACTCCAAATTACAGCTCTGATTTATTGAGAACCCATTGTATGCTAAATAATTTATCATTGAGGTCCTGTCCTTTACTCAAGGAAGTCACTCCCAGTTTAATGGGGAGATTTTGCACCATTTGTAATTATTCAGTTCTTATAGTGAAGCAGAGCTGGGGGGACCTGGGGGCAGAGAGAGCCTGATGGAGATTCAAAGAAAGGGACTCAAGAACTCTGAAGCTACCATGCGTCGGGGAAGCGCGAGGGGCCACCTGGAAGGCTCAGGTGGAGACAGGCAGCAGTGGTCTCAGCCCCAGCTCTTCTGTCCCAGCCTTGAAGTCCTTGAAGTTTGCCCCCAAACATCACTGAGCAAAGCCAAGCCATCCCTGCTGGACCCTGTGTGTATTTCTGACCTATGGAATTTGGAGAAACAATAAAAATGAATTGTTGTTTTGAGCCATTAAGTTTGGGAGAGACCAGTTTGTTATGCAGAAATAGAGAATGAGAATAATGACTGAACAGTGGAATCTTGCAGCGGAGTGACCTCGGTAAAGGGGAGGGAAGGACATTCAAGGTGGAAGAGAATAAGCAAAATTGAGGAGGGGGGCAGTGGGTGGGAGAGCATACTCAGATCTCTAAGTGGTTTGTTCTTAACTGATGTATGGGGCAAGGAGAGGCTGTGGAAGGACTTGTATTCCAGGCTGAAGAAGTTTCACTAAGTTCTCAAAATCATGGGGAAACACAGGAGGGATTTTAAGCAGAGAATGACAGGGTGCAATCACTCTAGCAGCAGATTGAGACAATGGAGCTCTGTGAGAGTGATGGCAGTGGGGTAGAGGAGAGGGGAGAGACATCTCTACCAGGTTCACTTGGCAGGTCTCAGAGAATGGCTGGTTGAGGGGAGAGTTGAGGATGACATCCAGGGGGCCAGCTTGGGTGGCTGTTTTGCTACCCACAGTGAGAGAGAACATAGAAGAAGAAGGTGTGTGAATTTGCAAGGAGATGCTGAGAGGAATGGATTAAACCGAATGACATTTCTAGATCATTCCAGGACCTCTATGTAATGCAAAGGTGCTGACAGTGTGAGGCACAGTGATGACCATGACCATCATGTGGCCATCAGAAGAGGCCCGGGCCCATGGGTTCGTGGCTTTCATAGCAGCTTTGCAAAGTAGCCTAAATGAGTCACCTGGTACCCATTTCAGGGATATGGAAACTGAGGCTTAGAGAAGTCAAGCCATTCTACCAAGGTGTCACAACCTACAAAAAACAGCCAGGGCCCATCTCCAAGTGCTGAGTCCAAAGTTCAGCTCCACTCCCCACCTCCTGGCCAGCAAATTGCCCTACCATGGATGAATGAGTAGCCAGACACGTGTTTTTAAGTCCTCTTAAAATCCTAAGCCTGAGACCCCCATAGGGAGGGAAGCTACTTCCAACCAGATAAAAGAGTTATCTCTCAGGCAGCTGAGAACAGAGGGCAGAGGAGGCAGACAAGACCTGGCTCTTATCTGGTAAGAGATACAGGCAACCTTTACATATTAATTTTCCTTAAATCATGAGGGCTCCGTTGTCCAATTATCTTTCCCCAGGACTAGTTACATGGGTCATTGAGTCAGTGCCCGAGATGGAGAAATCTCTTCGTTCTGGAGATCCTTTGGGTTAACAAGGGTAGTGCCAGTCTGAAGGGCAGAGTTGTCTTCAGAGAGAGCATTTAGCTGTGGGGAGCTGAGTTTTAATCCAGATGCAGCTGACTCCGGAGTTTGTGTGCTTGCTTAACTTCTGTGTCACTTGAGTGCAATCTCTCTAATCTAGATTGAAACAAAAGGGACAGACTTTGGGCTGGAGGGTAGGCCAAAGGGAGCAGGTTGTCTTGTGGATGTTGTACATCCAATAGGTATGCTTCTAGGCACTTGGGGTTCCACACGATAATTTCTAAAGATGCTTCACTCCTTCCTTTGGAATCTAGAATGCTGTCCAACTCCAGAGCTAACTCATTGTTTCTCAAATAATTACCTATTAATTAGCATTGGAATTACCAGGGCTGGTCATCCATGGGAAAGCAGCCTCTGTTAAAACTACAGGTTCCCAGTATCGGCCCCAATAGGATCTAAACCAGATCCAGTGGGCAGGGCCTGGGAATCTGAATTGCATGTGTTTCCTCCAAGGTGCTTAGGAACAATGACAACTGAGGACCATAGGGAAGAAATGCTCATTGCCCATCAGCAATACGCAAGTCTAGACAGGCCTGTTCAGTGACTACTTTCTCCACATCTTCCATAAGATCTGCCACAAATAGCAGTGCAGGTCACGGACAAATCTGCACCTGGGAAAGGGGCAGTCACCTGCTTATCTCTCCAAGCTCTCTTGCCTGCCCTACCCTCCTTTGCTCTGGACGGAGGTGAACCAGCCACTGAGAATGAGTTCCCAGCCCCTCCATGGCCAGATGGTGCCCTGACAGATTTGGACAATGTGAGGAGCTGGCAGAAGATCAAGGGGTGAGAGGATTTCTACCTCTCCCCTTCAGGCGTCACATCACCTCGCTGGTTCCAGTTCCCACCGTACATGCTGCTGTCTGTGGTCCAGCTCCTCTCCACCCAGGGCTGCCTCCTCTGGTCTCCCGTCCCAAAGCAAGACCCTCCCTGGGTGGTCATGGCTTTCTGCACATGCTAATCTCTAGGCAGGCTAACCTCCTTTTTTCCTTTATCACTCTCCTAACACCTTGGGAACTATTTCCTCCTATTGCATTTCCTCCTCTGAACCTACCTGGTGGTGAGTTCTGTTTTCCCAACTGTATCCTGACTGATGCAGGAACTAACTCAGCAAAAGTCACATCCTATGAGTGACTGGCTGCTAGCCACCAGTGAGTGTGGGCCTCTGATGGGCCAGGTATGGCGCTAAAAGCTTTACATCCATCATTTGTTCCTTCAGGAGTACTTACTGAACACCTATTAGATGCGAGGCACTGGGGTAGCTGTTAGAGGTACCACTGGAGCACGAAGTTGTGGCCCCAGCACTGCCCTTGCACAGGGAATTGCTAGTGTGATACCTGGCCAGGGAGGATGCACCTTAGGCTCTAAGCCTGTTAAGCAGGTGGCATTGTCTGCCTTTCAAACAGATGAGGATACTAAGACTCCGAAGGGAAACGATGACATCATAAAAGTATGTGGAGCCTTAGAACAATACTCATTCCTTTAAAAAGAAAGCAGTGACATAAGGCTCTGCAGGAAGAAGCTACAAGTAGTGTTGTGGATTGAATGTATCCCTCAAAATACATGTTGAAATCCTAACCTACAGCACCTGTGAATGTGATCTTATTTGGGAATAAGGGCTTGAGATAAAATTAGTTAAAATGAGGTCATGCTGGATTAGGGTGGACCCTAAATTCAATGGGTAGTGTCCTTACAGAAAGAAAAGACCCAGAGGTGAAGACACACAGGGAAGAATGCCATGTGACCACAGAGGCAGAGACTGTGATGACATAGCTGCAAGATGAGGAGTTGCTGGCAACCCCCGGAAGCTGGAAGAATTCTTCCCTGGGGCCTTCAGAGGGCCGTGGCCCTGCCAGCACCTTGGTTCCCAACTTCTAGTCTCCGGAACTGCGAGGGGATACACTTCTGTTGTTTTAAGGCACCCAGTTTGTGGTCCCAGGTGTGGCAGCCCAAGGAAACTGACACAGGTAGCAAGAAAGAGTTTGGAAGTCGGACCGACTATACCACCTCCTGGGTATCCCAGGCCTGAGGCTAAGCCATTCCAACAAGGCCCCAATCACTAGGGGCACTCAAAACATGAATCTATAAAAAGTGTAGATTCAGGGGCCTTGTGCACACAGACATCCTAGAAAGAAATTGCATTATCTTTTAGAAACCTAGAAAGAGGGAGAGGAGAACCAAATTAGATTGTGGGGGTTTAGAACAAGCCACCCCAGGATATGCCTCAGTGGTATGTGGATTATTTTGAGCTAAGGGCAATTTTAGATTTTAGCTTCAGGCTCAAGAGAAACTTCTGCTCCTTCTTTTAACTTGAATTAGGTGAACGTGAATTCGGGGCCTTGCCCATAATAAAAGATATCAGAGAGAACTGCTTTGGACCTGTCTATGGGGACAAACTTCTGTTTACTCAATATCTGTTTTTATCACCCTGAAATGACCCCATGAAGCCCCCAAAGTGCATCACCTCATCCCTAGCTCAGGATGACTTACACACCTGGATGTCCCCTTCTGTCCCTGAACCTCTTCTGCATGTGGGGTCTCTGACTCTGTCATGTATGTGGTGTTTGCACACATATGCATGTGTTAAATTTGGTTATTTTTTCTTGCTACTCCGCCTCGCATCTGTCTGACAATTAGACCAGCTGAAAGAACCATGAGGGCAAAGTTCCCACCTCCCGACAAGGTTACGGTTTTTATAAGTCGCCTGCTATGTGATGCACACTTTCTGCACATTAACTACAGAATATATTATATTTGCATATAATATTTAATATCCTATCTTTTCCTTGTTAAGAAAATTGAAGGTACCGTGTTTTACTGTGTATAGCGCACACTTTTTGGCCCAAATTTTTGAGGGAAAAATAAGGATGCGCATTGTACACGGGTATTGTGATTACATACCATGGGTGTAATGGGTACAATAATCCCGTGTGTAATATGCACAAAAATGTAGGTTCACATTATACACAGCAAAATGCAGTATATGTCACAATTGCTGTCAAATGAGCCACACCAGTGTCACAGAGCCAGGAAGTATCTTTTGAGATCTGATTCCATAACCTATGCTTTTTGCACCCTGGCCTGGCACTCCTGGCTGGCTACCAGGCTGCAGATGACCACCCTTTCCTCCTGCCCTTGGACTAGTCTTGGTGTTCACCTTGTCCAAGCTGCATATAGTGTCTCTGAGAAAGAAAAGACAACTCATCGGGAGTCCCATCGTTGGATCAAAGATGCAAGAACCACACCAGATTATGTTATCTCCCTGGCTTCCCACTGCAGACCGAGAAGCGCTGGAGGAGAGGCGGGCTTTGTCTATCTGAGACCGGGATCAGACAATTTCACTGCCATGCCCTCCACAGCTGGTAGGTCATTGCCTGGATGGGGCCCAGTGGAGAGATTCTCCACACAGATTTTCTGTAATAAGGTAAGATATGGCGATGGTGCAAGAGGTAGTGGCCCCCAGGGTAATTGAGATGCCATTATAATCTACCTGGGGATCTATAGAACCTTCTACGGGAATGTGCTTAGGTAATTCTGCAGGGACTTGAATTCGGGGACAAAGCAACATTTCAGCTCCTTTAGAGATAATGTCAGGGTCATTCTTTGATGGCAAGAGCTCCTAGTCATGTAATCATTGCGTGAACTGTTCCTGACATCCCTCCCCCAAAACTCTTGTATACTCGTCCTGGTTCCTTAGGAAAAGAATAGAATTGGGAACTGTAACAGTCGCTGTGTTTAGAAAGGAACTGTCTCTAAAAGGCTATTTCTTTTGCTCAGTGCAGCTTGTTTGTTATTCCTTTATGGTAGGAAAAACTTTTTACTAAATTTGATCAAGAGGAAGCATTTGCTATCTGGGGCCAGCCACCTTCTCCCTGTGAAAAAGCTGGAGGTTTGGCCCAAGGGCTCCCAACAGATTTTGGGAGCCACCGACAGATTTTGAAGCTGCCTGGCTGGGAATCCATCGTCACCCTATTCATTCTCTAGGAAATACTTAGGTAGGTGCAATATTATCAAGAAGTGGTGTCCTGTGAGGTCCTCACCTCAATGCTTTTAGGTAAACATTCTTCATGGTTGACAGAGGAAATCAGGCTCACTCAGAGAGCTTAAAGAACTCACTCCCTATCTTACTAGATGGGGACAGAAGGAGGAGTGGAATGTGGGTTTATCTGGCCCTAAAGTTTACGTTTGTCCCTCGGGGCCAACTCTCTAGCCAGTACTGAGCAACCCTGACCTAGTAAGGAACTATGACACATCCAAACTGTGGCAACGGGGTCTCAATCCAGTTTCAAAATCAGCTGAAGCATCAGCTGGACTTTTGTATCTTTTAATCTTCCCAATGGAACCCAGAGGTGGAGGCTGCTGGTGTCCCCATTTCATAGATGAGCACCTGAAGTCACCTTTAAGGTCTTTAAGGACGCTAGCCAGTGACATTTGTGTTGTGCTGCTGTGATCTCTGCTCTGTGGTTTTCTAAAGCTGAAGCATCTCCTCCCTCGGGCTGTCTGCCCAACTTCCCTTAAGACAGAGACAATTGGGGGCCACCCCGCCCCTTCATTTATTCAGCCCCTCCCTCCACCAGCCAAGAAAGCTCTCCAAGTGGGCTGATAACTTTGCAACAGTAAAAGAAGGTCTAACGCTGATTCCAGCATTGTTTCACTCAGTTCTTCTTTGCCTCATCTGTGAAATGGGACAGTAGTAAAACCTTCCTCTTAGGGTGACTGGGATTAAGTGAGTAATTGTGTGCAAAGTAAGCACCTAATAAATGCAGTTCATTTTATGAATGTAATTAGGAAGACATGTGGCCAATGAGGTACTAAAACTTAGAAGTCCTATATATGTTTAAGGGATTGATCTATTAAAAAATCAGCTTTACAGAGATTTCAGCAGCTACCAGTCATAGCATATTGACTCCATGCTGCAGAGACTCATGATTTTTTTTAAATTTCCCCCAGTTTTAAGTCTTTTGACTGCAGTAAGGACTTCATCTGGTTCTTCACCTGCCCCAGGGTCAAGAGAAACAGAAACTTTGGGACCCAGGAATGGCCCTGCCCAGCAGGCACTGAGATTAATGGGAAATATGCTGTCTACTTTCTCTCCAGCCCTAAATATTGTTTCCCCATCAAGTTTGAGACTACTGAGATGGTTCCATTTGTCCTTCTGCATTTTTCTGAGCTTGTAATTCATCTGCTTTCCATGCCCTGCTGAACGCATGCTCCTCTGTGATGGTCCAAACTTTCCTTTCCAAAGAAAGTGAAAGGCCTTTACAGAATAGACTCACTCGAGTCTCCCTGTCTGTGGTCTTGGCCGTAGTCTGTGCTGCTGCACGGATGCCCTGTTTCCGGCTGGGTCTGCTTTCAACGGCCCCGTCTTTCTCTCAGCCAGTCACTTCCCGGGATCATATTTGTGGGGATGAAGTCTGGGTCATGTTCGTGTTCATGAGGTCCTGCTCCATAGTTTAGCTCAAGGCCATCATAATATTATGGGGTAGCAAAAGGGACCCAAATAGGACAACATAAAAATGCATTTGAGGGTTTTTTCATGGCAATTATTCTTAGAGTACCAAAAGCAATATAAAGCTCCCTGCCCAAAGAAAATAAAAAAAACATGGTGGGGTCTTTTGTGGAAGAACTGAAAACCCACTGTGTGCTGGGCATGATGTTGGGAAAACAGAGATGAACAGGCACTGGCCACGCCTTTGAGGGGATCTCAGTTTTATGAGAACCTCGGATGGTAAACGGGGAGGAGGAGACCCAAGGCAGTGCCCCTGGATAGCTATGCAAACTACTGAAGCGCTCAGAGTGTCAGTATGCCATCTGTAAATGGGGACAATAATGTGACCCGCCTTACGGAGTTTGAGATTCAAATATGATGATGCATAAAAGTGTTTGGAAGAGCGCCCAGCTGATAGTGAGTAACCACTAAATATCATCATCATCATTCATGTTATCATCACAATGAAGTGGGTTTGGTGCAATCACACAGGTACACACCGAGTTCTGTGGGAGAATGAGCTGTGGGCCTTTGGCTTTCTGTGTTTTTAGGGGTGTTGGGGAGAGCACGCACTCCCACACTCTGGCACCCTTTACGCACAGGTTTCTTTTCTAGAGCAGTGTGGGTCTACACCTAACCTACCCGATTAAATCCAAACAAACCTCCTGAATAGGGCACATATATTTAAAAACCTTCACAGGTGGTTGTAATATGCAGCTGAGGTCGTGACCTGCTATATAATTTGCAGGGACAAGTGAATAATGAAAACCTAGGGTCCTTTGTTCTCGATCATTAAGAATATTCAAGACCGTGAGAGCAGAGTAGTAACCGGGAGCTGCATGCCCCTTTTTCTCTGAGGAAGTCAGTCTGGGCTTAGGCTGAGAACCACTGGGTTTGCAGAACTCGACAGCCTCTCTCTGCCTGTGGAGACATTTGTCCCTGGAGAAGACCAAGTGGCTTATCTGGTTGGTAAATTTTGGAGAGGGAGCAGCCTTTGCAGGCCCACCCCTTCCCCTCTGTTCTGGGGACGGGCCTGTTTGCTCTGCCCCTCTCTGTTCTGAGCTTCCCAGGGGCCACCCTGCCTCGGAGGCCTCTGAGGTCCAGCACTTCCTCCCGAGGTGGTTTTGTTTTGTCCCGGGATGTAGACTCTGCAGCCCCTGGAAAATCTGAGGATTATAAGAATTAAATCTTTCCTTTGAAAGTGTCTCCCACTGGGGAGGGTCCGAGGAGGATAATTCCTGGCCGTGGTTCAAAGAGTTCTACACACTAGCCCTCACTTCAGGGAGGGACAAGCCGGGTGCTGACCCCAGGAAGCTGCTGGCATACAAAGACCCAGGGAGAGTTTTCTTAATCATGGGAGAGAGCAATGCCAAGGCCATGGGCTTGCATGGAGATAGACATGCCACACGGGCTGGGAAAGGCAGGGTAAGGGTTGAACTCTGGTGCAGACAGGGCAGTGGACACCTGGCAAGGCCTTACTGGCTATGACGGCCTCAAGCGGACCCCTCCAAGGGTTCTGTGCAGGGGAGCAATTGAAACAGGGATTCAGAGAGGCCCGCAGGGCCAGGGGTCCAAAGCTAGTGGTAAGAGGCCACCATGTGGCAGGCTGATCCCCTGAGTCCCCTGCCCACCAACACTACCTCCCAGAGCTGTCACCCTGCCCAGGGCACCCCTGGTCAGGCTGCATGGACGTGTGGATGGGTGCCCTGGCATGGACACAAAAGCGCCACACCCAGCAGATGCACTCCAGGGTTTGCAGCCCCAGTGCGTGCTTCTCACTCAAAGCACTTCTCTGATCGCCATCCCGGAGAAACTAACTTGAGAATTAAGAGCAAATATTTGACTTTTTCTCCCTTTTCTCCCTCCCCTCCCCATCTTTTTACACAGTCCTGTTTAGACTGGATGCTGGTTAATGGGCGACCTTTGCCCTTTGGCTAAAAGCTGTGACCAGGAAATCCCACCTCCCATTAATGAGAGTTTTGTTCAGGGAGCGCCCTGCACACTCGCTTCTGCTCTGCAAATGCATTGTTCGCCTGGCTTAGGCAAAGAGAACGGAAAAGAAAAACAAACAAAGAAAAAGAAAAAAAACCTTCCACTGTTGAATTAAAACAGGGAACTCAGGCTCTGAGCAGGTTTCAGTCTCTATTAAGACAACAAAAGGTCCTGAATGCCAGGCCCAGGCACAAAGAGCAGAGGGAAGCGGGGGAGGGTCGGCGGAAGAGAGGGAAATATAGCAATTAACTGTTTTTTGGGTTTGGTTTTGTTTCTACAATTATCTCCCGGTGGGTGAGTTTGCCTCTAGGCCCCAACAAGTTCTGCTGCCCTTAGCATTTCAGATTTCAAAGGAGGGGCCTGCTGAGGACCCAGCATCAGACCAGGTGTCCTGCACCCCATAGGTGCCTTGACCTTGACCTTTCTTATGCAATGCTTCTTGCTTCCCTGCTCTGAGTGGATGCCAGAGCACTCACATCACATGGCTAAAGTTGCTTGCTTCTTTATTTTCTCTCTCTGTTGATGCTGAGTATGACTTTTTAAAGGCTTTATCCTTTTGTTTTATGCTAAACCATTCTGGCTCCAGCCATATCTTTCACCCACGAAGTTGTAAGCCCTGAGAAACAGGGTTCTCTGACCCATCGTCCGCCTGGCTCGGATAGGACTTCTGTGTGACCACCAGCTCTTGCCCAGGGCAGGGAGCACGGCTGGCTAGTTATCCACCTTGGTCCTCCTTCCGGGACCCACAACAGCGCGAAGCATCATGGAATACACTCTGCATAAGTGTTTGATAACGGAAGGCTTGAATATTAACAAATGCTGGTTGTTATTTGTATTATGTTGTATTGGGCACAATGGCTAATGGCTGTTCCTGAGCCAGAGAGCAGTATGGACTAAACATTTCCAAACAGCCAGCACTCATTCACTTGTGTTATCTTACGATTTCTGCAAGTTCCTAAAAATGATGGGGAAAAAAACTGAAATCCTGATTTTTTTTCCATTTTTTTGAAGGGAGAGAACATGAGCAATGGTTTAAAAATTGGTGTTCGTTTTTCTAAGAGATTATTCAGAGGTCTATTGAATGATACTTCATTAAAAAGCTTACATTAAAAAATAAACTAAAGGGTTTATTGCAAGCTGTGACAGAATTGAAATGCTTGTATTTGGGTGTGTTTTTGATCAACACATGGAGAGGGGAAAAAGGAAAGTAGGGGTGTAGGGGGAGAGTAGAGAAAGAAGGGGAGAGACGGGAGGCACTCAGTCACAAGGTGGGCCTCCTAAAAAACAAAAAGGCTGAGGCTGGACAAAGGGGAGACCCGCCTTCCCCGCCTCCCTTCCCCGTAGGTATCTGATTCGATAGGGTCCTGTTTTCTGTCTGCGTGGGGCACACTCAAACTCCTGGGGAAGTGGAGGGCACCCGGGTCTCAATGCCCACTGGCCCACTGACCAGCCAGACGTGGGGCATGCCCTCTCCCCTCTTGGCCTTCATGTCCTCCCCCAAGGAATGGGGACACTGGCTTCTGCAGCAGGCTGTTTCAAGGATCGCAGGTAACCCTCCAGGGCATGAAATTGGAGTACTATTATGAGGAAATTTAAGGAGGTACATTTTTTGCCCCATTTGAAGGAGAGAACCATTATAGGGCAACGCTGGAGGAGGACCAGGCGGGTTTGTGCTCTTCTTGCCTTGTGGGTTGGGCATTTTATATCTGTTTACATAGTTATTACGCACATATTCTGATCTTATATATTTACATATAAGAAGCCTATGCATTTAATGTATCTGTATTTTATCATATGTCTGTGTGTATCCACACATATGTACACATAGAATACATTTTATTATATAGATTATATGAGGCATATGCACACATATATAACATATAATAAAGTGTGTATAAAGTTTATGCACACAAATATTAGCTGTTGTTGAACACTCAGCATGTTTCAGGTACACAGCTATGGGCTTTCCACACCTGACCTTCTTTAAGACCCATGATAATCCTGTAAAGAGGAAACTACACTACTGTCCCTCTGTTGTGAAGGTGGAAATGGACTCAGAGGAGTTAGATTACTTCTGCAAGGTCTTATGGCCTCTTAGGGACTGAAAAACAGATCTGAGTCATGGTCTGCCCTGTGCCAAAGTGCAACACTTCCAACCACTAGCCTTTCCTGCCTCTCACAGACCAGTGTGGCCTCAGAGGACACGGAAGGTAGCCAGAGTTCACCCACGGGGCCCTTTCTCACCTGAGTCCCTCCCATGCCAGCTGGGCATGCCTTCCTGCTCCTGAGGGCCATGGTGATGGTGCCCTGCCTCTGAGTCTAGTGTGAAGAGGTGGGGGGACCATCACTTGGAATGACTCAGAACTCCATTCTGGAGGCGTCCTGGCAGCTGGGACAGTGAGTTAGAGACCCAGAGATACTAGGCTGCATTGTGGTTGACTTTAAATCAAGCTGTTAGTGTTCTAATTCCCAGTGAGAAATGGCCCCTCAGACAGCCTCCCTCTACCAGAAAGGTTTTAATTAACCCACCGACCACAGGCGACTGTGAAAAGTGGTCACTGTGAGAATGACTCTCTTCTCTGTCACTGCATATTAAGACCTTGTGCCAGAATGAGATCAATTGATATGGTCATCACCTTAATCAAACTGAGTGTCCTAATCTCAGGCTGCCTGGTCCCAGGCGGCACTACCGTGGTCCCACCTTCCATGAGAATGCTGCTTCCTAACAGCTCCCTCCATAACATCACACATATTTGTTGTTTCCCGCAGAAAGTTTGGTAGCGAAGGTGGCCGCTACGTTTTCAGCTGTAAAGAGCAGACCTCCCCCTTCAGGCACTCTGCTAGACCTTTTATCCATACTCAGGAAAAAGAATTGATTGATTTTGAAGTTCAGTGTTGGCATCTGCTGTTATTCAAAACCAGGACCTTGGCTGCAGCCGTACACGGAGCTTGCAGCGCTGCCACCCGTGTGCGGCAAATGAAGACAAGCTGTTGTCAAATGAGAAATGCAAAGTAGTCAATCTGTTTGTCTGTTTAATGTAACTGGGAACATAAGCTGCTGAAAGTGGTACCATTCGGCACTGTCAGATGGGAGACACTCTCCAACAAACAAAAGCCTAATGACCCATTTTACTCGGCACTCCGGAGTTGCTCCTAATGGTACTTCCCATATGCACTCGAACATGCTTTTATCTGAAACTGCAAATGGTATGATTTTCCGTCCAACACAAGCGTGTAATCTGTGTGTGTGTGTGTGTGTGTGTGCGCGCGCAGAGAGAGCGAAGGGGTGGGCGGTGTCCCCACCCCCAGCACCGTGGAGGGGGCTGACGTTCTAGACATCTTAAAGCAGGAAGCATATTGCAGAAGCATCTGACTCTCATCTTCCCTTTACACCTGTCATTGTACTGTATTAAAGGGAAAAAAATCAAGTCATTAACCATGATAGATATGTTTTTAATAAGTAAGTGTTGTGCCTCGCCAGGCGGATAAATAGCGGGGCTTAAGATAGCTTCAGAGCCTGGTGTGGGATTATGGCAGGATGTTAAAGGCACAAGGCACAGCCTGTAATCTGGGAAGCACAGGGCTCTCAACATTACCCCAGGCTGAAATCTTCCAGAAGCTCCCTGCCGGGCTGGACTCTAACTTGCCTGGTACTTTGGGAGCTGTCCACACTTTTGTTTCTGAGGACTTCTAGAGGCGGGGGAAGTGTACTGTCCCCAGAGGATGCTGGCCAAACCCACTGCCTATGAATGCCTTTAAAAGCATGCCCCTCATTGTCGCAGTAAATAACAATGCCCGTTGATCCACTGACTGAACTGTGTTGAGGAGGATTCTGAGGCACACCCATAGAAAAGAGTGTTGTAATTGAGTATTAGACCCTCCTGTTATTTGTCTGCTGCCACAAGCCTGTTTCTGTACAAACGAAAACAAAAACTAGTTAGGACAGTTTTTCACGCTCAGGATCCAACAAAGACTCCTGTATTTATACCAGAAAGTCAAATCCACTTGAACCAGGACAAAATGCAGGGGGAAAAAAAGAGAGGTTTTCAGGGGGCTGGTAAACTCCACTCAAAAGACTCATTGCAAAAGAGTATGTCTGGCCTCGAACAGCGTTTGGATACATTCAGTGGAAATAAGGCGAAAGCATATGGTTTACATTTCCTCTATAAAGAAATATGGGTGGGAACCTTGTGGGACCCAAGATGCAATAACAAATACAGATACTTGACAAGGCTTGGCAGGCGAAGACAGAATATTTCTGTGTTTACCTGACAATGTGACTGGAGTCCAGCCCACTGGGGAGCAATCCATTTGGTTGTGACCCGCCGCACCCTGGCAGAATGTCCTTGCAGAGACATTAATGTCAGCCTGGGAAGCATTGCTCCCCCCCACCCCAGGCGAGCACTCCCTCCAATGAGAAATGCTGATACCGCCACCCGGCTAATGATCCACAGTTACACCGCTTGGGCACTGGGCGATACTGTATCGTGTTACTGTGCAATATTACTATATAATGCTATAGAATAGCAGGCAGAAAGGAAGTGTTGACTTTTTCTGATTTTTAACCTTCCCCTTGCAAAGCTGTCGTTCAAAAAAATTCTAATTCCAACTTCTCCTTTGGCATGGGACCATTTGGCTTGTTCTACTATTAATTTTTGTTTTGCGTTTTTGTTTTTTTGCCTCACTCTCAGGACTAGCCTTTCCAAGTCTGTAAATTGGGGACAAAGGGAACAAAAGAGAAGTCAGTGAGAGCAGGGAGAAGAAAGGCATTTTCTGCATTAGGATTATGAGAAAGGGCAACGGGTCTGAAGCATTAAGTTCACCGAGGGGAAAAAAAGTAAGACACCTCCGTCAATCCTATATATTTTGTTTCAGACTAAAGTGTCATTTGGAAGCTGGGACTAAATGATTATTTTTGTGTGTTCATCACACCTTTCTTCAGGGGAAAAAAGTTAATAAATGTGGGTCCCCCCCTTTCTTTCCATGACAGATCAAAAGTCATATGAGTAGAATTGCGATGCAGCTGCCTGGATTATCCTTGGCCTCTGAATAATAAATAGGGAGTTTCTAGAACCACCAGCTCATTAATGAGCCCTAATTCAGAATGGATGGCACAATGTTCAGTAATTTAAGCAACGTGGACAATGAAGGTTCTCAACTCTGCTACAAAGAGCAGCCCACAGAATCATGTGGAATAAGTAATTACAGCTAATATCCATTTCAGCGTGGATCAGAACATCCACAGAAAGGAGGTCGCAGTGGCGGGCTGGGAGCTGACCCCTGGAGTGACACGGGGGGAGAGGGAGTCAGCAGGGCAGGTGAACTGTTTCCATTACGTGGGCCCGCCCATGAATAAACCCCTGCCAGCTCCTGCCAGCTCCTGGTGGCTGAGCTGCAATGGCTCAGACACTGAGTATGTCCACTACCAGTTCGAGCTCTCAGCAAAAGATGGCTGAGAATGCAGGGGTGGCTCCAGCTCCTACCTACTTACAACCACGGTCTGCAGCTGGAACAGACGGGGAGCAAAACTGTCGATGCTTTTCCTCCCTGGGCCTCATGGGGAAGTGTCTATGCAGCTGAGTGGTGCACCCGCCCAGAAGGTGCCCTGGCATTCTCCCTGGTGGGTAGTCAAGGGTGTACAAGGGCTAAGGCAAGGAGGCCGTGAGAGCTACAGGGTCGTTGGGAGGGGCTGCACTGCAACTGGGGAGTTTAGACCTGCCTGGCACACTGGAGAGATAATAAAGGAAGTAGATACAATTTGGGGCTCACTTTTAATCTGAGCTGCAGCAGACAGCGTTCTTGGCTGCAAGCAATAAAAAATCAAGTCTGGAAGATTTAGGCAGAGAGGGCAGTTTACTGGAAAGGTCTTCAGGAAAGCTGCAGAACGATGTTCAGGGACGTGAGGTGGAAAGTGGCCCTGTGTTATCAGACCAGTTCTACAGTCACAGCTTTCATGGCCTGTCACTGCACTGCCATGGGACACAGTCTAGCTTCCCATGCCACCGCAGACTCTGGATCCTGGTGCCGGTGCTGGCTCTGACACCTGGGCTATGGACATGTCACTTCTGCCACTTCTTGGGAAGATTCTGGAAGTTGGGGACAAAGCGAACAAAAGAGAAGTGACAACTGATTCCAAGTCTAGGGTGGTTGTGTCTGATTGGTTAAGACCAGGTCATGTGCCTGCCAGCACTCCAGGGACGCTGGGACCAGCAGCCTTGACCTTGCTGGCGTCCATGTTGGGACAGAGTCTCTGCTTCCCAAGGAGTCAGAAGGTGGTGAATTCCCCTTAAATAAGATGGGCTACTGAGGACAGGACCATGCCAATATGTCAAATGCCCGTTCTCCCTGCTTCGTCTCACTTCTGTGTGACCTGCGAAAGCCATTTCCCATCCCTAAATCTCTGCTTCTTGACGCAAAATGGAGACAAGAACCGAACCAGCCGCACAGGCCGTCGTGCTGACAACACCAAGCACTTCGTGAACTCATCCCAGCTTTACTGAGTGTCTGCAGCGTGCACGGTTCAGTACAGCTTCACGATGATGCACTCACCAAGGGCTAGCCGCTCACCAGTGGGGCAGCTTTGGCCTCCTAGTGGGGATGGACACAAGTAAGTGGCTTTCAGGGAATTTGGAGATGGATTTAATGAAATGTGGTGATGAATCGGATGTGTGGGGTGTTCTACCAGGAAAGCCACTGGCTCTGTTCTCAGCGTGGAGCAAGTGCTTGACAAATGTTCCCTGCAAACATGATGGTCAGCACGGTTATTGTCATCATCACTATTTTACTTTATCCCCGGCTGGCCAGGCCTCACGGATAGCTCCGGTCGTCAGCGTAACATGGGGATTAAAGCCTGGACCCAGCCAGTGTGGGTTCCCACTTGATTCTGCCCTTTGCTAGCCGTGGGACCTCGGGCGAGCTACCTCACCTTTCTGTGCCCCAGCTTCCTCCTCTTCAAAACAGAGATGCTAAAAGTAGCTATATGATAGGGACACGTTAGGAGAACTAAATTGCTACTTTAAGGAAAAGCCCTTAGGAACATGCCTGGAACCTTAGTAGGAGTTCCATTTGTGCCATCTTCTGTCCTCGTTGTTACTATTTCCCGTTCCTACTCATCATTCACACTCCATTCCTGCCATCCACATTGCTAAATGGATCCTAGGAAACCTGACCCCCTTTATCCACTGGAGAATCAAGGAGAGAAGAGTGGATAATCTTTCTCTCCCACACACCATGAACTGAAGGTGTGTGGGGAATCTGGTGATTGTGGAGGATTCTGTGGTTCAGGCTGGGCACACTCTGGCTCCAGACCCACTGACCATGAGTCTCACCCATCATCAGCGTCCTCATAGGGTGGCAGTGGGTACTGTGGGGTCTCAGACCTGAGGACCGCTGCCCCGAGGTTCAACGGGAGACAAAGCCCAGGCTCCCGAGTGTGAGGACACAGGCTGGACTTCTGCTTTCGAGCCTGGCTGGAAATAACGCATCAGCACCTTCCCGCGTGATTGCAGGCGGCTGGCAGTTCCTGTGCCCGCTGGAAACCAGAAGTGCAGACGCACACCCAGCATCACAGCCCCCAAACCACGAGAGACGGCACCAAACAATGTCAGGGTCCGCCGCTACCCTTCACTCCAAAAGTAGTCATAAGAATACCATCTAGCAAATGTTTAAACAGAAAGCAAATAAAATGTACCTGCAAAATGGACTGATGTGCAGGATAACTGGTTGGACTAAATTATACCTTGCCCCCTGTACCCTCTGTCCCTATTTTTCTGAATGAAGTCTTCATGTAGACCTCAGACATAGAGTCTGAAGTAATTAGCCCCTGGATTGTGCCAGAAGGACCGGCCATCACTGTGGGGCCTGACCTTCATGAAGCAGGGGACCACATCTCAGCTTTGTATCTCTGGTGCTTGCATGAGACATGGCATTGGATGAATGCATACTGAAAAGAAAGCTCATGTGGCCCAGGCTGGGTGGCTCAGTTGATTGGAGCCTCCCATATACTGAAAGATTGCAGGTTCGATTCCCAGTCAGGGCACAAACTTAGGTTGCGGGTTTGATCCTCAGTCGGTGCATTTACAGGAGGCAAGCAATAAGTGTTTCTCTCTCACATCTATGTTTCTCTCTGTGTGTAAAAATCAATAAAAACATATCCTTGAGGAATAAAAATAAATAAATAAATAAATACTCATGTGGACGTGCAACTCAGCACCACAGCCAACAGATCACTCTTATTTTGGTGCACTAATTTACATGCATGAAAATATACTAGGAAGGCATGTAACTACTGAGCTGCTTCAGTTTCCCCATGTAACTAGAACAGGGTGATCTGAGTTTCTCCAGACTAGAGTAAGCAGAGCGTCTCTGGTCTATCTCCTTTTGAGAGTGTGTGCTCTCCACAGCACGGGCCCCACCGGCCTCGTCCCTAGGCAGGCGGCGCTGCTCATGGAGGCCCCAGAAGATAAGAAGCCGTGGGATCTGCTTCCTGTGGGTCCCCAAATTGTCACCTTACCCAATCTACTTTGAGGGGTGGAGAACACATTAACAGGCAGGAGTGCCAGCAGCACACCCAAAGCTCCCTGGGAAATGACTGTAACAGTCATGGTAGTGGCAATGACTGCAAGGATCTACCGATGGCTCATGTGTGTCAGGGGCCCGGTTACACGGAAGGGGCCCCTCTCCTCCTTTGAGCCCTGAACGTCCTGCATCCCAGGAAACCCCTCAGTTTGGACCAACTCTAGGAAGTGATGTATTTTTTACTCATTAATTTCACAGAGGGCAACAACCTCACGGGATTATTATTTTGTCCTGAGCCCATGCAGGTTGGGAAGGATAGAGCAAAGAATCAAATCCAGGCTGTTGGACTGCAGCACTGGTGTTCTAATCACTGACCTACACTGCCTCACCAGGCCATAGGCGCTAACGGAGCTGTGCAGCTTTATAGAGAACCTTCCCTAGAATCCCGACAAGCCCACACAGTTGCTCCTTCATGCCCTGCTTTTTGTCTCCCCAGCCCTTCCCTACAGTAACTGTGGGATTGGACTTCGCAAAAGCAGAACCACCTCTCTGTCCTTGAAATCCATTAGCCATGAGGCCACCTGCCTGTGCCTCAGTTTCCCTTGTTTTTAACAACGATGGTGTTAATATCTGACAGAGCACTGGGAAGGATCAGGCCATGTCATATCTGCGGTGTCCCTGAAGACCCACGGCCCTCCTGACCCAATCGATGGGGCTGTCTAGACGATCAATACTGATCACTGCGGCTGAATTGACCCAACACAGGCCTGCATTGATCATCTGAGACACCTGAAATGGTTGGATCAGCGGCACCACGGTTCAGGGGCTTTGGTCACTAAGACCATGGTTAAATAAGGATCTAGCCTTTTAAAAATATAAGGTGTTCCTTTAAAAATCCCTTGGAATTCAGAAGCCCTTGGATGATGGGAGCTGGGTTTCCAGGATGTGGGTGAAAGTCAAGTCTCACCTCCATCCATGAGGCCCAACAAGGCTGCAGGCAGGGCAGTTAACCTCTCAGTAAACCTCAGTTTACCTTTCAGGAAAATGAGGGTGAAAGGGTATTTGCCACATGGAATCACAGGGACGAGGCAATAAGAGAAGGTGGAAAACGCTTAGCGTCGAGTCTGGAAATTTTAAAGTTTGACTGTTATTGGCATGATTTGTTGTGAATAGGAACTTCATCCCATGTAAAGCACCTCATCTGTGGGTGTCTAGAGATATCAAAGCCCTGTTAAAAATTGCCTGAGTCTGTATTGATAGATGTCTGTCTTAATTCTTGGAATAACGCTCGAGTTTTAAAAGAGACAACTAACAGCAACTTGCAGACAGCTGCAGAGCCAGGAAATGGCAGATGTAGATTTGAAGCCAGATTCTCCCATTTCTGGAATCCGTGCCCTTCCCGGGATCCATGCTGCTTTCCTAAAGCCCAGCAGTGGGCATGTGGGAGAAGAGAGGATACAGGAATCCCACCTCAGGGGGATGGGGGGCTACCTAGGAGATGAACCTTTTATGCAAATAACAATATGAACACCACCACAAGGTGAGTGTAATAGAGGGGTTCCAAAGAAGGTGGGGCTTTAGTACTAAGTGGCTGTCTGCTTTCAGCTTTGGATGAGATGTGGATTTTACCATGATGGGTGGGGGACCTGAGACCAGCGGAACAAGAGAGGGTGTGGAGGTAGAAGAAAGTCAGGGCTAATTCAGCGAATGGCCTCAGTTGGCTGAAGTTGAGTCACGGCCAGCTGCTCACATGTGCCTTGTTACATAATCGCCTTTATTGGCTATTTGTAGAAGATTCACTTAAGGTTACCATTTTGTCGGCTTTGCATTTCTCTTTGTCTCTCCCTCCTCTCCTTCTCTCTATTTCCATCTCTGTCTTCTGTCTCTGTCTCCGTCTCAGCTCCCCTTGTACCCCACTTCTTTCCTGCTTCACCATGAGCGACCTAAGTGAAGACTTATGGTCTCATATCCCAGCTGTTTTTATATGTAAACTGTTTTGCCCTAGATTTTGGTGCATTGCCTTGCATTATAGAGCGTGAATATTTTATCTGGACATATATTTCATTTTTAAAGGAGCCTCATAACACTTGTCCAAAGCTAAAATGCTTCCACTTGAATACACTCTACAGCAGTGAAACAATATCCCAGTCCCCATCTGCAGAGGGAATGAATGTCCAGTTTGTTTAGAAATGTGCTCCTTGCAGTAAACCTCCCATTAATGACGAGGCGGCCCTTAGCACGTCCCTCTCCCAGCCAGGCAGTGGAGGTGGATGATTCCCCCTTTCAAACAAAACTCTGTGCTGTGGGAAATTCATACGAGGCAATACCCAGCTCCTGCAAAATGAGTATAAAAAATCTCAGCGGCTGCTTTAACTCCAAGGACTTAGGAAATTGACTAATAATGCAAATATTCAGAGGTTAATAGCCTGGTGACATTACTGTAACTTACATGGTGTCTTAAAGGGCATTATCCATCACATGGCCAACAGCGGTCAGTTAGCAGAACGGGTGGATAAGTATCAAAAGAGGAATGAGCTCTCAGAATCGGGAATTAATAAAACCTGGGGATTTTTTCCCCTTATTTTTTTCCTTTAGTGGAAGCAGGTGTCATGGAATCTTAATTGTATTTGCACAGGGCTCAGCCACCATTTTTTCATGTGAGGCCAATCTGTGACAGGGCACGTGAATGAGCGTGTGAAATGCCCCAAGGTCTCATTTTGCATTTGTGGGGAGGGAAAAAGTCAGTGAGGTCCATCCAACCAAGGGCATAAAAGAGTCCCTGCGATGCCGTTGGCTATGATTGCTTTGGACAAAAGGACGCTAGCTAGAAGCCGACTGGAAGCAGCTCCTAATAAATTTGGTGCAGAACCAGGCCAGCTCTCCAGGCCCAGGTTGACTGTCCTCACTAATTTGTCACCCTCACATTTGGAGTTTGGAAGGCATGACTGCTGTTCCAAAGAGGTGGTTCATCTCACCACTGAGTGGGTTGACGCCAAGGCATCTCCCTGTCCCTGCTGGGAACGGAGATGCTTCCATTGTCATCCACTCTCCTGGGTGAATTTCTCTCCCTCTGCTGCTGTTCTGGGCTTTACTAGGGAAGGGTGGAGTGATGTTATCTTTGGGAGACTGTAGATTTTCAGCTCCTGATGCTAAAAGGAAAATCACTGCCCTGAGCAGTCCCTGGTCGAGTTCCAGAGGAGCCTTGTCGCATTATTTAAATTCTGAATTGCGATATGATTGAAGTCAGTACCAAGTTGCTCTTGGCAGAGGCTGGTGGCTGGCAGGTGCTGAGTGTAAGGGCTGCACTGCTTCAGTTAACTGCTTTGGCTTGGCTGCTCCTGGGAGTGCCAGCCACGACCCGGGCTGCTGCTGCTTTTAAGTTTTTTTTCCTGCAAAATGCAGAGAATCCAAACATCCACCTTCTCAGCACGGGCCACTCCCCAGGAGGTATCTTATGGGCTCCCTAATCGAGGTTTCTCCCTGGGTTCCTTCCCCTCACCAGGCCGGCAGTCCCATCAGCCTCTCTGGGCTCTAAGCTGTGCTGAGAACACAAGGGGAAGGAAAGGTGGCCCCGCCCAAAGAGCGCCTGTTCCTACTCCGACGCCATTGTTTCTTGCCAATATATTTTTTCCTCCAAACCAGCTTTTGTTTGCACCTTGTGGCCCCAAGAATGGCACTCAGGCCTCTCCTCCTTCTTTCCGGAAATGGAAAGCATGCACCAAGCAGCCTCTTCAATAATCCTTTGGGGCTAATGTGAGTTTTTTCAGAACTCTTGGGAATGTCTAGGATTTAGTATGCCACAGTTTTACCAAGCCTGCTTGGGGTATTGTGTGTTTGTGTGTTATTTTTTAATTGATTTTATTTAAACAATTTTATGGAACAGCTTTGTGTCTGCACTCCGCAACTTTCTACCAGCCTCCCATGGCAGGGGGCAGGGTGCCGCTGCAGGGCACTGTGTGAAGAGAGGTGGGCCGTTGAGCCCAGGTTGGGCAAGAAGACCCTCCCCCTACAGCTGATTCTCATCCAGAAACTTCTGCCGTTTCACTCCAGAGACTCAATTTCACAGTTTGGAAGATTTTTTTTTCCCGCAAGCCCTTCGGCCCATTCCTGCGTTGCTTTGATGCCACCCCTGCGTGTCCAGGTCCACTGAACTATGACGACGCCTGGAAAGTGGTCCGAGGTTCTGGGGCAGGAAGAAGAGCGAAAACACATCCCTGCCACCGGAACAAGACATAACTAGGAACCTCTGCAGTGTCCTTAGTTATGTCTTCGCACCCTGCCCCCCCACAGGGACGCGTAGGCAGGCCAGGAGGGGAAAGGAGGCCTCAGGAGGGAAAGTTGCTGCTTAAAGCCCAACTTCCCACTGGGCTGATGAGCTTGAGTAGCTTGGAAAATGTGTCTGAATCTCAGTTTCAACTCCATTTCTTTTCACTTCCTCCCTCTCCTCCCCCCTTCCACTTCTCCTCTTCCTCCTCCTCCCCGTTCCCCTTCATTCTGATTATGACCATTACGAACTGTTTCTGGTACAAAATAAAAGGGACGTAAATACGTGCAGTACAACCTGACATTCTGCCGTCGTCCACCCAACAGTCCCTAATGTATACTCAGTATTAAGACTTTTGTACACCCCTTTTCTAGGCGTTTTGCATATGCAACCACAAAGCCACACATTTGCAAGACAAAGCTATTTGTACCCATGGTGAAGAGTCATGGGAATCATTAATTAAGAAAATGGATTTGAAATAATAATATTAATAACTATCTTCTCTGGTGTCTGATTTGATTTTATTTTGCTAACCTCTACATATGCTTTTCAAAGGGGCTGGCTGAGAATGGTTGTTCATCTCGGACCCTTCTCTCCTCATTGGCTTCCCTGCCATAGTCCAACCCAATTCCAAAACGATCATTTGCTATTTTGTTGGAATTTCTGCAAGTCATGGCAGAGACACAGTAATCACGTCCACTAGATCTTACAGTCTCGGACCTGTTCGGGGTACATAGGACAGTCTCTAAAGGAAACATCTCAGTTATCAAGGTCAGAAGAACGTGGCAATTATTCTGTAACCCAATGAGCTGCTACCTTCCTATCTAATCACAGGGCCCATCTTCGTGCCTGTCTCCCTGGAAAGAAAACATACCTTCCCTGGTCTGCCACTGGATCTGCGATAAGGGTATTTGATGAGTCAGACTTCCTGGGCTGCATACAAGACAGGCACATTTGCAAGTTCACATATTCTGCAACTGGCCAAGAGTCTGTTTTATGTTTGGCTATTTGGAACCCCAAAGAGGCCTGAGAATATCTGTCTATGACATCATGTGATTAATGTGGGGCGAGCTGGGTTGGGGAGGGTGGAGAGAAAAGGAGCTGCATGCAGTTAAAAACAATCTTGGCCCTGGCCAGGTGGCTCAGTTAGTTAGAGTGTCATCCTGATGCTCCAAGTTTGCCAGTTCGATCCCTAGTCGGGGCACATACAAGAGTCAACCAGTGAATGTGGGAATGGTGGAACAATAAATTGGTGTTCATCTCTCTCTCTTTCCTCCCTCTCCTCTGTTTCTCTAAAATCAATAAATAATAAAATAAAATAAAATAAAATAAAATAAAAGACAGCCTCGGCGTTTGAGAGAGGGAGACTGGTTGTATAGAGCTCAGTGGCCCTGGGCAAAGACAAACTCCTGATCTTCAGTTCGCCATCTGTCGTGGAGAATGGTAATACCCACCGCACAGGTTGGTTAAGAAGGCTCACTACAGTAATACCTGGGAAGTGGTCAGCCTCGTGCCTGGCACATGGGCACGGGGAAATGGCCCGATAAATGAATGCTTAAAAAAAACAGAGGATGGCAGCATTTTACTCCACTCTGATGATTAATTTTTCCTGAACAGCAGGGAGGGGAAGAAAAGAGTCTTGCAGAAGAGAAAGCAGAGGAAGTAGTATCTTCCTCAGTTTCTCTGATGAGGAAGTGCAGGGGAAAGGAAGTAGGGATCAAGACTGAGAAATTGGGCCCTCTCTATAGAAATGGCCCCGTCAGCACCCACCTCCAGGATGCCGAGATCTCCGGGCATCACCTCCCATTGAAAAAATTATTAAATAAATCTGTAAAAATTGATCCCAAATTTCAGTGGCTGTCCAGGATGAGAACTTTGCCCTTCTACCAATACTCTCTGTTAGTTTCATCTTGTTCTCACTTACTCAGAATCCTGGGAAGCAGCCCTCTGTTTCTGTCTTCCTGGGTTGGGGCCACATTTCAGGTCATTCTGCTTTTCTGTTTTTCCTGTTCCTCTGCTTTAAGTATCTCCTAATGCCTTGGATTAGGAATCCCAATTTTAGCCTTGCTTTTGCAGAACACTAAGCCCCAGGCTCGGGAGGCTTTCCTTATCTCATTCGACTCCCAAATGGGGAAGACCAGGCCCCTAAGATTTCAGCGCAGTTTACAAGCCAACGGAGGCCATGGCCTGGGGCTTCTATTCGGGCAGACTGGGATGAGGCTCCCAACTCCCTAGTCTCATCTGGGAGAGTCAGACAGACTCTGAGCCCGCCTGTCCACAGGACTGATAGCATGCTGTCGCCTACATTCTCAGGGCTACTGGGATGATTCAACAGTGTAAGAATTCACAGCCAGGAAGAACTTTGCAGTTGGATGATAGCGGCCTCCCATACTGTTGTTTCCAGACTCCTTTGATACTGACACAAGGGCACTGCACACTTTAACAGTTCTAAAACTGTGATGCATGTCAAAATTGACGTGAGCGTTTCATGTGGTGGGGCCCCTTCTTCCTGTATACCCATGGAAAGCTGTTATTAAATCCATGGCACATCTTACACTCAGCAGCATCTTCAAACTGAGAATCATTGAATCTTATGGCCAAATACATGCAGAGCCTTCAGCATTTCTGGAGGAGCAAGAAGGACATTTTAGGGGAATATTCTTATTCTTTTTCTTTTTCTGAAAGAGGTGAAGGAGGAAGAGAGGGAAGCCTCAATGTGTGGTTGCCTCTTGTGCGCCGCCTACTGGGGACCTGGCCTGCAACCCAGGCATGTTTCCTGACTGGGAATTGAACCCTTTGGTTCTCAGGCTGACACTGAAGCCACACCAGCCAGGGCTGGGGGAACATTTTAGGGTGACCTCCCCTTCCTGGAGGCCATTTTTCTTTGTGTGGGCACCCAGGGCTCTTTGATGGCTCAGTGAATTGGCTAAAAAGACTCAGTTTGCACAATTTAGTGGGAAGACAGGGCCTAACATGGGCTGTACCTGACCAGGCCACCCATCTGCAATGAGGCTCCCCTGCCGTCTAAGAAGATGGTGATCGAAGTAGGAGTGTGCGGGAGGGGAAAGAAGGCTTTGCGAAGAGAATAGCAAGTCCCTGAATTTGGCTACCAAAGGGGGTCCTGTTTAGCAAATTAAGCAGGAGCTGATTCAGGCTTTTCACAGCAGGGCCAGTGGGAAACATGGTTTCCCTCAGTCCCTCACTATAGGAACTGACTCTGAATGGCAAGGAGGAGGCAAAAGCCCTTGTTTGTTCACTTATTCCCCTGTAGGACTGAGACCCAGGGTGCTCGCATGGATAGGAGAGGCTGCTCCGAGCTCTGTGCTGTGCTGGACCTCTGTGCCCATTAGATTACTAACTGCATCTACTAATTCATCCAACAAGTATTGATGGAGCAGCCACTATGTGCCTGGCACTGCTTCAGCATCTGGGGATCCAGGAATGAGTGGAATGAAGTTCCAGCCCTCAAGGAGTTTACATTCTAGTGGGAGGAACCAGCCGACAGCACGTAAATAGCCATGTAACAACAGGCCAGGAGGTAGTGAGTGTATGAAGAAAAGTAAAGCCAGTTAGGGGCTTATGGAATTGAGTAGATGGATGGGAGAGAGTTTAAACTACCACTCTTTTCATTATTGAACTATTTATACTCTACTGCTAATAGTAGAAGCTTCCAACTGTTGATTATAAACACTTTAATCATTAAGATCAATTTAAAAGATTGATACGCTTACAGTGGAAGCATCATTGAGCCATTAATAGTGCTGTACAGTTATTAAGCACTTTATATGAATAATCAAATTTCATTCATCCATTTTAAAGTTGGGGAAACTGAGGTTGGGCTTGGTTAAGCAACTTTCTCCAATTCATAGTAGTGAGTGATGAATCTGCCTTTCACAACCTGTTCTGCCCGACTTGGGCAACTATGCTTTCATCAAGCTGCTGTAAAAACCCTAGGAGGGTGGTATTGATTCGCATAGGTGAAGAAACTGAGGGTCAGAGAAGTCACAAATCGGCAAGGGCAGAGTTCAAATCCAGAGCTGTTACACTTCCAAACCCAGGTTACTTCCCCTCCACCACACCCTTCTCATTAATTAGGGGAACCTTAAATGACCAAGATAGAGGCTGTTGGTGGAACTTTCCAGTAGGATCTAGAAATAATTGCTCACTGTTCCCTACCTGCCTGGTCCTGGGAAGGCCTGTAGGTATACAGGGCTTCTGGTGGCCCTCAGAACAGCACCTGCTGTTCTGAAAATCTTTTGTGAGTTGTGGGTCCTTGCAAGGTGGACTGGCTCATGATCATAACCGAGAACCCATTGTCATTCTCACCAACATGCATAAACACAAGATGCAAAACATGGGCTGTATTTCAGTGAAAACAGAGTCCAACTCAACCCCAGGGTGTGGGCGCGTGTCAGAACGTGACTCACTCTACCTTAAGCTTTTTCCACTCACGATCTGATAACAGAGATGGCGTCGAAATAGCTGGTGACTTTACTTCGCAAATGACCGAAACTAAAGATTGTACTGACAAGCTCATCACACTCCATTTCTAGAGAACTCGGAGCCCGTGCAATGTTCTAGATGCATCTCTGCACAGAGCGACATTCACTCTTCAACGGAGGAGGCAGCTGCCCACACAGCACCGTCTGCAGGACCCTGGCGAAGCCGTTCTGCCCACCCAGGCGGCCCCCTCCCTGACACCCACGCTCCCACTCAGTGCCGACGACTGCACCATTCATGATGCCATTTCCATTTCTCCGAGCCTTGGTTTTCCCTTCTGCTAAATGGGATGAATGATGCCTTCTTTGAGTTGTTGCCATCAATCACTGCTACCTGAGTGCCGGGCCACTTTTCAGCTTACAGTTTGCCGAGAATTGCGACTAGAGGAAATAGGGATGTTGCAAGAGGGAGGGTGGAAAATGAGGGGTTGGGGGTCCTAGAGACTATTCAGTGGGCGTAACAGAGAACCCCAAAGATGGTAACAGAAGAGAAAGCACACACAGGAAGATCCAAAACAAATAGTTATCATCCTCTTTACCTTTCCTCTCTGGGCTGGTTGGTGATACCAAGACGTTAGATTAAAAGAAGGGGGGAGGTTCGAGAAACCCACATTTGTTGATCACCAACAACGTGGGAGTCACTTGAAATAACCCACCTCATGAATTTGCATATGCCCCCTCTAGGGAAGGTCTATTATCCTTATTTAGCAAAAGAGGAGAACGAGGAGGAGGGCTCTGAGAATGAAAATGCATTAGACGAGAGCAAGACAGGGACATAGCCAGCAGTTACCTGGCCCTCTACTGGGGCTCGGGGAACCTGGACTTCTCCCTCCCTCCTTTCTTTCTTCTCTCCCTTCTTCCTACTATCTTTTCTTTTCCCCACCCCTCCACAAATTCTTATTCATTCCCAGCACAAGAGCGACAACAGTGAGTAAAATCAACATTATTCCTGACCTCCCGGAGGTATTAGCCCAGGGCTGGAAGCAGACAGTTGTTTTTCACCTTTCTTATCCATCATCGACCCACATTCCTTATACCTGGGTTGCTGACATAGCTCTGGGCTCCAGCTGACTCGTATCTCACTAGACACATGATATTGTCTACTTTTGTCATATGACAGTTTTGAGCAGACTGCACTTTCTACTCACCTGCTCCGTTTAGAGAGAACTTAAAATCTGTGGGTAGCTGTCATTCACTCACTATTATCTTTCTATAACATGGATACAACCCGTTACATGATACTGTCATGTAGTTCTCTTTCCAAGGCTTAAGGGAGTATGCTCTATCATTCATTCATTCATTCGTTCATTCATTCATTCGTTTTTCAAATATGTTTTGAGCATTTCTAATGTGCCAGAAATCACACTATTGTAGGCCCTGAGGCTATGAAGGTGAGCAGGACAGACATGGTCCCTGTCCTTTGGGGTCCTCAGGCTAGAGAAAAAGATGATTTTATCAAGTGATGGCCATGTGAGTTCACCTGTCCCCAGGTTGAACCTATGGCAGGACACAGGTCTATTTGAAAGCACTACCATATTGTATGGGAAACAGTAAAGAGCAAATTGGACATGGGGCATAACTATGCTAATCAGGGAAGACTTCCTGGAGGAGAGGGATTTGATCCTTCTTTCCTAGTACAAGAGCAATTGCTAGAGTGTCTGCCATTCTCATCCTTTTAACTCCCCAGAGATGCGAGGATGCAAATAGGTAGCAGCCCCCAAACCACCCTACAAATAGACAGGCTGATTCATCACCTCAGACCTACATGCAAAGAGGAGAGGCCCCAAAACTCCATCACGGGGGGGGGTCATCCAAATCACAGGATGACTTAGCATTATTAGATTAATATATTAAGCATTATATTTTTCTTGGATACATCCACTCATGACTCCTTTAAAAGTTATCTGTGTGACAGATTATATTGCTTAACAGTGTGAGTGTCAGGGATTGTATCATACAATACTCTGAGGCCGGCAAGACACAGGGAGAAGGGCATGTTAGGACATCAGGACACGGAGCCCCTGCTGGAAGGCTCTCCTCTTTCTCTGAGTCCAAAGCTACAGTTTGGGAGGGAAAAGCTGTAGATGTAGACCCACAGCAAACCTGCTTGTCCAAGTCTCCACCACCAGACTAGCAACTAATGTGCACCCTCAAATCGGAACTGTCAACCCTTAATGAAATTCACAAGGAAAAACATTTAAGGGCTAAAATAAAATAGAAAACGTAAAATAACTAGGGAAATTGGGGAAGTCACGTATGTGAGGGAACTAGAAATTCGTGCTCCCATAGAGTTGTCCTTCTAGCAAGCCCATTTTCGCTAAATGCCCCCAGCCTGTGAGAAACCAGGCAGAGAGCCCGAGAAGGTGCCAGGCGTCAGGGTCTGTCTTGTGGGGAGTCCCCCTCTTATTCTTCTATGCCCAGGTTGAAACCCAGCCAATTACTAAGCCACTGGGAAAGAAACAATGGCTAATTAAGATGAACTTTAAGGGGGGAGAACTTAATTAATTTGATCTTTATCTGAAACTCTTTCTAATTGAAGTAAACTTTAGAAGTTCTATGGATCAATGCCTCAGACTATTTGTAAAAAGGTACACACAGTGTTTCTTTACAAAGCAGAAGGTTGAAAAACTGGATGCTCGCTAGTGGATTAAATTAACGTTGACCTTCAGCCCCCTTCGCCATGCACAGCCGCCTGTGAAAATTCTCATATATACACACAAATAGAAAACTATGGCTCTAACAGATAGGAGACTGGTGTCTGAGGCAATGATAACAGATTTGACAGCAAACAAGTAGGACTTGTGTCATATACCTTATTATTATTAAATTATTAATTCATCTATTTATCCATTAATGTATGCATTCACATATTTATTTCTCTGATAAATAATTGTTGAGCAACTGTGACATGCTAGGGCTGTTCGGAAGTGCTAGGTGTAGACTGAGGAAGGGTGGGATAATTCTCTGCTCTGCTGGACTTTACAGTCTGAGGAGGGAGCGAAGCCATGATGATGGAAACACAGCAGTGTGTCCATATTTCTGTGGCTCGGTGTATGGGCCTTCTTCAGGAGGACTGGGGATTTAAACTGAAGCTTGAACACTGAGAAGATGTTTAAAATATGCAGCTGCCACGAGATTCTAAGGTATAGCCAAGGGTGACACCCACAGCTTAGTGCAAGGACCTCAGTCCACCCAGGCATGGCCTGGGAGGTAACAGCAGGAAGTCCAGTGTGGTGCAGTGTCAAGGTTTAGGGTAAGCCAAGTACAAAATGAAGCATGAGGCCGAGGCAGGAGCAGGGTTCAGCAGGCCTAGTAGACTGTGGATTTTATTCAGGTTCAATGGAAGCCATTGAAGTGTTTTTGCTCAGCAGTGACCTTGTAGGTTTCATATTTTTAAAAAGAGCACCAGAGAGCAGATTGTAGGGGAATAAGAATAAAGGAGAGAGCTATTCCTTTTCTGCTAAACATGAACCAAACAAGACGCTGGGGCCCCTGAACGGGAATGAATGCCATATTAGGGGCGGGGTCCTTTGTCTGCATGCGTCAAGGTGTTCTAACAAAGGCATTGTCACAGCTGGCCACTTTGAAGGTCCCCAGGGGACTAGGAGGAAAGTAAATGAGTGACTCTCTAGGTCAGATCAAGGAAGACAATTTATTTTTCTGGATCTTGCTTGAAACCCAAGGAGAACAAGAGGTTTGCTGCAGAGAAAGGCAATAGTGAGGTCCCCAAGAATTCTTTGCAAACGAGAAAAAGAAAGTGAACAAAAATACATTAGCTGTCTCCTGTGAGCCGGGCACAGTGCTGAGTGCCAGGAATAACAAGGTGAACAGAGAGACCTTCCTGTTTTCCAGAGAAGCCAGGTAAAGAATCATACAAAATAAATGTAAGGTTGCATAGTGTTAAGGTCAAGACAGGGAGTACCAAGTTTATGGATATCTTGGGGAGATTGATCTAGCCACATTCAAGGTCATGGCTGAGGGTGCACACCTGGGAGAGGAAAAGCCATGGAAGGTAGGAGAAGGAATGCAGTCTCAGTTCGAGCCCACAGGGCCCCCTAAGCCCCATAAGAAGTTCTAGTTTTGACTTAAGTAGGAGTTTGGGGTACTGGTGACTTAATCAAATTCATATGCCAGAAAGGTCCTTCTGGCCCAGGGCAATCTGAATGGGGAGCAGGGTCAACACTGAGTGGCTGCAGGGAACCAGGATCAGTCAGGAGGCTACTCAAGAAACCCCAGGGGAGTCCAAGAGAGCTCGGTTACGTCAGGGGGTTGGATTCAAAGGAAGCAGTTGGAATTATGTATGTGTTTTAAAAAATATGTATCTGTGTTCTTTTCTACACGAATATGTATCACTTATGCAATTAAAAAAGAATAAGGAAAAATTAATAAAAGGGAGGGGCAAGAATAAACCTGAGGTTGCAAGATCCATGGAGAAGAAGTGAGTGAAAATGTAAGGAGGGAGAAAAAGAAATGCCCAACGATGGAAATTCACGTGTCCCAGTGGCCGTCATGGGAGGAGGGGCAGATGGGTGAAGGACTGCACTGTCCACTGGGCGGTTGGCACCAAGGAGCAGTGAAGGCTCTGGGGAGATTTCCCAAATCCCTGCGCAGCTTATTGGAGATTTCCTCCCGTCACCCTGGGGCACCTGAGAGCTGCACCCGCACCCATGCTGACGACTGGGTTTCCCAGAGGGTCAGGAGGTAGCAAGGGGAAGTGCAGGCCCAGGAGGAGGAACCATCGGCTAAGTAGCACAGGCACAGCCTTGGGAGAAAGTGACCATGAACTTCCAGCTGCTAAATTTCTCCCCTTTTTTTCCACAGTGGGGTCAGAAAGCAGTGGGCAAATATATTCACTAAGTGATTATAGTATGCCTATAGAATGACCAGAACATCCCAAAATTTATGTCTCTCTGCTTAGAACAAGCTCTGTTAAAGAAGGAAGAGTGTCTTCTTCTCCCCTTGTCTTCTGTTCTTAAAGCAGAGTATTCATTGCTTAAACCACACATACGTGAATTATCCATCCACATGACTTTGACTTTAAACTGTGTGCTTCTGTTTCCTCATCTATAAAATCTGAACTATAGTAGTGCTCACTCATAGACTTATTGTGAGAATTAAATGAAATGATGCATTTTGAAGAGTTCCTGGCTATTGTGAGAATTCAACAAATGACAGCTATTGATATTGCTGTTATTTTTATGACCTTATGAGCAACATTGTTATTCATGCTATCAAAGTAAGGAATGGGAGCTCAGGAAGGCAAAGTAGTCGGACCAGAAACACCCAGGTAATAGGCAGCAGAGCCCAAACGCAGAGCCTGATGCGCATCTCTGTGTAGGCTACTCAGCCCCTCTGCAGGCACTGGCAGATGCACAGAGAGTGGTTTGATGTGCGCTGATCACAGGTGACATAAAGGAAGATAGAAAGATGGGAAGAGGTGGTTTCCTCAGGCTGATGTAACAAACTGCCACACCCTGGCTGGTTTAATACGACAGGAATGCATTCTCCCACAGGGCCGGAGCCCACAAGTCCAAAGCCACGGTGTTGGCAGGGCCATGCTCCCCCTCAAGGCTCTGGGATAGAACCGTTCCTTACCCCTTCCAGATTCTGCTGGCTGGGGCAATCTTCGGTTCCCTGGTGTGTAGATGCATTACTTCAGTGTTTGCCTCCAGCTCTCCATGGGCTTCTCTTCTGTGTCTCCTCCCCTTTCCTTAAACGGACACTTGTCCTTGGATTCATCCTAATCCAAGGTCACCTCATCTCAAGATCCTTCATTTGATTATGTCTGCAAAGACCCTATATTCGGGGGGGCATATCTCTTTTGGGGGGTCTTTATTCAACTTGCTATGGAGATGCATTGTCTCAAGAGTAAATCAAACAAAGAAACCGGATTTTGGGGAAGACAGAAGCCTGGAGTCCACTCTGAATAACAACCACCAATGCCATTGACATCGCCGCATGTTCCAGGCACGGCGAGCACAGTGCTGAAGTCATCACCCTCAGACACTGTCTCTGCACCCTTGCCCCAGCCATGTGACTCAGGTACTATTACAACTACAGAGGAGGCGAGTGAGGCTGGAGGGAGGAGGTGACTGCCCAGGCCCACAGCCAGCAAGTGGGGACTGGGATTTCAATGTAGACAGGCTGTCTGCAGACCCCTTTTGAGGGGTCTGATTCTTAGCTAATGGCTAAGAATATATCAGGCAAGATATACCAAGTTCACTGCTAGAGGCTGATGTGTAAAGTGAAAGGATGACAGCGAGAAGGCACGAAGGTTCAACTCTTTCCTTTCTTTCTTTTGTCCATCAAAGGGAATGGGCTTACACTGGAAAGAACCAACACGGCTGGGAAGGGAACCGAAGCCCAAGACAGGGGAAATAATAAAGAGAGCTCCAGTGCAGGCAAAAATGCCTTCAAGTTTTCAGGGAGGGTATCTTCCTGGGGCCTTCGTTCTCCATGCTGGTGAGTAAGGGGAGAGGGCTGAGTCGAAGGTTAAATCTGTGAGACCTTGATTCTGACAGCCAGTCCTGACCCTTGGATCCATCACTTAACTTTTGACAGCCACTTTGTCAATTTCATCCTCAATTTTTAATCCACAAAATACAGCTTTGTCCACAGCATCTGAAGACATAAATACTTTATTGTTTTTTAATAGACTGAAGATATTCTTGGTGACATTATGTACCCTTTGTTTTCAGAATTTATGATGTCCTGTAAAAATAGTATTTTCAACTTCATAGGCTTGTTGTGAGGGTTTCATGCATACCTGTAATATTACTTATTATGATGCTTGGTGGTTCAACAAATTTTATTTAAGATGTTTTGCCCAATTCACTATTCAAAAAAAATTGATGAACAGTGTTTTTTTGCCCCCAATTTAAATTTTTTCCATCCCAAATTGCAGCTTTTAAAAATCTGCACTATAAGTATCTAATTTAGCACAACATCTATATTTAATGAATTTCTGTTGGATATAGCAACATTTTATATGTTTCAACAGAAACGATCATGACATTAGATTTTCTATACCTTAAATTAGTTTTAGAGACACTGAACTAGGGCAGGGGTTGGCAAACTTCTTCTGTCAAGGGCCAGATAGTAAATATTTTAGGACTGGATCACATGGTCCCAGTTGTAAATGCTCAGCTATGCAGTTTTATCAGTGGAGCAGCCTCAGAGAATATGTAAATGAAGGGGGTGTGGCTGTGTTTCCCTAACTCTGCGTTTCCAAAACCAGGTGGAAGCTGGACTTAACTGTAGTTTGATGACCTCTAAATATGGGTGCTCAGAAATTCTGCAGGTGTCATCAGTAATTTCTGAGGCACCTAGGGACTCACAGTCATGTCTGCGAGCCTCTAGACAGGAAGTGAGAGGATTTTCAAAGGAAAAAAAAGCAGATGAGGGATTCCAGAAGTGGGGAGTTAGATTTGGGTCCCGAGGCGCTGAACAGTTTGCCCGAGGCAGTTCCCAGAGAGAGTGGCTGCTGTGGGGTTTGAACCCTCACACCCCGTGTGTGGGCCGGCCCCTGTACTCAACAGGAGAGGGCGTGCCGTGCAGCAAAGCTGCCGCGGGTGTTCAGTGGAAGATGATTGGATTTTCACTTTTTAAAAGGTTTTTAAAAACCGACTTTCTGGAGAACAGCTTGGGGTGGGAGCCCCAGGGGGAAGAGAGAGGCCTGAGGTGGTGAGGGCAAATGTAGCTCCCAGGCTGGTTTTTCACAATGACATTTATTTTCTTATGACAGTTATTACTAGAGAATGTGTTTTATTCTCTTAAAGCAGGTTTACTCACTTACATCTCTATTTTCTCCTTGAGAGGCTCTCTTGGAGGCAGATGGGCTGGGACAGCTGTGGCCACGTACAGATAAAGCCCCGAGTTATTATTTGACAGGAGATAAAGCCGAGAGGCTTTAACCGGACAGGGCCACGTGGCTAGCTTTTGAAAGACTTGCTGTAGGTGAGTCAGCTCCACCCAAGGTGGCCCAGAAGTAACTAAGTGGAAGCTGTGTTTTCCCAGCTCACAGGAAGAGTTCTCTCTCTTTCTATCCAAATGATACCCAACTTTGTTCATCATAATGAAGTGGCCTAGTGAGCCTTGCAGCGTCTCAGGGACTATGCTGTGAGGGGTCTTGACTGATTTATCCCTTTTACTTTCACAAGTCCATCCAAAGGCTCTTAGAGTCCCATCTCAGAGAGGGGGAAACTGAAGCTCAATCATAAGAAAAAAAGCACACCCGCAAGAACCTTGACTCACATGCACGCAGCCTGTTCAGAGCACTGCTCTCCCCCACATGGTTGGACCTCAGTGAAGTCCTGCTACCTACCAGTCCCGCTTCGGCGCAAAGGTACAAGAGTCTGAGCAAACCCACAAAACTCCCTGAGCTCCAGCCTCCAACTCTGCGCAATGAGGCTAAGAACGCTCTTCTCTGAGTTGTAAAGACTAAGTAGAATAGCCACAGTTGCAAAGTGCCCGTATTCTTTTCATCCCTGCAATCATTCAGTCAACAAGTGAGCGTTAAGTAAGTGCCTCTGGAGGTGATTAGCACCTGGCATCCAGCAGGCGCCCAATACCTATTGTTTCCCTGAGTGTCTTCGTTTTCGCTCTCACTCACCCTGAGTGTCTTCGTTTTCGCTCTCACTCATTTTCAGAGAGACCTGCAGGGCCAAGGGCATCTTCATTAAGTACAGACTGAAATGGTTGCCAATCAGAGACTCCCCTGAAGAAGATCATATTTTGGTTTTGGACCATCCTCCAGACCCAGAAACACAATGTGAAACATTTAGGGTGACTGTACTTTTTGGGACTACTCAGCTGTGCTGGAGAGGAAACCAGAAGCAAAAGGAGAATTTCACATTCTTGTGGTCTTTGGGGGGACAGTAGAAACCATGGGTGAGGATCCCTGTATGAGAACGCATTCTTTTTTTTTTTAAGTTTTTTGATCTCTTGCCAATTTCTTAATGAAATAGAGGCCAAGAGGGAGCTAACTCTCTGCAGGGTCTAAATCCCTTGAGCTGAGCCGGTACTTGCACGGAGACAAAGCACAGGCAGGTTGCAGGGGTGGGGGGATTGTCACTGTGATTTGGAAACCTTTCCTTTGGCCAGTACAACTCCATTAGGTTTTGGAAGGGAAGCCAGGTAGCACAGGGGGGTCCTGAAAGTAATATTCTCCCACAGCGTGTAATTAAAATGGAGCCCTTCGCAGACTCATGTCTCTCGGCCACTGCAGCCACCCTCCCTGCAATGGAATGCCAGGGAGCCACTGCCTTGAGTTTTGGCTCGTTTTCTGCCAAGTTGGTTAATGATTGGTTCTGTGTTGCCTAAACTGTATTTTGTTCTGAGGATGTACATGGATGCAGAATCAGGCACATCCTTCGTGGTATCCGCCGATGGCCCTTTCTGGTGACCTCAGCTCTGAAACACAAAGAGGCTGTTTGGCAAGCCTTGCCTCTCCCAACCTGCCCCCCCCCCCCGCCTGCTGTGATTATTTCTTAAACTCATGTTTCACTTCCCACATTCTGGTTCTTATTCTTTCTGGAGATTGGGACCAGGCAGAAAACACCAGGGCACGTTAGGTTAAAGGAAACCTTATTTCCCCCTCTCTGCTGGAAGAGCCAGTGGTGTCAGAGTTGACGGTCTCCTAAACCCAGTTCCTCTTACAATGGCGGTGGCGAGGAGTGACCACGAAATGGGTTGCAATACTCAAACTCTGGCCTGACCCAATTTTAGGAAGTGAGAGTTTGCATCAGACCCTTTGCTTCCAGAAAACTTTATAGAAACTGCCATTCAGATGAAATGTCCCGCCAGAGAGGTACCTGGTGGGATTCATAAAGAAAAATGTGAGAGATAAATTATTGCATTAAAATGCTTTCTTTCTCAAATTTCTATGCAGGGTCTTAACGACTCCAAAACTACATGATAAGCCACAAAATGGGAGAAATGCATCACCCCAAATATGACAGAAGTGCTTCACGTTGGGGGTGCAGCCTCTCCCCAGACTTACAGCCCCTCAATATGGCATCGTGTGCTATGACCGGAACACAGATGTTCACTCATCTCCTATAAAACCAAAATTGAAGCCACCTTAGAAAATTGTGCTATTTTAATAGACCTGTGTGTTTTCTATTTAAATGAGGCTTCAAAACAAATTCAAGATTGCCTTCTTCCAACGTGATCACCTTTCCTCTCTCCTTACGAGGAAATGTTGGTTATGTGTTCAATAACCATACTGTATAAAGAGCAAATACACACATTAAATAAGCCCTAACTGACCACGGAAAAAGAGTAAAGATTATGGATTAGTCTATGTTGATAGGCCAACAAATCAATCAGCAAAAGTTTAATCTTACTAATAATCAAAGCTATCTCAATTAAAATACACTTACATCATTATTTACTAATCAAGTTAGCAAATCTATTTTGCCACTGATTGACTCGATGCAGGGAGAAGCGAGGGTTATAAAGGCACCCACTCTTCTGTTGTGCTCAAAGAGGGCAAAGGTCATCTATAAATGTGGCATGGCGATGCAATTTTATGGTTCAATCCCCTTTGTGACCAGATCATTCCAAGCATAATTTGGTGCCAGCACACGTTTAATTTTTGAGAATAATGCATTGTAAGAGGTGGGTTTATGAAGGAAACCAAAGTTCCAGGGCCTCCCTCTTGTAGACACAGCTCCCAAGATGCCAGGAAAGGCCCTAGCAATTTTGCATTTATAATGTTGTAAGCGAGCCAACATTTCTATGAGCCCTGGTTCTTACAAACAGGGCCCACCTTTGAATAAAGTTAGAGAAAAAGTGGGAGCTATAAGGGGAATGTCCAGGTCATGGGCAAGGCTGGTACCTGAGTGCAACTGAGCTGGAAGGAAGCTGAGACCCCCTGTGAAAGCAGCCTCTGATAAGGATGCTCTGTGTGTGATGAAGGGGAGAGATGCTCAGACAAAATAGCTCACATTCCCTGAGCAGCTAGAAGGAGCCAGGTGCAGTGATGGCAAACGGGAGGCAGGAGCTTGTCCCTCCCAGCAGGCATCACCTCCTCAGGGAATCAGCCAGGAATATGGGGCTTGGAGAGGAGGGAACTTGCTCACGGCCACAGAGTCAGTATGCAGCTGGTGAAGAGTTAATCCCAGCCAGGTCTGCCCAACTCCAAAGTTCCCTTCACCTACACACACCACCTTTCTTATCTTGCAAAGTGTCCTAAACCCTGCACAGGAAGGCCAACCCTGTGAGTGAGTGACGGGAAAGGGTAGGAAACCATATGAAGTTGTAAAACAAGGACAAAAACTAAGCTCTGGGATCACATGGGAAATTGCTCCAGATATTTCAAGAAATCAAGTTGAGTTCGAGGAATGAAGCACCTCTCATTTATGCAATTTATCCACAATGAGATCAAGTCCCTTAACAAATAAAGAGCCAACAGGGGCCTAATCCCAGGCAGAAGATGAATAACATGTCTGAATCTTTTGTCTGGCTTGGACAGCCAGGCTCAGCGTGCATGTGGCTGCCACCCCCACAAGCCAGTGATAAGGGTGGTGAGACTTTCAGCCAGGAAAGGGTGGCATCTGATAAAGTGGCTTCAGTTAAAATTTAAGTGCTAGCTGACTGCACTCAGGGCTTAATAGTAGTTCTAGATGAACTGATAGAAGCATGTGTACAATCTCCCCACCCTATACAGCTCTGCTCTCCAATTGCTAGCTCTGAAATTTGGTTTCCTCTCTTGAAGCTGCAGACTTGGTTTTCTTACCTGTAACACGGGATGATACACACGTGGGCCTCGCAAAAATGTTATGAGAACTAAGTGCAGGAACATTTGTGGAGACGCCGGCCCAGTGTCCAGTGCAAGGCAGGCATCCTTCGACACTGCCTGCTTCCACCGCACTCCCACTGTCTTCACAGATTAGTTTGTAAAACACCAGGCCACTCACTTTCCTGTTATCTCCCTGCAAGGTTTTGTGGTTCCTGCAGGATCGGGGCACTTTCTCTGATGGGCCCTCAGGAACCAGACGATCATGAACTGGTCATTTCTGAGTAGTTCTAACTAATGGTCAGTGTTGTGTAAGTCTAACTAATGGTCCGTTATGATTATTGCTGTTAGTTCTTAGTTCTCAGCCTTCTTTTCCCCTGTATCTCTGGCAGAGTTGATAGTGTCCCTTTGAAGGGCATATAAACCCTGTGTTTGTCTATCATTATTATCAATGGATCAGCTAGCACACAGTAGGTGATCCTAGAATATTGGTTATTGAATAGGCCAGGGGAGTGGTTATGAACTTGAATCCTAAAGTCAAAGCAGGGGTGTCCAAATGTTTGGCATCTCTGCACCATACTGGAAGAAGAGTTGTCTTGGGCCACACATGAAATACATTGCAACATGTAATCACACACACACAAAACCTCATCAAGTTTTAAGTAAATTTACGATGTTGCATTGGGCCACGTTCACAGCCATTTGGGCTGCATGTGGCCCACGGGTTGCAGCTGGGACACCCTGGGGAGTATTAGGTCTCCCAATCACTGTCTGGGTTCCACTGAAATCGTATTCCTGTTTTGTGAAAGAAGGGATGATAACAGCAACCACTTCACAGGATCGATGCTAGGTTAAATGAGATAGTATGCATAGAGGGTTTAGCATGGGGACTGCTGCAGTGTAAGGATTCTGAAAACACTCTTCTGTCCTAATATTAGGGAATTTCCTGTCTCCGTGAAATATACATGAGGTCTCTCCTGTGCAAATGTGATGGGGAAACGTAGCCCCGTGGTTTTTCTTCCTTCCACATTTGTCTTCATTAATATCAAGTCATTAGTTTGCTTGGTCCCCGATCAGTAGTGCTTCAGGCTAGCGTTTGATGGGCCGAGCTGGAGGCACAATTTTTCACATCTTGAGTGAGCATCCTGCTCTTTCCGTCCCTTCTGAGCTTGCTCCATCTTTGCTTTTAGGATCCCCAAGGGCTTCTGGTTGGTGCCAGGGCTGAGTGTTTATATCCACTGGGCTTCCCGGGCCCAGTGATACTACGTACTTGGCATAACTGAATGCTCTTTATTTATTTACCTATGCAGAACATCCCCTCCAATTCTTACAACTACTCTCTTAGGTAGGACAGTGAAAAATAATTGCAGTAATAATTAGGATGACTAATATTTACCAGGCATTCACTCCAGGCCAGACAGCAACTCCATAAGGCCAGTGCTATTATAAGGCCCATTTTACAGATGAGTAAACTGAGACACAGCTTGATGAAATATCCAGCTCACATAATCAGCAAAGAGTGAACTCAGGCTTTAGGGCATCTAAGCCTGGCCCTAAAGCCAATGCTATTCTACACTTGACTTCGTTGGCTATAGAGGAAGTAACTTAGGCAAGGGCAGAGTATTTGAAGGGCGGGGTTCCTATGTAGGCCCTGCTGACCTCAAAGCCCATGGTGCTCTTTGGACTTTGTTGCCCGGCTCACACCCTGCATCCCCAGCCCCTGGTAGATGCCCCAGCACACAGCAGGTGCTCCCTCATGTTAGGTGGGCAAGTCAGGGATGAACTGAAGAGGATGAGGCATGGATGGAAGGTGAAGTCCTCACTTCTCACCCAGGAGGAGATGCTGGTCCCAGGCCCTGGGTTCATTGACTGGGTGGCTCCCTGGACCTGAACTCTGATGTGTCACTTGGGGCTCAGCTGTGAGTCCCTTTTGAACTAGGTTTGTTCTTCTTTGCTGGTCTGGCCCCACACAATCTCCGACCCCAGGGGTTGATTACTTTGGACACACCAGATAGGTACTTGTGTCTAACTTAGTGCCCACACTCTCTGCTCATCACAAGCATCAGGAGGCTAGGAGGGCCTCCATTGGTGGCAAGTCTATAAAAAATCAGAGGGGCAACCCAAACAGAACATGGGGCCAGGCCCAAACAACCTAGCAGCCCGACCCCTGGTCCTGAGATGGGCAGGATGTGCCAGCAGGGTTGGCCAAGACCCCCAGAGGCATTTATGCCCATCTGACTTCCGCAGGTTAGACAGGGAGAAAATGCAGAAAATTTTATCTTAACTCAATGTCCAGCTATATTTTTCAGAAATACCAGTTTTCATGCATAAAGACCAGAAGGAGAAAAGAAACGGTCTAATGCTGGATCCCAACATCTCCCCGGGAGCTGATGACATCACCATATCCAGAAACCCACCTGACAGCTCTGTCAGGGGGAGATCACTCGGCCCCGGGCACACATTCCTATTCCACAGGAAACCAGCACAGCTAGGACTGACGCTAACCACGGCACCAACCTCTGACACCACAGAGCACCCAAGAGAAATCAACGCGCATGTCCACAGAAAGGAGTGTTCATAGCAGCTTCGTTCACAGACCAAGCTGGAAATACAACACAAATGACCACCAGCGAGAGGAGAAGAAGTACATGGATTGGGGTAGGGAGCTGAGAGGGACCACTGCAGAGCAAGAGCAAGAGAAAGAGCAAAGAGAGAGCTTCGGGTCCTGCAACAGTGTGGCCAAAGAATCCAGACACAAGCAAAGGGATACACACTGCACTATCCCCTCTGTGGGCTGTTCAAGGACCGAGACAGAGACAACAGTCAGAACAGCGGTCACCACTAGAGGGTACTGGCTGGGTAGGGGCAGGAGGGAGCTTCCGGGGGCTGGAAATGGTCTGGATCTGGATCAAAGAGGTGGTTACATGGTGTAGACATGAGGCACAACTCATTGATCTCAGAACTGGTGACACCATTTGCAAAATCTAGGGCACGATGAAAACTAAGGGTCGCATTACAAAATGGGCAGTGGAAACAGAGCTGTAAACCAAGTGCAGGTCCGTATCGAGGGTGGCCCTGTGTGACCAGACGGGTGCCGTGCCCATGAAACTGCCTTGCTCAAGCTGTGCACAAGGTCAGTGCACTTAATGCGCATTAGTTATACTTGAATAAAAAGGCAACGGCGAACACCCAGAACTAGAGGGAAGGAAGTTTTGATTTTGGGGGGCTGTTGAGGATGGACTGATTTTAAGAAAAGATGTGGGTCCAAATCCCCCCTTTAGGTGAGCCCCCATGTGACTCAGCGGAGCGCCACTTCCTGCAAGCTGCGGCTGCCAACACCCCCTGGTTTGCTCTCAGAAGAAGAGCTCGACCAGGCTGAAATGTGCGTTTGAAATTTGTATTTGTATTCACCTCAGCAGGGCTTCGGAAGGCCCAGGGATGACAGGCAGAACCCTCTCCCAATGCTGCCCAGCCCAAGAAAACTGTGAGGGGCCAGGGGGGTGACATCTTAATCCAGCTGGACTTTCCAGAGAGGACCGGGGTCAGCCACAGGAGGGAGGGAGTCCCCGGAGGGAGTGAGGGTCAGTAGTGAGTTTCCACAGGGAGTGAGTCCTGCGGCCAGCAAGTCGCTGGTGGGGCTGAGAGCAGCTCTCACTGCAGAGACGCCGTGGGACTTGAGGCAAAAGTTGGGGCTTTGGAGCTTTAAACTAGGCTCCAACTTCACACCCCTCCCCCACCCATTGCCCTTTTCCCCACACGGTTAACAAGGGGTGTAACCTCAGGCATGGTGTTTAAGCTTCAGTTTTCTCATTCCAAACAGGGAATCAGTAACAGAAAGTACTCACACCACTACTTGTCAGGTAGTAGCATTACATGGCTGCATTATATACATGATTTCATTTGGAGGTACTGATATTCTCACCTTCATTTTGCAAGAAGGTGATCTGACACACACAAAGATTAAGCAAAGGGCCTAAGGTCACACAGCCAGCAAAGACCTGAGCTGACCTTTCAACCCAGGCAGCTTGACTGAAGAGCCTGTGTCCCTAACCACTTCGCTCTCCTCTTTTGGGACACTGGGAGGAATACTTTGAGAAGTCACTCCAAAGTCAACTTGCCCGGGATGTGTTTGATACTCAAGGAATTCAACCATGTCCTGTTTTCTTCTATTTCTCATTGAAGCTCAGTGGTGCTGTGGCATGATTTAACCTTTCCAACTTAGTGCTTAATTAAAAAAGGACACCCAGAAAGGTTAAGGCATTGGCCCAAGGTCACACAGCATCAACACACTGAAGCTGAGAACATAACTGAGAATTTGATATTTTACTCCAGGGAGCTTCATGACTTTCTCCTGGGGCCCATGTGTTACTTATTTCGCATTTTCTTTTCTTCTGTGATTTGGTGGGGACTTTTCTCTTCTGTGAGTTTGGAAAGGAGGACTGCTGCTGGAGCTATAGACTAATGAACACAGACATAATCTCAGTTTGGATTTATTTACATCTCCCATAAATCATATTTATTGAGTGCCTGGGGTGTACAAGGCATTGTGAGAGGTCCCACACATTAAAGCAAGGAAAAAATAAACATTACAGACACTTGGTGTATACTGCAGACTACTTAAATATCCAAAGGCATCAAATAAATCATCAGACTGTTTAGAAATAGGCTCTGGCACGCTCCCTGCAAACCTTCATACAAAACCCTGCAATTGTGCAATGTGGGCTGAGGGCTGGTCTCCGCACGGCACTGGAAATATTTGTTAACACGAGTGAGTGGGTCATAAGTCCCCGAAGCCAACCATGTCGGGGAGTTTGGAAACACTGTGGCCTCCTTCTCAACGTCCCTCATCAGACTAATGTCTTCCTCGAACTGGCAATAAAAAGAATGAAACTGTAAAACCTGGCAGCACACCACATGCAATGAAGCTGGCCCAACCCAGCAACAATCTCCGCCATCTTTAAAGATGTCACAACCAGGATTTTTAAAGGTGAAAGCCGGTGAGCTGCTGGTGTGTGTGCACACACGTGCACACATACACAGGTACACAGTGTGCATGCCAGCCCTGCCTCCTGCTCAGCGTGGTGAGGAGGGTCTTGACAGGCCCTGTATGAGACCTGGCTGTGAGCCACACAACCTTTCCACACATACACAAAGCCCTACTCCCTGCTTTAGCTGTGGCCGACCCATAGCATAAGTTCACACCAAATGAAACTGCTGCTCTCCCTCAATTTAGAAATCCGGTGGGCGTAAAACCGCTGCTCCCTTTTCACGTCTTGTAGCTCATTAGCAGAACTGATTTTCTCTTCTATGCGATGAAGACGGAATGAGCACGACTTTGCACCAGCACTGTGCAGGGCAGGATGGAGCTGAAGACGAGTAGGGGTGTCTTTGTCCTCAAAGAGTCCACCGACTAATGGGGGAAGCACACAAGTCAGTCAGCAGTCACAACCCAGTCCTTGAGTCTGTGGTCGGGCCTTCTTGGTGCTTCGACAGAGCGGAGCGGGGAACCCCTGCTACAACGGCATTCCCACCAGAAGGAACTGAGTGGGATTTTGGACATAGAATTGGTCTTAATTCAATGAAGACAAACAGAGCAAAAACATTCCAGGTAGAAAAGCAAGCACGTGGAAGCGGGAGCCAGCCAGACAGCGGATGACAGCATGTGTGTGGAAGAGTGTTAGGTTGGCCCAGTGGCCTGCAGGTCTGTCTGAGTGCAGGCCAGGGAGGGCTTGAGCCCGCAGATGTCTTGACTCAATTAGCTATGGAGAGTGAACTCTCTCCTGAAAATGAGCGGGAGGCATCAAGGACTAGTGTACAGGTAAGGAACAACATCAGATCTGCCTTTTGGAAACATCCCCGTTCTATCATTGTCCTTTGTAAGCTGCCCACGCTTCGAAAGCAAAGTGAATGCTTGGGCAGCTCTCTATTCCATAGCATGCTTCAGACACATCTCTCATGTGCTAGTGGCAAGTCGGTGGGGATAGATTCTGAGCCTAAAAGAACAATCTTGTGGCAAACATATAAAGTTACAGAAGCACAGTATTTGTGCTTCAGAAATTGTTAAGGTTTAGGAGGAAAGAAGGGAAGGGTGAAAGAAAGGATACAGGGAGAGAAAAGGGAGAGGAAGGCAGAGAGAAAGGAGGAAGCGAGGAGACAAAGAGAAAGGGAGGGAAGGTATAGGTTTATAATCAGTACAAATGCATATCTTAATGCTGCCCCTGGCCAACTGCGCAGGCCTGGGCCAGCTGCTTAACTCTCCAGAGCCTTTGTTTCCTGATTTGGAAAAAGGGAAGATCCTGACAATTTCTCCTAAAGTTGATCTGTGTCCACCTGTCACAGAGATGGCTAACTGTCCACCAAGACTCAGGCTCTCCCCTCCACAAGATGGGGTTACCCTGGGAGTGACACCCTTCCCAGCTTTCTCTTCCAGCCTGGCACGGCTACAAGCCTAACCCTTACCAGAAGGACCAGAGCAAAAGTATAAAGCATCACGTCTGGGCTAAGGTATTTCAACATAAAGTCTGCCTGTCCTCCTTCCCCTTCTGCTGGCTGGAAGCAGATGACATTGAGGCTACAGGGGTCAATGGAACCACAAGATGAAAGGATCCTGAGTCCCCAAGTCAGTGCACGGTAGAGAGCCACCTCAGCAGGGAACTGATTGGATTCTTACAGGAATGAGAAATCAGATGTGAAGCCACTAAAATGATAAGGTTTGTTTATGACAGCACCTAACATTACCCTAGCTAATCTAGTATGCTCATATCAGGCAGGTGTAGTAAATAGCACATGTTTAGTAAGTACCAGATTGAAGGAAAATACAGTCCACCCACTGACGGCATGTTCTTTTAAGGATAAGAAAGCTAGCACAATTTGGAGATGTCTGTTTTTCACCAATGTCTTTGGAAAAACCTTTTCATCAAGCAGCCCTCTAACGAGATGATCTCTTTGGACCAAACACAGCCAATACTGGGTTTCTTCTTCCTCCCCCTTAAAAGCATCCTGCCAAGTTCTAACTGCCATTACTTAGCAAGTTCTTCAATTTAAAAAGTTACCATCTACCCACTGTCCTGGGAACCTGTCAGTGGCTGAGAAATGGAACTCAGCCAACTGATTAGTTTTGATGGACTGCGTTGTGGAAACCCAGTCTCCATCACTGAAGTGCCTGTTCATCCAATTAACCAAATGACTACGGGAGCTCTGGCCAAGTGCAACGCTTAGTGGACGGCTGCTCAGGAGGTCAGGGATGGGGAGAGGGGGCTTTCATCCAACGCCTGCTCCCCCTTCCCTGACCTCGGGCCAAAAGGAGGGCCAAGCAGAGAGAACAGGGAAGCGCACCCCCCTACTGGTTTGCCGCCCAGCACTGACACATAGGGGGATGTGTCAGGGTTGTTGTCGTCATTATTATCATCAGCAGTGTCGTTATTTGTATTTAGTCATTTAACACCTACACCTAAGACCCCTACTCTGTGCTCAGAACTGAGAATACAGGGGGAACAAAGTGGTCACGTGTGTGCCGTTCTGGATATGCACGCTGCAGGGGGAGAGAGCCAGCAGCAGGTTTTCGGCTTTGGCGGTGCTGGCGTGTGGGGTCAGATCATTCTCTGCGGAAGGGCCGTCCTGGGCATTGTAGTATGCCGAGCAGCATCCCTGGCCTTAGCCTGCTGGATGCCGGTAGTCCCTCTGAGCCAGACAACTGAAAACATCTCAAGACCTTACCAACTGTCCCCTGGGGGTGAACACACCCCCATGGTCCCCATCCCACATGGAGACCATTGCTCAACAGCTAAGGAAGTAACTAGATAAGCACTGGTTGTGATACCGGCTGGGAAAGAGAAAGCAGCAGTGAGACAGGGGTGGTCTGGGGCGGCTCTCTGGGGAGGTGACCTTTAAGCCTGGACGACAGATGAGGAGGAACAGGTGAAGTGAAGCACTGAGGAAGAGGCTTGGAGGCAGAGGAACAAAGGGACAAAGGCCTGCAGTGTGGGAGCCTCGAGCCAGTACCTGGGGCAGCCAGGTTTGAATGAATGGATGGAGTGCAGCACCAGGTGGGGGGCACACGACGCGGTGGAGAGAACAGGGGTTCAGATCCTACCTCTTGTCGCTGAGGTAAGGAAGCACAGTGAAAGGAGGCAGTATGCCGTGGTCAGGTGCTGGAGCCAGGCTACCTCAGTTTTCCCATCTGTGTAATGGACACACAGGAAAGCAGCTGTCTGGTGGCTGTGGTGAGTTGTTGATGGGCGCATGCACGTGAAGTGTGGAACTCTGTGCCCGGGACAGGGAGATCTTTCGGTGGCGGCTCAGTGGGTGCTGGAGCTGGTGGGGCCTGGCCCATGACAGCCCATTGCACACATCTGCTCCCAACTTACATCACTTGCAGAGCATGAAGCTGGCCACGGTAGGAGTATTTACAGGATGGGAACTGGCATACTCTAGGAATCAGGGTCTCTCCCGGCCCTGGAGTGTTGAAAGGCAACTACCAGTAAATCCCTGGTTTTTGGCTATTATTAAGTTGGTTATTGAAGGGTTTTGAACAGAGTATCACGATTGGACTTATGTTTCTAAAATGGAACTTTGACAACTCTACAGAGAATGGATTGGGTGGGGGGTAGGGATGAAACATGGAGACCACAGTAATAACACAGTCAAGCTACAGTCACGTGGCCCAGGTAATCACTGCTGCACTGGAGATTGGGGGCTGTGTTGGAGACTTGTGGGTGGGCTCGAGGGGGCAGAGCAGATCCAGTTGAGAGTGGATTTCTGGACTTAGCAGTCTGATGGAATGTGATGTGATTTTGGTACTACTACTGGCAATAACAACAAAATTTGTGGTTGCCTTTTATTAAGCACCTACATCCTGAGCACAGACAACCTCCATATATTTTCCTAATCTCCTCCAAAATGCTATCAGGGAATTATAACTAGATTTAGCTATAGGTTGTGGTTACGACATGGAGGTGCAGAGGAGTGCAGGAATTGTCCAAAGCCACCCAGGGAGCGGGTGGCACACCCGGAGTCCCTGTCGACTCCCTCTGGCTTGGGAATCTGTGCCCACTGCCAGCCTGCCTCACTTCCTGTCCACTCTGCATCCCCTCTGCAAAAATGTCTCTGGCCGTGGATAAAGGACCCTCTTGCTTTTGGGGTCGATGTCTAGGTATATTTTTCAAAGTATTTTGCAATGATGGAAATCGGGAGAGACTGCACCCATGGAAGTAACAGGGCTGATGGTTTGGCGTCCTCACTTCCAGGCACTTCTCCCAAACTTCCCGAGACTCTTTCCTGGTCAGGTCTTGTAAGGATGCAAAAACGTAATTGTTGTCATCATTGTCATGACAAAACTAAGATTTACTGACATTAATGCATACAAATACATTAATGTATGTTGTTGAATCACTAAAAATGCAATAGGTATTGTACAAAACACCTTAACCTATTGGTCTGCTAGAACTACATGAAGTGGTCACATTATTGACTGAAAATATCAATGGAGAAACCAATGCATAGAAAAGATAAAAGAAGTTGCTTAGATCACATGGCCCGTAAATGGCAGAGGCAGATCTTATTTTATTTATCTTTAAAATATTTATTTATTGGTTTATTTATTTATTTACTTATTTGAGAGGGAGAGAGAGAGAAACATTGATGTGAGAGAGAAACATACATTGGTTGTCTCTTGTAACCCCCAGACTGAGTACTGAACCCACAACCTGGGCACGCGCCCTGACAGGGAATCAAACTGGGGATCTCTTGCTTTGTGGGATGACTCTCCAGCCACCTGAGCCAGAGGCAGATTTTAAGTCCATGAAGAGTTCATGGGGTTCTTGGGCTCCACCATACTTGTTCTTACTATAGAATTGCTCTCTATACCACTGGCTGCTAAAACAGATTAAGGTACACATGCCCCTCAGGTATTTTTTCATCAGTGCTGGTAATAGGAGGTACTCACAAAAAAAGTCCTTTTCACACCCCACCTTGTTCTCACCCCAAGGAGAGCCGACCTCCTCACCCAGGTAAAACCTGAGTTGGAGGCAAAAAGTCAAGGCCTGTCCGAGCAAGTGGATGTGGTGCAGGAACAGAGAGGTGCTGGGTCCCTCTGGGCAACACCCTGCCACCCATCAAGGAAATGTGCCTCACACCGCGAAACTAAGTGTATGACAAATTCTGCCTGTGGGGTCTGATGCACTAGAAGAAATAAGCACCCATTTGTATGTTCTGGTTCAAGTTCTCATCAGGTTATGTACCATGAGTGGCTCATAGACTAGGACGGGCAACTTCAAGGGCGTCAGACATCGACGTCTTGGCTCAATGGTCTCTTCAGAAGGGACAGAACAAGCCTATCTGGAACTGGGCAATTTTGTCATCTTGTCGAAACCCACAAATATGCAGATAACCCTTAAAATGTTCCATGGAGTACTCAGAGGAAAAGTACACGCACCAGTACACCACCTCTAATCATAAGTGGAAACATTCTTTTTTTTTTTTCATTTTGCTTGAAAACAGACGGCGTGCTCTGTATCATTATTTGTGTCAGTTGCATCGATACTTTCCTTTGCTTCAAGACATACGTAAAGTTACTGTTGTGAATGCAAATTTTGTGGTAAAGGCCATTTATATTAGCAAACTCTTGACTTTTCAATCAATAATCTTTAAGATGTCATCTGGATTATGTCTCTCTTTGGGTTATTTATTAGAATTCCTTCTGCTGAAATAGGGTGGCAGATTTGCCTGTCTTTGACAATAGGTCAAAGCTTCTAAGTGGTTTATTGCCTCGGTCTTCCTATCCCCACTTCCCTTAGCACATTGTTTTCTTCATAGGTTGGCGTAGTGACATGTAAGACAGCCTCAGGGTGTGGTTCTGACAGTTAAAAACCAAACTGTGCTTCCTTGGTGAAATCAATCTGATGCTTGCATCTGTATGTCCCCAGAACACTTTGAAATGTTCATATTTGCTCACTGAACCCTGGCTCAGGGCCACTTGCTCCCCACAGAGTTACCCACATGCAACGGGAGTGCTGTGTGTGAGAACTCGAAGATGCTCCTCGGGGCTGACCTCAGGAATTCCCCCATACTCCCATTGGAAGGAAGGGTGCTGGTGTTTGCAGAACAGGCCTAAGCATTCTGGCTCTTTGGAGAAGATGCAACGTGCATTTACACCTCTCAGCCCAGGAGGTAGACATCTTTATACCTATTTTGCAGGTAAGAAAACTGAGGCTCCAGTGAGGTCACCTCCCTCGCCCAGGTGGCTGAGGGAGATTGGACCCAGGACACTGACACTCTTCATGGCCGTGCTTTCCATGACTTCCTTTCCATATGACTCTCCCAGGGTCCTGGTTAAACGTGTAACCCATCATCTAGACAGGGACGATTTTGAGTGTTATAAAGAGTGCTATTAATAATTATGGCTGTCATATGTCATACGTCATATGCCAGGACAGTCCCTGACTACCAGGGACAGGGACAAGTCGTTATTGAGGTTAAAGGGGTAAGTTCCCACGCCCCATCCCAGACCCACTGAATCCAATCTCTAGAGGAGAGCTTGGGGGGCTTGCTGTATAAGCGTCCCAGGTGACTCTGGTGGTTGTGAAGTGGTCCCCAAATCACGGTTGTCTACTCCAGAGTCATCTAGGGAGCTTATTAAAATACTGGTTTAGGGGACCAACCACCATGTGTATTCACATTTAGTGTGTCTGGTCTGGGGCTCAGGGTTTGCACCTTTAACAAAGGGTTTCTGATGCTCTTGCTACATTTAGGAGTTGTTACCAAGGAGGCAGGGATTGAATTTAAAATGCAGCCTTCCACCTTGTCACATTTAGGAGAAAATCCCCATCTTCAGCCTATTTAAAATTTGTTTAGAATTTTAAAAAAAAATTTCTTGTAAAGAATATAATAAAAAAGAAGAAATACCCTGTCCCACCCCAGACTGCTGTGTGACCTTGGGGCAAGTCACTTTACTTCTCTATGCCCTGGTTTACTCCACTTTACAGAAGAAATATTAGCAGGAATAACCCAACTTAATTGTTTAATATTTAAGTTACTCAGAAGCATGCTGAGTGTGCACAAAGAGCTCACTTAACCACCATTGTGATTTGTACTTGTGCTTGCTTTTCCCCAACCTGCTTCATGCCTTTTACAGTCTGTTTGTTTCTCATGACATTTATATACTATATTATCTGATTACAATGTAGCACGTTTCCCAGCTCTTAACCACTGTGCCGCCACCTGACGTCTGGCCGCCTGTTGTCCATCTGCTCAAAACCCATTTTGTGTGACTTCCTTCTGACTTCGTCCTAAAATCCAACAAGGATAATTTGCTCAAATAACGATGGTCTGAAAACTACTAAAAGTTAGCATTCTGAAAACAAAAAAGATGTCATTAAAATATTGCTGCGACGTGCTTGCTCATGACTGTCTCGTACTCAGCATACACCGTACACAGGTATCGCACTTTAGTTATGTTGGAAGTTTAGGTTGCCTTGGTGTTCAGTTACTAGAATTATTTGTTTGCTTGCTCGTTCTGATCAGATATGATCATTTCCTCTTAATAAAACCAAAGGAATGGTTCTGTACCGGGGAAGTTTCATCCTGTTAAGAAAGCCCTAAACCCCACGGAGCAGCTTCTCCTCAGGGTGGCTGTGACTCAGGACTCTCTGTAACTCCCTTTACCTCTCATGTTTGTGTTAAGGAAACACAGGGCCAAGAATTGCCTCAATTGGATACTTGCTAAACAATAAAAAATAGAAGAATACTCTGAAACAGAAAAAAAAAATGGGTCACTCTTTGTTTAATGGCAAGGAAAAAGAAAAAGGCTTTCCCTTTCATGTTGAAATCCAAGCAATGCCTTCTGAGGTTTTAGTCTTCAACTTCAAGGAAGGAAAGGATTTTTAAGCTGAGATGGACTTAGGTTTTGTGAGGAGGGACTTATTTCGTGTGGCAAAACTAGGTGTCACGCAGATGGAGACGACAGCAGCAGCAAATACGTGTCTCCTCACTGCACGCATGTACTATGACTGTGCACAACAGCTGCGCTGTGTATTTATCATTGACACAGCCTGAACACAACGCTGCACATTTCCAGCTTTTCAAGACCCAAATCCCATATTTTTTGCATGCTTATATTTACTTCCTAGGGAGCATTGACAAAGAATTCTCTTAGAATTTAACAAGATTTAACCTGCTGTCAAAATAATCCAATTAGCTGTTTTTTTAAAGCCCACAAATAAAATACAGCCAACAGTGTGACTCAGTGGATGAATCCAAACTTGGCCACATGGCAGCTGTGTGGCCCAGAACAAGTTCGTAAACTCGGCACCCTGCAGGTACCATATCTGGCAATCAGAGGGCTCTCAGAAAATGGTCCTGTGTTTCCGAAAACCAGCCAGGTTAGGACATTTGCTGAACCGCAATACCTGCGGCAACATGGAACTTCTGAGTGGAAGATCTGCCCTTGCTGGAGGCATGTAACCTTCCATTTTGATGGCAGCCACACAGACAAACACCTGGGTGTGCAAACATAAGTGTGAGGAGTGTGCAAAGCCCCAGGACTTCTCTGGGCAGGATTCTGCCTTCCAATGAACTCCCTACTGGCTCCCACCCAGCCGGTTGCTCACTGCAGCCCTGAGCAGTGAGCCAGGGGTGTCCGTCCTAACATCTGCATAGCACGCTAAAGTTGACAAGAAGCATCAGCTCCAGACCCAAAGCAAAGCTGTCCCTCGGATCCGTTTTAATGGGCATCGGCGACTCCTGTCCTTGCACGGCTGGAGTACATCTTCCCTGACACTGCTCCCAGCCCTCCCTATTATTGAGAAAAGTTCTTGTGCTTTGCACGCACTGAGCAGGGAACAAAAGCGGCAGGGGAAGTGTCAGAGTGAGAGATCTGAGCTGGGTTTAAAAATGATATGCTGGCAGGCAGCTCCGTCAGGCTGGGGACAGTCTGGCCATTATAAAGGTCCAGAGAGCTTGCACTTGGCAGCTGAAATTCCAGCTCTGTGCCCCTGGCATCCTGTGTCCCTGCATTTCCGGGGCCAAGAGCTCAAGGATCTCCCCTTAACGTCCTATCTTCCGCTCCCAAGTGGGCCACCACCGTCCAGAGTCACTCTCAGGAGCCCTGTGTTCTTTGTCCCAGGCAAGAGCGCAGGTCAAGTGCGCTCACCTTTGTCTCTTTCAGAGAAGGAAACGGACACACACACACACACACACACAATTAAATTAGGAAATAAAGGAAATCCACACTTTATTTTTTTTTAATATTGTCCTTTCAAGGATGTCTCTATTTGCATAGTTTGATCCTTTTCCTCTACCCAGCACCAACATTAGTGTGACCTTTTCCTGCTAATTGGAAAATCTTACGGAAATAAACCCTGTCAGAAAATGAGAAGTGGCTCCCCCTTTGGATGGCCAAACGACCTCAGAGGGGAAAGAAGTTCTGAATTTCTGCCCCTTTTGCACACGCTGCAAAATCTTTATTACTTCGGAGAGCCTTGGAGCTCAGTAATGCCCCTCCAGTGCAAAGCGGAGTAAATAAATTTCTTCTTATGACCACTTTGGAGAAACACACAACCAGATTTACTCAGCAGGGATAGATAGTGGACAGGATAATGAAGAGAGAATAAGAATATGATGGGGGTTTACAGCCTCTTCTGTCTCTTTAAAGGATTTTAATCCTTCAGAAACAGGATACGGGGTCCATTTCCTTAAAGATACAGTGTCCCTTCTGGGACGAGTAATGTTATAAAAAGCTAAGATGTAACATCTATCTCGCAATATTGATTGGCACTTTAGTGTGATAAAAGGGGTTGAACCTGAAGGGGAAAAGAGGGAAAAAGGTAAGCGGGAATTACTCCTTTGAAGAATTCAAAGTGTCCCTATAATCTCAGGCCAAACTTCGGAGACAGAGAAACAAAAGCTCTCTGGGCCCAGTGACAGTCATCGGCAGCGCTGGGTGATTAGGGCGGGTTTCAGGGGCGACCGATTCACCTCTGCCAGGAAGTCACTGTTGTTTTAAAAGCAATTCTGGTGATTCTGATGGCACAATTGGATGGTTCTTAAATGGACCACAAATGAGTCAGGCCAGATATTCTGATCCGTTGCCGGCTGGCCCGAAGGATGAGGGCCTGCCTCTAGAAAGGCGTAGAGCTGGATGCTGCAGGGACGGAGCCGGTTCACATCGAGGGCCCAGATTTTGCGAAGTCAGTGCTGATGAGGCTCCAGGGGCATCTCCTCGGCACTCCGGCATTCCGGGTTCGGTGCACCAGCGCTCTGTCCCCTGGGCAGAACCGCTGCGTCCTCTCCCCACAAAGGAGGAGAGCTCCGTGGAGCACTCACCCCGCCTCTGGTGTTCTCACTTAATCCTCACAACTTCAGGGGCGAGGCCATTCACCCGTTTGCAGAACAGGAAGAGGAGGCTCAGGGAGGTCATGCCTCTTGCCCAGGGACACACAGCTTACAAGGACGGAGCTGGGATTCAAACACACGTCTTCCTAAATCTGAGGCCCACAGTCTTCCCCACTGATTTTGCCCAGATGAGGGTCCTCAGTGGACCCGAGGGTGCTTTCCTGCGATTCTGCTCCTGACACCCCAGCTGGCCTGAAGAAGCCCTGATGGCATTTCAGATTGCACAGCTATCCAGGGGTCGCTCGACTCAACCGTTTGGGAACTTATTTCTCTCCACAGCCCAGATTCCCATTTTGTCTTTTATCCTTAACCAGGAAAATGGAATGGTCATCACTGATTTCGAAAATGACAAGTTTACAATTGATTTCTCTATAACTAATCACTAACAGACTCCAGGCCGACTTAGTGCTGCTTAAGAACATAGGCCCTGTGCCCACACAGATTTTCTACCCAGAATACAGCCTCTGTCTACACAGGAGCCCAGAGGCCCATGTCCTTCACCCACACTGGGGACCGGGGGTGTTTGTGCTGGTGTTTGGCTTGAGCACAAAGCTTTCTCTCGCACTAGCCCATAGGTACCTCCTATACCTGTCCTATATGAAATCCTCCAAGGCCTGCTATTAGGTTGGAAATCAAACCTCTTGCCTTAGCATTGTGATAAGCCATTTGAAATCTGTCTATTTGATACCCCTGAGCCCCCTTCCCTGTGATTCCAGGCACACACCACCCATGTTCCACCCATACTGGGTATTATATCATTCCCCCCAAAACACAGCATCTGCATCTTTCGAAACTCTTTGATTCCCCCCTCAGTTTGATTGACTTTTCCCCTTGAAGTCACAATATAAAAAAGTCACCTCTGAGAAGCCTCCCCTGGTTGCTCTAGCCTGAAGCACATTAAGCACTTCTCTGCTCAGGCTTCCCACTGCTCCTTTATATGGTCTCTGCCCACAGCACAGCCTTCATATCACCCTTGTAGGAACAGTTTGTTCACATGCTGCCTCTCCACCCCTCGACTACAGATTTATGAGAGCAGGAGCTTTGTCCTTTTCATCTCAGGTTAACTATATACCTGACTCAGTATGCTTGCTGGTGAAATAAATGAACACATGGGTGAATTAACCAGCACTGCTGAAGTCCCACTATGTGCCAAGTCAGTACTAGGCCCTGGAGTTACCAAGGCGTGTAGACAATCCAGACCTTAGTAATCTTTCCATCTCCAGGGAGCTCTGACCCAAGGGCTGGGATTGGAAACTCTGTTATGGACAAATAGAACTCTGCAGCACATGGAAGATATTGGCTAGATGTTCCACAAATCATTTTCTTTCTTTCTTTTTTTAAATACACAGTTGGACTACATTTCCCAGCCTCCCTTGCAGTTAGGTATGGTCATCTGACTCAGTTCTGGACAGTGAGCAGAAATGCTATGCATCGCTTGTAGGCCTGGCCCCTAAGAACCTCCTATTGCTCCTCTCTGCTCTTTCCCCATCCAATTACAGGCTGGAGAGGATTTCTAGGACCCTCCAGAGGGCAGAGCTACAAGATAGAAAGAGCTTGGGTTGCTGAGACCCTACCTGTAGAAGGGACCTGTTCAACCAGGCACACTAGCTTGGTGAACAAGAAATACAGTTCTGATGTATTAAGCTGCCAAGATGTTGGGGCTAGGTTTTCTAGCAGGAGGCCTGCCCTAATAGAGTGACAACTCCGTGTGTGTGTATTTACAATCTCTGAGATCCACCGTGTACTCGGGAGGAATCCTGGAGAATCCGAGATGGCCTGGCCCACATTCCTCTTCCACCTACAGCTTCCAGATTCAAGTGTCCTACAGACACACTGGCCACTTCCATAGAAAGCCTGACACTCACCCTCCCTCTTTGTCAGCTGTCATAACAAGTGTCATGCTAACTTGAAACGCTACTTAACAAAGGACTCGCTGTTGAGCCCTTGCTTTGGAAACTTGACCGTGATCCCTGTGGGTTCTACTTTCTGTTTCTGCATTTGGCAAAGGTCCCTGTCCCCCGGCTTGCGAGAGCCACAGAGCTCCACAATGGGCCCCCTTCCCCCGTGCATCCCTGCAGATGAGCCATGCAGAGATGTGTTTCTGGGCCGTAATTAGCAAACAGTAGATGTGCTCCCTTGCTACATGGGAAAGGGCTCGGGTTTTGGTGTTTACAGAAACACTCTCAGGACCTCTGAGCATGCTCCTCCCACTGCAGTGGCGCATGTTAGGGCTCCTGTTCCAGACTCATGGGAGAGACTTTCTGCTGCTTCGTTTAGAATGGCAGGGTCCTATGAACTAGGGGGTGACATAACTGTGGTTTCAACATCCACACGTCCATGCAAAAATGATCCTGGGACCTCAGGGTTCCAAAGGGACAGAATCCTCTGAATTCCAGAACCCTGGAATTGTGGATTCAGGGCATCTTGGAAATGCAGAATCCTTTTTAAAGCAGTCTCCAGGCTACCAGTTTCTGGGGTGGAACTCAGAGCAGTGTGCCGGCCTCTGCACCAGTGTCCCCACCCCCGCCCCCAGGGGACTGGGGCAGGATGTGTCATGCCAGGTTCTCTAGTGACAGGTGTCAGGCAGAAGCCCCACACGGCAGCCTGAGCAAACTCTTGTTGCCTCAACATGTTGCTGGAAACTTGGGCAGCTCTGCCTGGGGACTGGCCTCCCCAGGGACGCTGCCCGATCACCTTTTTACCTGGGGGATAAAGTGCAAAGACTCTGAAAATGCCAAGCCACCAGATTTTCACACCCCGAGGTAAGCACAACAGGATACAGTCCAGGGACAGAAATGTCATCCATCGAGATGACATTACCTCCACTTTGGCCCCTGTTCTTGCTTCTGTATCTGAGCCTTCTGGGAAGAGTCCAACCCAAGCTCTGGGCAGCCAGAGACCCAGGCCAGTTCTTAGGGGAAGTGGCACCTGCTTGAGGGACCTGAGAAAGCAACAGAATCACAAAATGTCCTGCCAAGGGGCTGTGTCAGACACACCCTTGACGCAGAATTAAATTGTCCCCTTAATTCCAAAAGGGCATAGGGCCAATCGCTGGGCTAGAATAACGTCACGTAGACTCTCCTTACCTGCTTTTGTCATTCCGGCCCTTATCTGTGGTCATCACCGACTCCACCTCTCCTAGTTACAGTGTCCTGGGTATTTTGGTCTCCATGTTGGTTCACAGCTGGCAGCTACAAGGCCTCACGGCTCAGAGGTGAGATTAGGGTGAGGAGACCCCAGAGATTCAAGGATGAGTTTTTTAAAATTGTTTCTTTTCTTATCCTTACCCGAGGACATCCTCACCCGAGGCTTGTTAGAGACAGAGGTAGGGACCAAGAGAAACATCGATGCAAGAAGAAGCTTTGATCAGTTGCTCCCTGTATACACCTGGACCGGACACATGGCCAGACCAGGGACTGAACCCACAACCTAGGCACATGCCCCGACCAAGAATTGAACCTGCAACCCTTAGGCCACGGGATAACTTTCTCACCAACTGAGCCACACTGACCAGGGTGCAAGAATGATTCTTAACTCTACCCATTCTAGCTATGAGACCTTGACCAGGCAGTTTCTGAACTTCTCCAAAGCCTGAGAATTACTGTCACAATTACATGAAATAATAATAGCTACTATTCATGTGCTAGGAATTGTGCTAAGTATCACCTAATTAACAGTAACTTCATTAGCTAAGTCTGATTTCTCTTGTTCAACAGATTTAAAAAAATGAGTAACCAGTGCCCAAGGTCGCTCAGCCAATAGAAAGTGGAGGCAAAGGGAAGGGATCTCTCAACCATGGCGACAGGGTGGGGCCAGGTTGAGTCAGGTGACCCCTCATGGTGAGGACTGTCCTGTCCATTGTAGGGTGTGTAGCTAGATGCCACAGCACATACCTCTCATCCATTGTGACAACCCAAGAGGTTTCTAGACATTGCCAAAGGTCATGGAGTGGAGTTAAATAATTTGAAATCCCCTGAAATAGATGGAGAATCAGATGGGATGGTATAAAGGTGCAGTGTCTAAAACATGGAGTATGAATATATGTCATCATCCTTCAAAATGTGGAACCTTTGCCCTATAACCAATATTCAGGATGAGGGAGAGAGAAAGAGAGGCAAATTTAAGTCTTCTCTGGTCCCAGGATCCTATAACAAAATCTAAATGGAAATGATAAAATATGCAAACTCAAAGAGAATTTTTAAGTATTTGAGGTTATGAACCTGGCAGTGTTGTGAGCTTAATGTTACCCACAACCTGGATGGCATGAATCTTTACTACTTCAGTGACCCCCAAACCAGTGGAACTGGACGTGAGAGACCTTGGCAGGAAGAGGGGTCCTCTGCATTGTCTATACTGTGTAATCCTCCCAAGAACCTTGTGAGGCCCATCCCTCATTCTCTCTCTTTCCAGAGTGGACAGCTGAGGTTCTGAGGGGGGCAAGGAACTTGGCCAAGATTATACAATCCATCTACCAAAAAAGCACGGCTGAAATCAAATATTTCATATGCTTCCACCACAGAGTTTGAATTGCTACTGTGTCATCCATCTCTGATTAAGAGCTGCCTTCCTAGTTACTTTTGACTCTCCTGCATAAAAACCTTTCTATGAACTATGTAATGAAACACTTGAAAACTAAAAAATAATAAGAAGACTTTTCAGACAATGGTCTCATCTCCTGGGGCCCCCAACTCTTACGTACAGTGTCACGTGGGTGGGAGTGACCCTTTGTTCACACCAGGGCCATCCCTCAGTGTTTCCTGCAGCCAAAAAGCTTTCTCAGGACCCTTGCACACCTGTCAGTGTACCTTTGGGACCCCCCAGAGATGTGCAGACAGATGGCCTCACAGTGATGTCAAGACAAGAATCGAACATGGATGCAAGAGAAGCTGGGGGAGGAAGGAGATGCACAGGTCCTGGAACATGTATGTGTCTGGCCATTGTGTGTGCTGGGCGACAGTCACACGTTCAACATTGCACCTGTTGGCCGAGGCAGGCAGTGGGAAGGAGAAAGTCAGGGCCACTTGCTGTCAAGGGAATGCTGACCGAGTTTGGAAGGGTGACAGCACGCATGGGGGCGCTAATGAGAGAGGAGGGAGGGAGGTGTAGCTGGAAAATGGACCAGTGTGAGCTCAGCTTAGATTGGGCGATAACAAGGAATTACAAGCATTCTGACCATCCACTCGCTCCCTGTTTCAGAGGCAAAGGCATTGGGATGGGGGAGGAGGGTCACAGTGCTCCTTTTCACGTCCACTTGTCCGAGGGAGAACTTGGCCAAGCGAGGAAGTGGCTGGAAACAGCCACATTATTCCTGTTGGGTGCACTAATCCCGTGTCCCCCACTGTGAGTGTGATTTCTGTGATGTCCTACTGCCTGGACTAGTGGACAAGGGGAAGCTGTCCCATAAGTAACAGGAATTTATTTTCTTCTAGTGGAAAAAAAGAAAAACAAGAAAAGGGGAAAAATAAAAGCCCTACAAAACAAACTGCGTGTCTAAGAAATCCAGGAAGATGGTGTCAGACTCCGGGGAATAAAACGAGAGAGAGCTCAGGAGCTGACAAAGCTCTGGAGAAAAAGAAAGAAAAAAAAAATCGTGTTTGAGAAATATTCAGAAGTTGTTTCATAACATTTTAAAACCAAAGTTGGCTCAAATATAAAAGATTTCTCCTTTTTTGATAAGATTGCTTTTCCCCCTCCACCATTTCTCCAGCACTAAAGTAATCTTTGCTTTAGGACAGTTAATCCGAAGTCTATCTTCTTGAAGAATCCTTTGCTAAAACCCCTGCGAGGGTTGGCGGTGCTTGGAGCCGTCTCCCCGATATTTCGCAACCTTCCCTCCTGAAAAATGCATCCACACTCTTAAAATAGAACCAGATCTCTGGCTGAAGTGGGTGGGCTGGGGGTTGAATTCAGGGCACCCAGAAGGTGAGGGGACCTGGCTGAGGCCTTGCTCCAGCTAGCGTCTGTGTTTTCCCAGAGATGGAGGAGACAAGGGCCAGCTGGAAGGGACATGTCCAACCATCACTTCCTTTCAGCCTCCCAGTTCTCCTGAATCCTCAGAAGCCTCTACATTTAAACCAGTCTTGTCCCAGAGGAACAGGTAGAGCCTGGTGAAAGGGAGTGATAGTCCCCAGGTAAAGCCAGGTGGTGCCTTGGCGACAGAATTCTGACACCTCAGGGCAGTGAGAGAAGGGGCCTGGAATGTGATGCTGGAGGACAGGACTCTGAGTCCCGGCTCTGCCACCCAGTTCCATTCCCTTAAAGGGGCAGCCCCAGCCTCTTCCTCCGAGAACATATAGCCCTATCTCTCTGAGAGATTTTGATAATTAAAGGAGAAAAACACACAGTAGGGGCTCACATATGAATTGTCTTAATCTAAACTGGAGTTATTTCTAGCACCCAGGAGGAAGTGGTTGGGAACACTGCTGAAGAGAAAATCCCCATTGTAGTCAATGCTGAGCCGTTGTGTTGTGCTGTGTTTTGCAGGGAGAGCTGGAGCCCTGTCAACCACCCTGGCCTCCAGCTAGGTGCCTCTGGGGATGGGGATGGGAGCTGGGACGGGGTCCTAAATCCTGAGTATTTGGGAGTACTTACTCTGTCAATATTCCCAAAGAGAGATGAGGTTCTGAATCAAATTTAAACTTCAAATAACCCTGAGCAACTAGCTTCTTAATGTTTTGTTTTCCACAGCTAATTCTAGGGAATTTTCCAGGCCCTTCTCCTTTCTTCTCTTTTAGCTACGTCTCCACATATATGCACATTCATATGCACACGCACTCACACGTACACTCATGCACACGCATGCTTCCTCATATACATGCAACTCACACACCTGCACACAAGCACACACACACACACATCTCTCCAAAATCCATTTCTTCCTGCAAGCTCTTGGTTTTAAGTAAAGAGCAGTAAATTCCCAGGCAACACCATCACCTTTTCGGATATCGGAACCAGCGGCCTGGTTGCATGGTTTTATTGAATTTAATGTGAGCAGCCTTTCTGGGTCTGGGTCTTTCACCAGCTCTTAGAACAGCCTTAGAACCTCTGAAGTCTAGTATAAAGGACACTGGAAGCTTCCTCCCTGCCTTCCTAGGCTATCTCCCCCATCTTCAACCTAGTGCCTCATGCATCTGCAGCCCAGGGCCATTCTCCCTATGGATCCACACCTCTATGTGTCTGGGCATGCTTTCCTGTCTCCTCCTTGTCCATCTGGCAAACTAGATCTCATTCCTGCGCCATTTGCTCAGTGGTCATTCACTGAGTACCTCCTGTGTGCCGGGTTTGGAGTTGGGTGTGTGTGGTGAGGAGGGTGGGGGAGAGCTGAAAGATGTATCACTGCCCTTTATGGCTTAGCTTAAGACAACACTTTGCTTGGAAGCCTACCAGGATGGCCTCTTTCCCTGCCCAGGCGAACGTAGTCATTCCCTCATAGATCCCTGCTTGCTCCCCTACTTCAAACCAATTTATATTTTTTACCCCTAACTGATGCTTCTTCAGGGCTCCCTAAATGCTAGAAAGCAGCTCTAGCCAAATGCATAAGGCAAGCCCCTCCCTCTCTTCTCTTCATTACCTCCAGTCCTGATTCAAATCCAATTCAAAGAGAGTAACCTGCTGTGTGTCTCTCAGATCTGCCCTTCTCTCCCTCTCCATTGCCTTCACACCAGCCTAAGCTGCTACCATCTCTTGCCCGGACTGTTCCAGTAGACTCCTAATCACTCTCCCTGTTTCCTGTAATTTAATCTCCTCACAGCAGCCAGGGCAATTTTTTGAAGTCATTAATGTCATTGATTAGTCCACCTGCTCTTAACTGCCTCCTCCACCCCCTTCTTTCATCAAACACTCCTCATTTCCTGTAGTTCTGACATTAGATACCGAGACTGTGGCCTCCCTCAGGGCTCTGATACACACCATGCACCCTTTCACCGTCTGCAGCATTTTTTAGTTCCTTAGACCCACTCTTCTTCCTCACCCCACAGGACCTTTGCATGTGCTGTTTCCTCCACCTGGAATACTCCCTTCCCCCGGCAGATAACTCCTGTTTCCTATCAGCTCTCAGTTTAATGATTACCTTCAAAGGAAAACCTTCAGAACTTAATCAGCTACTCTCATAAAAATCCTGACAACACTTGCGTCCACGGCCACATCGTGATGTTACTGGGCCCTTGGCACTCTGGTATTTGTGGGTCCCTTCCCCCACTAAAAAAATAATAAGAAATAGCTTTTATAATTGGTCTAGAGATAAAAGTGATCCAGATGGAGTTCATTATTTTACATTCACTATTATTATACTCATTTTCACTTTTGATTTTAAAAGAAATCATAAATAAAACATCTCCGTGGGCCCGTCACTGTTTCACGGGCACCACGCCTCGGGTTTTTGACAGACACGTTGGCCCTGTAGGGTCAGTCCATCGCTGAGCTTGGCATAAGTGAATGCTGGCAGTTAGGAGAGTGATTTTCCTAACTGATGTCAGTCTCTGAGATCCATGAGGATGGGGCCCCGTGTGTCATCTTCGCTACGGAGTCTGTCTGCAGCAGCTAGGGTCAGGTACTGCTACTCAGGAGAGCGCTCAGGAAGTCGTGGTTGAAAGAGTGCGTGATGCTGGGCTGTGAGTGGCAGGAAAGCTCTGACTGCCTCTCCCTCTGGTGCCCGACATTGGTAGGTGGGTGAGTCGCACCAGCTTCACATGCAGAGGGACGCCTATTCCCTCTGGGCACAGAGCTCGGCGGGCTTCAGCAGCGTCAGCACCCCAGCTCCCCAATGGCTAAGTGGCTCTGGGCTGGGCTGCTTAGCAGGACACTTGGTCTCAGTACAGGACACCCAGCATCGCTCTTGGACACCACACGGAGGAATGCAAATGGCCTATTTGTGGACAGTGTCACTTTACCACCAGCAACACCTTTTGGGTATGGGCAAGGAACTCGAGGTGGCTGTTCTAGGGAGCAGCTGCCTCATCTCATGGCCTTGGTCACAGGAGAAGAGGCAGCAGGACTGGTGCCCGGGGGCCTTTTCCATCAGCAGCTAAGCCGTTGGGTGAGATGAGAGTTGGGCTTCTGAAGGAGGCACATCCTGACTGCCTGCCTGCCCCCCAGGGTGGGGGTGGGCCAAGCGGTCCCCCTCCCAGCAGCCTGCAAGGTGGCCACTGCCAGGAGTTGGTGTCCCCACAGGCTGGTGTGCCAGGCTTATCTGTTAGAGCTTCAAGTGACAGGAGCTCGACCCTTGATCCCTCTCTGCTCACTGATCCTAAGCTGTGATTATTTTTAACGTCAATGACGTCCATTTGGAGAAGGCAGTCCAACACAGCTCCGTGATCACATCCAACCCCAAGGATGCTGGCCAGGACCGGACATCTCGCAAGGCAGGGCAGGAGAGGCGTCTCAACATCACACAAATGTGGTGCTGAGTCCCATCCCACCTCGACTGCTGCTCATGAAATGTGGACAGGTCACCTTACCCTTGTGTGAGAATTAAAGAGATGATGTCGATGGAGGGTTTATGGATGTCTGGCAGGCAGAGAGGCAATAAATGTTGCTGTTAACTTTAAAGCGCACTGACTTCATCATAAGACGAGAATGCCTCTCAATTATAAGCTCAAGCCGGCTGTCTCATTCTCTCACATGCTTGCTCCAGAACCCACTTCTGGGGAGTCCAAGATCCAGGGAGCCCACAAAGCCGCTGTTGGTCTGGCCTCTGCTAGAAGGGAGATTCAGAGGCTGCTCTGAGGTGACTGGGATTTTCCTAGCAGGAGTAGCTAATGTCATGCACATCAGAACAGGCCACCTCCAGCTGCCTGGGAAGGCCACACATTGGAGTGCTGGGAGGAACTGAAGGCTTTTACAAAATGCACTTCTTCGGGGAGGCCTGAATAAGGCAGGATGGAGGCTGAAACAGAGCTAGCACCCATGGCCCCCAGCATCCCTGGAAGCTGGGAGGGAGCTAGGCCAATTCTGAGCCCAGTGTAAGTTGAGAACTGTAACTCACCTGCAGCTTCCCTGCCCTCCTCCCTCCACACATCAGCCTATACATGTGCCCCTGCACCCACCACTCTAGAAATGGAGACCCAGGGGGCTTCTAATGCCATTACTTTTTTTTCTAACCCTGGTCATTTTGCTGCCCTGCCCCAAAAGGGCATGCTGATAAATCTTTGAATGTGGGCTCAGGAAGTGATGGTGGTATTACTTCCAGTTGCTTACAGAGAGAGGTGTTTGCTAATAGAAACCTAACAGGAAGTTCTGGGGTACACCAAGAGGTTTCTTTGATAGGATGTCGATGTTTTGGGGCCACTTCTTGCTAAAGAATAATCTAGAAGTGAGGATAGTACTTTCCTGTAAGTTCATCAAAATGTCTACTCAACCCCCTAGAGCTAATGCTTGCTGAGACCCTACCGGGTTGTGCTGGAGGACAAAACCAGCCACAGTTCTTATCCCTGGGATGCATCCGACCAAGGAGGAGGGTTTGGAGAGCAATTAAATAATCACCCTGCTCAACCCCCAGTTGCTCCTGGGATGAGCGCTACAGAGCAAGGCCACACCAATATCCCAGGTGCGCACGCCTCCCACTGCATCTTAAAAAGGGACACTGACATTCAGGAGAGGTGCCAAAAGCAGGTGGCAGTGATGATGGTGCTCCAACCGACTGTTTCACACAAAGGACAGCTGGAAATGGAAGGACCTTGGCCTGGCAAAGAGAAGGCCCTGGGGTGTTGGGTTGTCCTCTTGATGAAGGGTTGCTACTACTAGGAGAGGAAAAGGACCAGTGTTATTTTGAGTGGGGCCAGAAAGGAAAACATGGAACAGTGGGTGGAAGGAGGTGAGGATGGCTCTCATGTGCGCACAAGGAATTCCTGGTTCATAACTCCTGGAATGGCTGCCTCAGGATAGAGGGAGTTATCCTTGCAAGAGATATTTGGCATCATTTCTGTCTCTGTGGGCCACCCTGCCCCAGACTTGCAATCGACTCCAATAAGAAGGATATTTCGTATATCTTGATTGCTTATTCCATTCATTTGAACTTCTTTCCTGCCTCTTCTTCTACCACGTCTGTCTCAACTTTCCTGGGCAATCTCACCTCACCTTTGCCCATCTGCAGCCTCCCATATGTTATTGGATAATGCTCTTCTGGGATTGGTTGGGACATGGTGGTGGCTAAAAGCATGGGCTTTGAAGCAAGACAAACATGAGATCAAACGTTGGTTCTACTACTCATAAGTCATGTGGCCCTTTCCAAATGGCCTCTCTGAGTCTGTTTCCTCATCCAAAAAATGGGAGTGGGGGGAATAGGAGTGGGGTACATCATTCACAAAAAATGACTTTGTGAGGCATTCGGTAAGATTGTATGTAGATAACCACAAGCTCTGGAGAAATAATCTACAATTTGCATTTTTTGGAATGTCAATTAACCAACTTGACTGAATTCTTTTTACTTTTGATTCAGGAGCTTGGGGACTAAACAGATCCAACCTTAGAAGAACAAAGTACAAGTTTTGCCTTCTCTGCTTGTTTTATAAGTGTTGTGGACATTTCCATCAAATGTCAGAGAAGAGACAAGATCTGGGTTGAGAAGGCATGGAACAAAGGCTCAGTCTGCCCTTGAGAGGGGGTTTTAGCCAACACAGCAAGGATGAATCTGGAACATTTACTAGCTCTTGAACCAACAGTGTGTTAGAGCTATTCATGCCAGGGGAACTGACTGTGCAAATCTCTTCCTGACTCCATGTTGAGTGTCATCACACTGTTTGCTTAAAGTCAGCCACAGTGGGAACATTTACACCACGGCAAGTGGCAAATGCAGCAAATCAGGGCTCCTCCACCCCTGGAGAGCTGGTAAGAATTTCTCCCCACATTGCTGCCTTCGACAGTAGAAAAAGAAGGCCCAATCACATGATTCACTTTCAGAATCTTTGTGTTTCTGATGAAAAGGAATCAGTAGTGCTGGTGAACACCAAACCACAGAACAGATCTTTCTGTGTTGTGATGATGGGCAGAATGAACTTGTCTGGCAGAGGTGGCACAAGGCTCTGTGTCCCTCCTTTTTGTCTCCCCATCAGAGGAGCAGAGGATGCCTCCCTGGATCATCACTTCATCTTAAATCGCCAGCATCCTGACAGAGGCCATGGACTCCCTCATCTGAGTACTCAGGAAGGAGGCAGGACTTGCTGGGTGACTGGGAACACGCAGCCCCTCTGAAGCCTCTCTATAATTTACCATTTCCTTGTAGGGATGGGAGGAGGCCAGGCATGGTGTTGAAGTTTGATTAGTAATAAGAACATAGCAGCTTAACCTCTAACATTTAGCACTCCCTACCGGATCGGATTACTGATCTCTATCTGGTTGAGCCGTGCTAGCCGGCTGCCTGGGAACATAACACCTCTCTAAAAGCTGTCAGTCTCTGTCACTGTCTTTGTACAATGGAACCCATAGCTATTTTTAAAGGACTGTGTCACCTTTCAAGAGAAAGTGTGTCTGCGCGGAAGATTGACTTTTTCCCTTGTTTTATATACGAATTTGGTGGTCTTTCATCTCCCTAGGTGAAGGTGGGTGCTTAACCCCCCCACAAGCTGTCATCATTTTGATTTTTATTTTAGGAAAAATGTGGAAGGATTGGGCTGAACAAAATAATTGCCAAACATCCCTGTTTTCAGTGGAAAGGAAAGGCATCAAATGAAAGGGACCTTTGTCCTGAAACTAGTAGATAGCAAGTTTTGACTGAAATAATCTCTATTATGTTTAATCCTTTCTGAAATTCTAACAGATAGGGGTTGTTAACCCGTTTGCAGATGATTCTGATGAGGATGGGGACTTTGGAATCAAACCTCCTGGGTTTATGGTACCACCTTGAGTTGGGTGCTCTGTCCCAGCTGTGACCGATGCCTTGGTTTTCTCATCTTCAAAATGGTGGCATTAGTAGTGCCTACCCCATCATAAAGTCACAGTGAGAATTCAGTGAGTTAATCCAATTTTTGTATTTAGACAAGTGCCTTGAACACAATAAGAGGCCCATAAATATGGCCTTTTATTGAATGGTAGGATCTAGTGACCACTACTTTTCCATAGCAGTTCCTTACTGAAACTGGCACCCCCGTTAATTCCCACACGTGCCTTCCCTGCAGCGAGAGTCGTCTCCATCTTTCAGAGGAGAGGACAGCACTTGCCTCAATGGGTTTGTTCGTTAGGAGGGTTTAATTGAGATCGTTCGTTTCCAGCGTTTGACTCAGCACCCAGCACATGGGCAGTTCCCAGCACATGACGGTTAATTATTAGTCATCATTAGAAAGAGTCTTATCATGAGGAAACTGAGATTTAGGAAGTTTTGGATAAACTATAGGCATAAATACGTGCAGTGAAAACAAGTAGAATTTGTTCTGGATGATTTGTCAAAGGCTGGCGAGATGGTCATGTCTGACGAAGTGAGTGAGATGGTGAAAGCCATTGATAAAATGCTAGGCTGCATGTCTTTAAGTTGTCCTCTTTAAAGAACGTGAAACCCCAAGTTGCAGATGACGCATATGGGTGTGGTTCACGCCACGGGAACGTGTGGTTCTCCATCGCAGCCCCGCTCACAGCAGACGCCTTACTCTTACAAAAGAGACTGGTGGAAGAGTGGGCTTGCATTGATGGGATTTCAGTTGAAGCACACTTGTAATATACTGGTGTCTCTCATGATTCTCGTGAGTTCTCATGAGTTCTCATGATCTTCTTCTTTAGCTATCTTTTATGAGGAACTATCCCACTGCTAATCCTGTTAGCCTTGCAAAAGGGACTTTGTAGTTCATCCGAAAACTCATTCTAGCTTCACGAACTGTCCCCACACCATCCATTACTGCCCAGTTTGGATTCGTAAGAAGGAGGGGCATGCAGGGAAGAAGAGAGGTACAGTTGGGTTTCATTGAACATCTAGAAACTTTAAGAATTATTTAGGAAGTTTCTAACTCAAGACATTAGAGAGGCGAAGATGAACAAGGTGGGTTTGGGTGTCCTGGTCCTTGTGGCTCTCTCGGCCCAGTGAAGGAGGCATATTAAAACAATTACAATACAATATCGGTGCTTAAAGGGTGGTCTGATAAAAATATGTGGGAGTGTAACTAAGGGGGTGGTTGATTCTGCCTAGGGTTGCTGGGGCAGAGAGGAGATTTGAGACAGGTCATATGGGGTGACTAGGAGTTTATTAGATGGAAGAGCATCTAAGCAAGGGGACAGAAAGAACAAACACCTGGGTGGGGGGTGGGGGTAAGAGGGTGTGACCTATTGGGAGATGGCAAGTAGTTGATTATAGTTCAAAGTAATATGTCCAATCCTTGCTCTTGAACTTCCAGAGTCTAGTACAGTGCCAAAGATGGAGATATGCTCAGTAAATATCTGTTAAAGGAATGGCTAATTGATGGGCAGTCTCTCCACTATGCCTTATGATCAGGAGTCCTAGCTCCCCCGTTAGAACTGCTATAGACTTTGGGAGTCTACTGAAATTTATTTGGGGGGAGGGTGTCAGGGGTGACATGATCTCAGCTAGGGTCACTTGTATGTCTGTGGATTGGCTGGGATCAAATGTCTTTATTTCCCTATCTTCAAAATGATGCTGTAGTCAGAGGCCAATTATCTCACAGGGGAGAAGTTTCTTAGAGCCGTGGAACTTTGGGCGAGTTGGTGCTCCTTCCAAGTTACCCAGCATGGACTGTTTCCGACTGAGAACACTAAGCAATGCTCTTCAGGACACACCTGAAGTGGGTTTCAGGAACTCATTAGTCTGTGCAGACTTGACCTCTGGAAACTTAACGACTCTTTCAATAGCTGCGATCGGATCTACTCTGCCAAGGTAACTTCTTCACCGTGTATATTTCCCTAGACGAACGGTTCCTTTTGGGATCTCTTCGTCCGGGTTTTTCTGTAAAACCATTTAAGGTCCTGTTATGTTTTTTCCATAGAAAAATAAATATTTGTTTACTTCTAGGATCACCCCTTGGTTTAGCAGCTGTCATTCTCATGCTGACAAGTTTTCCCTGAGTCCGGGATGAGTGTCAGGACCTCTGAAACCTCAAGGAAGGAGACTAGGCAAAATAAAATCAACCTTTAAACCTCTGTAAAAGAGTCAACCTTTAAAAATTAGCTAACTGCAGGGCTGAATCTCATGGTACCGAATATCTTTTGGAAACTTAGGTAGAGAATAGAAGTTTAGAGTATAGGCAGGGTAGGGCCTATGAATAGAGGCAAGACTGCCTATGCTCTCATCACAAATTGAACTCTTATTTGCTTTTGTGGCTTTGGGTCACTCTCAGAACCTTTATAAGTTTTAGTTTCTTTAGCAGTGAAATTGAATTGTTAATAATAATCATATATAGTTAGAGATTTTCACACATACTGAGTTTTCCTGACCTTCTAGACACACAGTGAGATTATATCTCTCTGTCCCCTGAAGAAGTTATAACCATGTGACTTGCTTTGATGGATGAAATGTGAGTAGAAGCAAAGGATGTGGCTTCTCTAGTGGAAGATTTGAGAGTCAGGATGCAATTTTCCATGACTTCTTTCCATCTCCCATAATAACTGGGAGTCTTCAGATGGGGTTCTCAGTCAAAGGATGGGGTCGTGGAATGAGAGTGGTGTGGAACCAGAGACCCCCTTGACTTGTGACGTACATGCAGCATGAGCAAGAAATAAGCCACTGTTTATCTAAGCCATTGAGATTTGGAAGTTGTTTGTTATTGCAGCATAGCCTGGCCCATACAGGCTCTAATAAAGACTAAATCATGTATAGAAAGAACATATCAATATTACAGCACCTGGTATGTAATAGATACTCCATAAATATTAGTTGCCATTGCTGTCAATGCCCATGAAAATGAGAAGAACTTTCCCCTTCTGTTTCACAAAGAATAACTTCCGCCATCATTCGTTTGTTCTTCACTGCACTAATTCTCCTGAAAGTGCAAATATCTGCCACGTGCAACCTGCCATCTTCCCACTTAGACACTTTGAATCAAGTGGCTCCTCTGTCAGTTCTGTGGGTGCTTAACTTTGCTGAGCACTCACTTCCCTGGGGAAGTTGGGTGCCCTGCCTCAGCCACTCAGATGACAGCCTTGTTATTGATCAGTGGTGCCTTGTCTCACAGCAGCGGTGTGGTGAAGCCACTGTGGGCGGTGGGCGGGGGGCGCCCACCTTTTTGGGTGTGGAGGACTGGAGTTATCAGTGAGGCTGCGAGGACTGAGAAAGCCAAATAGACATAGTTACAGGTCGCTTGTCACAATCACAACAGATTCAATGGAGTCCAGGTTTTGAAGCCTTGGGAAGTCTTATTTTTACCAACGAAGTGCCTATGTTGAAGGAAGTAAGGTTTTAGATGACCGAGTGTGAGGAAAGGGCTTTGACGGTGAAGTGGCTGCCAGGCTGGTGAGGAGGACCACCACATCTGAAGGGCCAGCTGTGTAGCTTGTATGCATTTTCTCACCTTACGGGAAACTGACTCTCCTATCGAAATAACTCTCGCCATCATTTATCCAGTCGAGTGAGCTCCTTCTTCAAGCTGATTTACACACGAGAACTCATTCCCTCCTCACACTAACCCTGCTCGACATGGAGTGTCAGTTTTAGGCCTCTTTACAAATAAAGGAACCGGGGGCTCAGGGGAGTTAAGAGTTTCACCAGTGATTAGCAGGCTCACAGTCCAGACTAGGTTTCTCAACCCCAAAAGCTATTCCCCATCTACTATGTCCAGTATTGACCTTCCCCAGATATTCTGATTATAATAATCATCTGGGAGCTTGTAGAAGTTAAAAAGAAAAATCTCAAGCTCCTCTCAAGAGATTCTGATTCAGGACATCTGTGGCAGGGCCTGAAATTTTTAGAAAATCCCCCTGGTGATTCTTGTGGCCATTTGAGTTTAGGTATTTCAGCTCATGGGGCTGGCTTCGTGAGCAAGCAACCTATGAGGTTGTGTGGGGCCCCATGTTCAACAGGACCCTGGGTGTGGTTTCATACTCTGCTGTCCCTATCCTAAAATTCTTAATAATTTTACCTCTGAACTTGTGTTTTGTAAGTGAAGTCCCATGGGACAAAGGAGCTGGCACAGGAGCAGAGGCGATACACAGTGTGTGTCCACCGATCCTGGTCCCCTCTTTGCTACGGCGCTTTCGCTGTTCACAAGCACAGGATTCTAGGCACTCACGGTGCATGCCAGGGCAGCAAGACACAAAGCAAACACACCAACCACTAAGTGAGGGTTCCGTCCACCCTGTGAGGCCTGGCTTCCATTCACACCAGAACTTGCTTTGAATACAGAAGAAAACGCTGTACGAAACACGAGTGACCAAGGAGCCTTATCATATCCTGTCTTGCTGGTGTTACTTCCCTGTATGAGGCAAGCACTTCTGCTGAAAATAATGACAAAGGAGGAAAGGGAAAGGTTGGGAAACTCACAGTTCCTTTTAGTCCTTCCTTGCTAGCCAGCAGTAGAGCGTGTCGGTGGGATGCACGTGCAGTAAAGAAGTGAAATAGAAAGAGTTGACTGGGTTTTGTACAGTGTTTCCATTGCCCTGACAGAAATAAAGTGCAATAAACAAGCAAGAAAAATACAACCAGAGACACTGAGATAAAGAACTGACTGTAACCAGAGGGGAGGGGGGAAGGGGGGCAACAGAGGGGAGAAGGGGAAGGGTCATCAAGGAACGTGTATGAAGGACCCATGGACAAAGCCACAGGGAGGTAGGTTTGAGGGCAGGAGGTGGGGGTGGGTGGGGCAGGGGGAAATGGTGGCGGTAAAATGGAGACAACTGTAATTGAACAACAATAAAAAATAAATCTCAAAAACAAAAGAAAAAGTGCATATGCACATATGAGCTATGAGATACAGATTCCGTCATTTTGGTGATTTTACATATGAGTTAAACACTCTTCTGTTTGCATTTAAAAAATGGTATTGAATGATATCCAGGTGAACATTAAAACATACTAGTACTTTAAAGTCTTAATTTTTTATTATTTAGAATGTCATTAAATAGCAAATGTAAAATACCATGGCAATTTGAGAAGGAGACCATGGAATGAAGGAAAAGTCTTTATATTTTAGAACCAGTGACGATATTTTCCCCTACTTCCTGCATAGAGAGCCTTCACTTTTTATTTTGTATGGGGCACCACAAATTATGTAGCTGGGATTCCTGGTCAAAATATTCAGATGATTTCTTTATGTTTCCATTTCTTAAAAAAATATGAGTCTGTCTGGACTAAGGTTAATATTTTGGAAATGTGGTCATGATCTCTACAGATAAGTAATGGGGAAAACAACTCCTAGTTAACTAGTCGGCAGCAGCCCGTTCCCCACATAGTCACACACGCAATTGAACAAACGAACGAAAGAATGAACAAATGAATGAACAAACAAACAAACAGTTGTCCCATAAAGGAGATTTCGGGAACCTCACACTCAGACTTCACTTAGAAGCCCAGTCTTCAAGTTCAAGGTGTTCAGTGTGCCATGATGGGGAGCAGCAGAGAATCACAGGAAAGTTTCCACTGAAACTGTCGATGACAAAGGCTGCTCGGCCCAGTGAAAAGAGCACAGATTCTGTGACCAGCCAACCCTTGGTCTGAGTGCCAGACCAACCACTCAGTGTCTTTCACTCCAAACAAGTCTTTTCCTGTCTGAGCCTCAGTTTTCTCACCTGTGTCAAGGGCATGCCAATACCCACCTTGCAGGATTGCTGTTAAGATTCAAAGGGGTGTAAAAGTAACTCCACTCCCTACCTGACCTACAAGTATGAGTATGAAACCCTTTTCTCCCACCCCCATCTCTCTGCTAAAGGAAGTGGTTCTTTACTGTTGCCCCAGAAAAAGCAGAGAGGAATTAAGTTATTGGTTTTCACTTATGCAAATCTGACAGGCCACACACATAGAAGGAAGGGAGGGAGTTAGAGGGGTCTGGAAAATGTTTATAAAGACAAGTGCCACTTGCTTTCTAAACCAGGCATCCCTTCGAGGTACCAGCATCCTGCAGGGAAGAGCTGTCACCTTGCTCTCTCACCAACCCAGTGTCCCGAACCAGGGCCGTTCACCTTCCAGGTGCAGACCCTTGCTGGAAGGAAAGCCCCTCCATCTCTTCCTGGCAATGTCATTATGGCTCCATCCCCGAGGCTCATCTTTCTCCTCTGTTAAGTGGGGGGTCCTGCCCTATCTTCAGGGGTGCTGGGAGGACTTGAGGGGGGAGCAGCGCTGTCTGTAAGAAATTTCTGCGATGATGAAACTGTTCCATCTGTGGCATCCACACTGGGAGCCATGTGGGTGACTCCTAAATGCTTGAAACGTGGCTAGTGTGACCACGAAACTGAGTTGTCAGTTTCTTTTCATCCTAGTTCATTTCATCTCCCACGGCAATAGCCACACATGCCTAGGGGCTTCCACATGGGCCAGCACAGGCCTGGGGAACACGGAAGCCAGCGCACCGTGGGCACTCAGGCACCAGCCTGTCATCATTCTTTCACTATGTTCCTGCAAGACTCCTGTCAAACCAAATTCTTCCTAGGGTCCTTCAGCACTCACAGGCCTTGCCAGCACCTAAGTGATTTTAGAAGAGGACCATGTTTGGCCAGACACTACCCCGGCCAGTCACGACACTCTGTGTCATCACCTACACACCAGTTCTCTGATGAGTGACAAGTGCAGAAAGATGCTGGCCACAGGCCTCCCTGCGGACCTGCCCCCAGGCTGGAGGCTTCCCAGTCTGCACACTGTTCCCTGTGCTCCCACCCAGGCAGAGGAGGGCACCTCTGCCCTCCCGGGAGCACACAGGCTGGGGATCTTTTCACGGGCCAGGCTGTTTTCCATCTTGTCTGGGAGTTGACTCACCGAAGCGAGTTTTATACAAACTCCTGAATTAGCTACATCCCCAGCTCTTGACATTCTGGATTTTGTCTGTTTAACAGCATCCCTAAAGGAAGGGCAGGGAGGACATTTGGAGGACGGTACTGAATTTCAACTAATGAAGACAAAGTCTTGAGACCGTTTCTAGAGCGCGTGCCCCACGAGTCTAGGATGGTCTGTTTCATGGAGTGATCTGCTGAGAGCAGTGGCCGACAGCCCGTGCCTGCGAAGGGAGCGATCTCGGTCGGGTTTACGCAGGAGGCGTAGAGGTGTTTGTGAAGTGTCTGCTGTGTAGCAGGCATGTTACTGAAAACACTCTACCCCTTCTCCGCGTAGGTGCTAGTGTCCTCTTCCAGACAGCCGTGACGTCCCCACCAACTCGGCCCTTTGGTTTCCCATCCTTTGTTCTCCTTCCCTCCGTACGCTTCAGTCACGATGGCTAACTTGTGTTCTTTGAACATGCCATTCAAGTTTCTACCTCAGGAGCTTTGCACATGCTGCCTGGCCCAGTAAGATCCACATAACTGACTCCTCACATCTTCAGCCTTTGCTGAAATGTCAGCTTCTCAGTCAAGCCTTCCTTGTCCTTCCTCTCCCAGTTTAAAACTGGAAGCCCCACCTCAGACTTGCTACACCCCTTCCTGCTTTACATTTCTTCATTTGACATCTCGCTTTTTAATAAGTCCTATTTTTGTTTGCTTGTTTGTTTGGCTTGCTTATTATCTGTCTCCTTTACTGGAAACAGGTTCCATGGAAGCTGGCAGGTCTACCTGTTCTGTTCCCTGCTACACCATCGGCGCCTAGAACAGCAGTGAAGCCCACAGTGGGAGGAACTCAAGGAATGTTTGGTGAATGTGTAAGAATACTTTCTCATTTAATCCTCATTATCAATTCGCACAGATTTATAAACAAGGCCACTGTAGCTACCTGCCTAAAGTTTCACAGCTAATAAGTAGGAGAACCTAATCCATTAATTCCTCCAACAACTACTTTTTTGAGCATCTACTCAGTCCTGGCTCTGAGTTTCAGGGACAAACAGGACAGACAAGATCTCTCTGTGTACGAAACTAATGTTCTAGTGATTCCAATGAATCTTAGGACTCAAAGTCTGCTTCATCCCAAGGCTGTATTTTCCTACTGTGTGACACTGGCTTCCTTATTGTTAAGCAAACATTGTTGTGTCTGAGCATACTAGGTCCACCGTTCTTGAAGGTGAAATGATACTCTGATATCGCAGATCCTGAAATAAGCTCCACATTTCCATGGAGCTTAGCTTGTTATTGGTATGTTTGCAAGTATTTCTTTTTATTTTTCCTGCTATGGCCCCCTGGGTTGGGTGGCACCCAAAACTTGAGAGTTGGTGTAGATGCAAGTGACTTTGGAGAAATTGTAACCCGGCCTCTCACTGACATTTGGAAAAGTAGTCATTCAGAAAGCGGCCCCAAGTCGAAGGCCAGAGGGCAAACTGACTAATCTCAGCCCCCACTGCAAATGCTTCCATCCTCCATGATGGATTCAAGGCTGGGCATGAAGGGTTGCCACAGCTAATCTCAAATCATTAACACTTTGGACAGGAGCAGATTGCTGTGACCTGAGCCCCAGCTGGAGTGAAGCAATAACTTGAAAGAGAACTGAAATTCAGCAAATACCAGGCCTCCAAATCCTCAAAGATGGCCTCCTCCACAGGCAACCTCTCCCGACCTTCTGAGCTGTTTGCTTATTGGCACTCACTGGAAGAGGCATGGGGGTGACTCAGCCAAGAGCCCGGAATAAAGTGCTGATAACAGGAGCTTGACTCACCCATGATACTAGTTACTTGGTCAACCAGAGGAGACTTAAAAGTTTCTCTCTTCCAAAAGATTCCTTCCACCCCGGAGGGTGGGAGGGAAGGTTACCTGGCAAAGAGATTTTTGGTAAATTTCTGTGTGGGGCAAGGAGTGGTACTGAGACTTTCCCTCCAGGCTGGAAATAGTTGGAGAAATGATGTTGAAAGGTAGTTGGTTTTGAGTCCCTCCTCTTTAGACTGTGATCAGAGATTATCTGCTGATAGTGACAGTGGAAAAGGGGGACAGGTGACAAGATAGTGTCAGAGACCAGCAGCATTTAAGACACCCCAACTCTGGAGCACTTGATGTGTGGGGGTGGGGGTCCAACTGGCAATGACACTTCTGGACACACAGATGTCCTGAGTGGATCTCATCCTTCCCACTTGGAAGCTTGTTCAACGGTGGTCAAACCTTTCTTGTGCCCCTTGCAAGGGCACATATCTGCCCTCCCTGGAGAGAAGAGCATCTGTAAGGAGTAAAACCAAAGCTGGGCCAAAGTGTTGTCTGTGACACAGAAAGGCAGTGCCACCTCTCCAAGGTCTTGGGGGGGAGGTGTCATCCTTCATTCCCTCCACTTTATCATCCCATAGTCGATCTGTCAGTGAGTTCTGATTTTTGTTTTTTCCAAAGCGCTTACCAGATTCCCTACTTTTCTGTTCTTATCCTCACCGTTTCTGCCTGAAGGACTGAAATACATGCTAGAACCCATCTCCCCAGTTCCACTCATGCCCCACTCTTCCTCCCCACAACTCAATTTCCACGTAGTGGCTACAGTTATCTTTCTACAGCATGTTCACGAGGTCGCAACTCCCTGACATCACTTCAATGACTTCCCGTCCGTTTTGGTATCCTCTGTTATGTAAAAATCTATCCTAAAACGTTGTGGTTCAAAATGATTACCATTGTATTGCAGCTCTCAGTTTTGTGGGCAGGAATTCAGACAGGGTTCAGCTGGGTGGTTTTTCTGCTTCACACAGAGTAAAATAAGGTCTCATGGGGGTACTCAGCAGGTGGTTGGCCTGGCCTGGAGGGTCTAGGATGGTTCTGCTTACATGTTTTGGTGTTTGACGGGGGTGGCTGGAGGGCAGGGCTCAGATGGGATTGTTGAATGAAGTGTCTCCGTGTCACCACTCTCGCATGGCAGTCTCAGTCTAAGCGGCTTCTTACATAGTGGCTCAGGACTCCCAGAACGTGTTTCAAAATGAGAAGTAGAAGCTGCCCCTTCCTCGAGTCCAGAGGTTAGAAGTGAAGAGATCATCACTTCTGCCACACTGCCCTGCTCAAAGAGTCAGAGAGCCTCCCAGAGTCTAGAGAAGGGGGACACAAGTCTACAGAAGTTGGTATCTGCCACCCTCCATGGGAAGAGAGTCCAGGAATGTGTGGCTGTCTTTAATCTGTCACACGATCACACTCAGAAAGACATTCACTTTCTTGGCTAACCAACAAGGCTCTCACGATCCAGCCCTGGACTCTCTTATACCATTTTCTTTCTTCCACAAAACCCTCCAACCGCACTGGACTCCTCTGTGTTCCAAAAACCCAGCAAGTTCTTGCTTCTCACTTCTGAAGCTTTACGCATGCTATTCCCTCTGTCTGACAGACTGGTCCATGAGCCCTTTCCATGTTGGCTTCTCTTTATAATTCAGATCTCAGCTCATGTGTCTTCCTTACACCTATTGCCCTCACCAGCATCTCCTTTCACCGAGCCCCTGAACTCAGAGTTCTACTGCTCAAAGCCTCTAGACTGGAATGTTCTAGAATGTTGACAGCTTCCTTTAGAGAATGAAAGAAAGGACTAGTGTGTGCCTCTAGAGAGGTAGAACAGCACATCTTATTCTTGGACAGAGGTGAGTTTTAATTCTGTCTACTGGTGTGTTACTTATCAATAACCCGAAAACCTTCACTCTTCCCCTCTGTTAAACATGGATAAGCAACATTCACCTCAAAGTCTTGTCATAAGAAAAAAATGAGATTGCCCATGTGCAAGCATTGTGCAAAGTCCCTGGACATGGTAAAGTTTCAATAAGAATTTGTTCAATGGGAGAGAAAGTCTTTTTCCAAGAACAAGGCCATTTGCAGGCTGTAATTTCCTTGTTACTAGACATTCTGGTTTGGCCTCTGAGTTTCAGATGTTTTTTTGTTTAATTTGAGAGCAGTAATCTCAGCCAGCCCAGGTCAGAGAATTCCAGGCACACTATCCCTCACGGGGCGGGTGACGAAGGGGGGAACTTGCTCAGAGTAAACAAGCTTTGAAGCTGTAGGAGCAAACACATAACTGGCAAGAAAGATATTTTTTAATAATAGATGTTTAAAAATGAATCCAAACAAGAGAAATATACCCACTGAATAGGGGTAAGTGTAATGTCTATCATGAACTATGATATATGTCTGCTCTGAGACCAGCTCGACAAAAGGCCAAATTTTCTTAAAAGCATGTTAAAATATTAATAGATATCTGAAACAGTTTTCTTGCAACTGCTGCCAGTCTTCAGCAAGATTACATCAGACTGGAAAGAGCGAGGAGAGACGCTGTAATGTCTCAGCAGTGGCGGCTTGCGGGGGCACCTTAGAATCCGCTCGAATGGGGCAGGCTGCGGTCTGACAGGCAATCCCCCCGCAGGCTCATTCGTGTGAATCAGAACTATTGAGAAATTTCAGATCTGACCTCAAGAGCTGTGATTCACTCCCCCTAGCAGGTTCTGCCATCCTTTACGTGGCCTGCGGAGGCTTGCTTGGTTTGGCTCCAGCCTGTCTCCTTGGCTTCTTCTCTGACAAGGTCCCCGCTCACTCCAGCACCACAAATTCCCATTTCATTCATTCATACTGAACCTTGTTCCCTCCCACTGCAGGACCTCCAACCCACTCTTGCCTCTTTCTAGAACAATCTTTTCTCCCGCATCTGGATCTCTGGGGGAGAGTCACTTCCTCCAGAGCGCCTGCAGACGCTTCCTGGAAGTTGTTTGTAGGGCTTCCACCACCTTCCCTTAGCAGTTTTCACATTAGCAGCTCCACATGGTCACCTCTGGCCTCTGTTATAAACTGTCAGGGCAGGATTGCATCACTTTTCACTCAACACTGCATTGATGGCATCTGGTAGAGTAGGGAACCGTTCAAGAACAGAACAGATGAATAAATTCAGAAAAGCTGTCCAATGCAGCAAGCAAATCAAGCTCATCCTCATGATTCTGAGTTCTGGGGACTTATTACAATGTCTGATTAACCTTACTGGTTTGATCTCCAAAGGAAATCTTCAGTCCCCCTCATTGCTTTGTCAGTGAAAACACATCGAGGGAAGGGAAAAATACATGTAAATGGTGCACTGAGACCTTTGATTTACAGGCAACTTCGTGGTGCTTGTCTCTTTCATGCCTCCATCTGATCTTTGAGAGCTCTTAACTCACCAATTACCCTCACTGTCTTTCCTCCAAAACCTACTAGAATGAATGGTGCCCAAGCTCAGAGCCTCAGTGTCCTCCTTCGCTCTTCCCTCTTCTCTCACTGTCTGCAGCTAACTGATCAATGAGCTCTGTTGAATTTTCCACTCAACCTCTTCACTGCTTGCTCTTTCCTCTCCAGCCTTTGCCTCTCTGCTTTGGTTCACCCCTCTACATTTCACTCCTGAATTGCTGCAATCGCCACAGCAGCCTAGTTACTTACTTCTTACAATAACCCCTGCTGGTTATCCTTTTTCCAGTGACACCTGGTAATATTTCTAAGTTACAAAGCATCCATTCAGCACCTGCTTATTGATGGTGCTATTACAGGAGAGCCACTATGAAGGCACTGGGGATATAAGGCCACTTGTGACCTCCCAGAAGAGACAGGTGTATAACCAATGACAGAATTCCAGGGGGGAAGGGAAGCCTGCTACCACAGCAGAATAAACAAACTCAGTGGCATGGGAGGTTGCAGGAGGTCATCTATTCCCTCCCTCTCTCTCTTTCTGTTTTCCTCCCTTCCACTCTGGCTTTGTCTGTCTCATTCATTCACTTATTCATTCATTCAGAACACACTATCTAGTAACAGACAAAATAGACAAGATATGTGGACACTGGGGAGATATGTAGATACTGCAGTGAGTATACAAACATGACCATGATATGGAATCACCCTTCAAATAGCTGACTTTAGTGTGTATGAGTGCACATACAACTATACATAAACTCACCCATGTCCACGCTATGCTCAGGGAGTTTAGTTCTTGTAGGGCCATGAACTTGCATTATCTTCTAACCCCAGTAGATACCATAGAGCTAGGACAGAGTGAGCTATTGGTAAGCATTTATAGAATGAATGAATGAATACACATGAGTATTTTCAGAAGAATCACCTTCTGCCAGAGGAAAAGTTTTGATGCCTAAAGTTGAGTAGAAATCCCCTGTGACCCACAGGCAGGGATCTCTGGAGTTCTGCCTACGTGAGAGGGTTCTCAGCACTGATTTTCTCCAGCTAAGAGGAGAGAATTCCTCCCTCCTAAAGTTCACGTTCCTGTTCTCTCTTGCACACATCCTGATGTGTGCAACTACCAGGTAGTTGGTACTGAGGCCTCATTGCTCTCCAGGTGAGAAAGAGACTGGGCTCAATAATCCCACATGGACTTGACGTTCTTTCCCAGGGGGCATAATGATGTTGATGATGGTGACGACGATGATTGATAGTAATAGCAGCCACTTACTACACACCTACTATGTGCCAGCCACTTATCTAGGCAGCCAAGCAAAAAAGTAATTATTACACCACATCCCAAATGGGGATGCCGAAGCTCAGAGCAGAGACATAATAAAGACTACTGTGTTTTACACCCAAACAATCACCCATTTCTCTGTCCTGCTATAAGTAAACTTTTTTTTTTCTCATGGTTTCCAGCCTCTGGAGCCCAAATCCACTGGGAAACACAAACTAATAGTGGAGGGATGAGGAACTCCATAAACACTTATGGAAACGTGGGTAGAATCAGAATATAGCAAATATCCCGTGCCAGAGATATGGGTTAGGAGAAATCTGTGGGTTAACAGGGCATCCCTCAGGGTGGAAAACAAGTCAATGCTATGGTTCGGTTTCTGCATCCCGAGAACTCTGTCAGCAGACTTCTTCCAAAATACTGGTATTTCCTGGGAGAACAGTGAAGCAACAATTACTCAAGTATTGGTGGAGAGGGAGAAAAAGCAAAAAACAGAAAGAGAAATTTTACTTCTTCATATGTATTAGAATTTTAGTTTTAGTTAGATTTAGTTTAGTTTCCTTTGTTTTCTGTGTGTTTGCTTTTATCTTTTAGTTTTATCCTGAGTTTTTTTATATTTGTTACACAAAAAACAGGGTAGGATCTATCTTGATCTGGATTTCTTGAATCTTCTCTGCCTTTGCCTTTGATAAATGGAGCTTTGGCTACTGTGTTATTAAACACCAATCTGTTACCTCCCATATGAGCCCCAATAGAGGACCAAACCTGCAACCTGGACATGTGCCATGACTGGGAATTGAACCCACACCTTCCAGTTTATGGGACCACACTCCAACCAACTGAGCCACACCAGCCAGGGTGCTACTGTTATATTTTTAACATACATTTTTAACATATACTTTTTCCATTGGAAAAGTTATTACCCTATGACCTGGGAATTCCACTTCTAGATAACCTCCCCACAGAAATGTTCACATATGTTCATCAAAAGCAAATAACAAGAACATTTTTAGCAGCACTGACACTTGAATGTCCCCCAAGTAGAAAACCCCACCCACATTGCAAGCTGCAGTCACAAAATGGAACACTACACGGCAGCACGAAAAAGCGTACCCTGAGTGTAGCTGCGTGGATGGATTTCAGAAGCACAATAGTAAGGGCAAGAGGTCAACAGTAAAAAAGTACTTAACTTTTGATTCCATTATTATGCAATTCAAAACCAGGCAAAACCAAGCTGTTCTGTTTCTTGATTCGGAGCAGGTGAGGTACACTCACCCAAATAAAAGTTATTGGATTGTTCATTTATGATTTGAGCACTTTCCACTTTCCTATGCTGCACTTCAATAACAATTTTAATGAAAAATAATCATATATGATTAAAAATAATGATAAGTAGACCAAAGGAATAAATATTTATCCATAATCTGACCACCAGAGATTATCATTGTATCTGTTTATCTCCTCCAAGTCTTTTTAAATTTATTTTTAATGCATATAGCTTATAATCATAAGAGTAAATCAAAAGAACATATACTAATTAGTTATCTCTTTTCTTATTGTTGAGCATTCACATTACTGTTACTGGTATAAATACCACCACAATGAACAGCTTTTTTTCACAAGGAATTTCCTGAATGAACATGATTTCTTCAGTTTTGAGTCTCAGAATTGGGTTTGCTGGGTCAACTGGTCTACATTTTTTAGATGTCATTTAAACAGTCAGACCTGTTTTATTTGGACTTGAGTAAAAATAAAGTGGGAACTTCTCTCAAGATGATTGCTTTGGCTTTGTCCCAGAGGACACTATTTTCTCCTTGTGAAAAGTCACAAGCTTTTTAAAAATCAGATTCAGCTTGTGACAATATTAAGTGATTGGTAATGATTTTAAGATAATTTGAGTAACAGCTTCTCTGCATCACAGATGCTGGCATGAGAAAAGTCTCTCCTCTCTCAGTGAGGTACACAGCTCCCATCTGGCCTGCCAGCTCTAATCGGTTGGCCCGGTGTGCCTGGAGAACTGTGTTGAAGAGAGCTCTGAGGTTGTGCCTGGCTGGAGAATTGGGAGTGTCCAGATCCATTAGTGAGGCCCACCAGGATGCTGACATGGGGTGCTGTGATGTTGGCCACTTGTTCACCAGCCCACTTCTACAGTATAATGACAGTCCACTTTGCTAGAGTTTCATTCTATCACTGCGAGCTGTCATTATAGAACTGGCTGGCAAAAGTATACCTAAGATCTGGGCAGAAGCAAAAGATGTAGGCACAGAAGTCATATATTTCTTGGTCTATTGTAAATGCAATTGCACTTACAAATACACACATGCACACACATGCACACACATACAGACACAGGCACATCACACCTAGCAAGAGTTTTAAAATACAATCACACTAGCTCAAGTCAAGTAATCTTATGTCAAATTATGTTAGGTTTTCTTTTACTTTCCAGCTAAAATTTATTGAACATTAGCATCTATCTCTTTAGGAAACAAATGGTTGGTCCTGAATGTAAGTAACAAGCCATTCTCAATAAGTAAAACTGGCTAATCCGAGAACTGAGTCTCCCGCATGTCTTCCTGCTTCACTTTTGGACAGGGAGGGAGATGCAAAGAGGAGACTACGTCTTGGGTCAGAATGTATACCATGGGCACAATTGCAGCTACCCAGTTGGGGAGCTCTCAGCTTGCGCTGACCTTGGTCCTATCAACCAGAAGGTACCTCACTGAAGCCTCAGTGAATGGCAAAGACCAAGTTTGTCTGGGCTCAGAGATCACATTGGGGCACAGGCTGAGTCCATGACGCAGCTGCTCACAAACCCTCCAAGGATGTGAGAAAGCCAAAAGAAAAATAAAACATAGTTCTGATGTCCTTACTTTGCTCCCAGATCTAGGGAACATACCCACTTTCTCTTGAGGCAGTCAAAGGGTTTTCTACACATACGTTCCTTTGGCTCAACAAAACATTTTTTATAACTTAATCAGTATGTTTCTGCACCGCTGATGTCTCTCAAAAATCTGTCCCATATTGGCTAAATGCAACTCAGGCTTTTCCAGTAGAAGTTCATCTGAAACTTTAAGCCTACTAATTAAAATAGCTATTTATTGACTACGAATCCTTTGTTTTCTTGTCTACAAAACAAAGTAATATCCCCTACCTCAAGGGTAGCTATGAGCATCCAGGGGGGTGATAATTATAATAGTAATAATGTTAACAATAGTAGTGGCTTATTTCGAATGTCCCTTAGACACCAGGAATTGTGCTAACCATTATGTCTTTTATTTTTTCCAACAGCAATGTAAGAGAGGTATTATTATCTCTATTTTATAGAGGAAGAAGGAAAAACTAGGAAGAAAAAGAATTTTTTTGTCATGGCTACCTGGCTAATTAGACTCTCTCTCCTCTCATTATTGCCATGATAGGCTCTTCCCATGGTCATATTTTATGATGCTTGCATCTTTAGTTATATCTCTGGGACAGAATAAATAATCAATGGTCTCTTGGTCTGGAGTAAATGCACACAAACATACACACTCACTTAACAAGAATTGCCTCAAAATATAAGCACACTAGCTCATAGAAAATCCCATATGAGATTATGTTATGCTTTCTTTTACTATTATAATATTGCAATGAACAGTAGCATCATTGCTACAGACCAATGACAAGATTTACTCCCTGTGACCAGCTCCACTGTACAGACAGGGAGACTGAGGCTGAGGCCTCAAAGCTAACCTGTGGCAGAGCCATACACCAGTTCCAATCCAAAGCCACACACCTACCAGCTGTTGGCCCTGCAGCCCTTATAATACTTCAATTCTCTCATCGTCTCTGCAGCCACTTCCTTTTGTCATAATCGGTTACCTAAAAAGTCTGGGTGGCTAGGGATAGCTGTAAGCCTGGCAATCACTCTGGTCTTTCCTTCCAGGTGGAATTTGATGGGAAATGTTTGTGAATAGAGCTTCTCCCCAGAAGCCTCCTTCCTATACCTCGGACCTGAGCGAGCTACACCTTGAAATCCTCTGGCCTCAAGGGTTTGCTCTTGCCCTGGCACCAGGGACAGAGCCGAGGCACATGTGCATGCTCACCTTTGCACTCGGTAGCCACAGCTGCAGCTAGAGATCAATGATAAGTAGAAATCAACTGTGTTCGCCTGCGCTCCCTACGAATCATGTGACTTCCTATTAACAGTATCTCTCGTCTTACCAAACCGATATTTCCTGTAAAGGGTTTAGACTAATTGTGGTTTTAACAAGGGTAGCATTATGCATTTCTGTGAGAGTGAACAACCATAGGTCAGACAGTCAGACGGTCAGTCTGGAAAACAGATCCATACTCCGAATCTTTAAGGCTGATATGAAACCCAGATAAGTGTGTTTGTGATGTGGAAGTTACCCTGGGAAAATATAATGGGCAAGAAATGATCTCTGGACAGCAGCGACTGCTTGGCTAATAAAGATTCCTAAAAGGTGGAGCATGGCGTTTTCCTGGGTGTTTAAAATTGGAGAAGAGCAAGCTACAAAGAATGGGGGCCCTGAATTCTGATAGATGAGCCTGCTTCCCGCAACCATTCTCGGCTGAAGTGGCATCAGACAGGTTTGTGATCGCTGTCACTGTCTTGGGCGGGTCTCACACTCCACCTCAGTAGTTACGGCACAGATGTTGTTGCTAATGACAATCTTCTCTTGGAGAGACTCCCTCTCAGCTTTGCTTTTTCTCAACAGTTTGGAAGCTCTGCAATCAGTTCGCTCTTGAGAAAGGCAGAGGCGGCCTCAGAGAACACGTTCACTCTGATTGGCTTGTTACTCCGGAGAGTGGATACGCTGTGATTGAACTCAGAACTCTTGAACTCAACCTGAGCCTTGAAAAACAAAGTGAAGACAAGAGAAAGGTTTGAACTTCCTCCCTAACCCACATCTGGCTCAACAGCCCCCTTTTCCTGTTAAGACGTCAAATACGATATGACAGGGTACCATTTATCACTTAGACAGCCTCCGCTGCTTCCTCTCCTTTCCCCTGTCTCTTCCACTTACTTTAGGTCAAACTAAGACATTTCTTACAGGGAAGCTTTCAGCTTGGGTGACACTTCCCTGATTCTGAATCTTGTTCCAAAATGCCACAAGCAAAGTCGCCAGCCTAGAATATCAACATGTCACAGGGTTTTCATTTTTTTAAACACAACTCAATCTTTCTTCTTCCAGCTCATCTAGGAGTAAATGAGTGTCTAATCACACCAGGAAAATTTGTAACAACCACGATACAACACTGAAGTCTTCTTCCCCCTCCCTCTTTGACTGATTTAACAAAGAATACATATGCATAGAATTTTTTGCAGAATCTGTGCAATAGGACCTATTACAAGGATGGATACATCCCATATCTAGGTTGTATTGAACAACTGAGATGTGGCTATTGAAACTGAGAAACTGAATTTTAAACTAATTAATTAATTAGTTTTAATTAATTTTAACTTAAGATTAAGTTTAGATATACAAGTAACATACAGTGGAGACTGGTAGAAATGATCAGACCCTGAACTGTGCTATTGATGGAGAAGTGGTAAGATTTTTTAAAAAGTTGTACTTACCCATTCAATTGTTTTCTGCAGCTCCAAACCCTGGGAGCATGCCTCCATTTACATATGACCTCATTTTTGTTTTTGGCCTGAACATAATAACTCAAAAAGCTAAAGTTGAAGAATGAGAAATTCATAAAATGGTGCATTTCTGTTGAGGTTTGGAGGAATACAAAAAACATGAGAGAGAGTAGGGACACTTTGCAAAATAGTACTAAAAGGATGGGATTACGCACTCTGAGCCCAGGGTTTAGATTCCAGCATTCATTCATTCATTCACTCATTCATTCAGTAGTTACTAAGTCTCTGTTATATACCATGAATAATGTCTCAGTCTCTTCATTTATAAAAGAAAGAGAAATGATAGATAATATATGTAGCATACTGGATGAGCTTGCAGACCACTAGAGAACTTTGAACCATTGCTATATTGGTATTTTCTTTAGCCTTCTTGACGAGGAAGAAATGTTCAAACTGCAAGGCATACTTAAACTTCAATTGCAATTCTGGGTTGGGGTGGGGCTGAAAGATAAAGAATCCATCATACCATTTTAGATGATTATTTTAGATGGTTCAAATCCATGCATGCAGATAGATATTATAATATCCTGAGATGGTGAAAAGATCCATAGGAAGAAATTTAAAAGATCAAGAAGGAAAAGAGGGAAGAAAATTATATTTTTAAATGTTTTAGTTTCAAAAGGCAAAAATGAAGAAAGGACAGATTTCAAAACCAATGATGACAAACTATCTATTGGCACAAGTTAAGAATGGATTATTACCCAGCTGATTTTGAAAAAGGAAAGTGAAAATCTAATATCTTAAAGAAGTGCCACAGCCCAGGTTTGTTTTGATCTCAGGAAGGCGTATGATGCTGCTCCTCAGGAAATACCTGACGACAAGGTGGAGAAATGTGACGGGAATGAGAGAATCATCAGCAGTTTGGATTTGCTTAGATAAGGAGGTCCTCATGCATGGACTCTGTCGACCTCACTGGCAGTGACTGCGGGTGTGGCCCAGGACTGCCAGCTGCTTTTCTCTGGGGGCATGACCCTTATGAATGAGGACTTAGAGATGTGCGTATTAACCTGAAGTTGGGACAGAACTGAGGAAAAAGTGTGCAAGCTAGAGGAGGACACATCAGGATGCAAAAAGATTTAGTGACCTAGTTTAGAATGATGGACAAAGATTATCAAGTAGAAATCTGTACATGTCACATCTTACATTTAGATTAAAAGTTTTTTCCAAAATTTTAAGATATAGAGTCCTGCCTGAGAAGTCACTCGTGTAAAAAAGCCCCATAGGCATGGGTTAGCCCTAAGAGTAAGATAGCAACAAGACATAATGTTACCAAATCTTCTTCCATTCAGGCTCAGACCAAGGGTGAGGGACTTCCCTGTGTTGTGTAATCCAGATGAGGATGCCCCAAGCAGGAAGGGAGTTGGGAAATTATTCCATGTAAGCATTATTGGAAAATATTGGGGAAGTTCACCTTGGAGAAGTAAAGATTTGGAAGTTATAGGAATCTGTCTTCCAATTTATAGACACCTTTCACGTGGGAGGGTTCTGATGGCAGGCAACAATTGTACACAAAGACGTGATTAGATCCGAAACTGCTAATGCAGTGCTTCTCAGAGTGTGGTCTTGGTACCTGCAGAGTCAGCATCACCTGCAAACTTGTTAGAGATGCAAATTCTCCCACCCACCCCACACCCACTGAATCAGACACTCTGGTTTGTCACCGAGCTTTCTGGGTGATGATTCTGGTGCCCACTAACATTTGAGAGTCACAGGGCTGAGGTCAGACCCTACTGGTCCTTGAATTCTTGTTGGCAAAAACTTAAAGTTCTCCTCCAAGGTTCGTGGAGGGTGAAGTTGGGATGCACTATGGGAGAGTCAACTGTCCCCTTCCGCAAGAGAAATGTGTGTTTTTTTAAAAGTGCCTAGACTTTATTTTTTAAAGGGTTCAAGAGTACAGAGGTAGCACCAGCATTCATAGGCTGAATAGATGTCTTGTGTTCAGGATAGAAATTGTAAACTGATAGTGAGAGGTTTTTGCCTAGGCTATAAAGGGTGATCCCCTCACAGGGCTGTGAGTCCTCCACCATTGGAGGGAAAAAATGGCAGATATTTTGTGGTAGAAAAGTCCTGCATGTGAAAGCTTGGGTCAGACAGAGATTTGTTCTAGTTTTATATTTTCTGTCTTCCAGTGATAACATATATCTCTCAGCTCTCAAATACCCATACGGTTGACCCTTTCCTATTCACCCATGTCACCCCCTCCCAGGAAGTACAGATCAGGCCCAGGCTTCAGGGAATCTAAACTCCCAAGGGGAGAATTTTGGGAACTTTCAAACTTCTCCCCAGCAGTTCAAGATCTAACTTTAAAGTTGGGTGTAGTAATAGAACTTCTTCACAGAACCAAGTCACTGTTCTGATTCCCTTGTTTGTTTCTTGCTCAGTAGCTGAAGATGGGCCCAAAATCCTTGACTGGGCACCTGATACAAGCGGCTGGATTTCCTCTCTTTTGGTTATCTTCCTCAGACAGACAGCGTGAGACCACTGGCTGAGCAGCTGGAGCCCAGGCCAGCCCCTGACTGTGTGATCTGGGCACTCAGTACTTATTGATTTGGTTTCCTTACCTATAAAATGGGGAGAACCAAGTTGCTCAATGCAGGGAGTGGGCAGCTTTGATTATCACAAAAGGGACAGTGATGCTGAAGTGTATTTAATCCCAGCCTCTGCTCTTTCCTTGTCTTCCCAGGAAGATTCTACCTTTCAGCTTATTTGCTCTGAGTCAAATTGCAGAATTGAAGAAAGCAAAGCAAAGCTACATAAGAAAGAGATGGGAGGGAATACAGAGGGTGCTATAGATCAGAAGGCTGGGAAGAGGGCGAAAAAGTTGGCTAGAGTTTGCAGGGGAACAGAGAAGGAATGAGGGGCCGCTGCATGATGAGAGCTTTGGGAAAGTCAGGTAGTTTTCCAGTTTGCTGTGTGGTATGTAAAATAATTCTCCCCTGGCTCCCCCTTCATATAGATTCAGTAAAGGCTTACATTACTGCTCAAAGAGCTTGAGGTCAGAGGGATATTCCTTTGTACTGGGCACTGGCCTTCCAACAAGGGCCCAGTGAATTTCATGATCATTTTATTTGCTAATGAGGTCAATCCAACTTTTGTAGATCGACCTGCATTGCAACCATCCAAGGTCAACACATTCCCACTGTCCATTCTCTCAACTTCAAACATATGACCATCGTCTACTTATAAGATGAGTTGAGCATATTTCCAACTGGGGGTTGCCCAGTAGTTCATTGACCAGTTGTTCCTCAATGACAGTAGATCTTGTAAGCCAAATTCTAAGGCAAGTCCCATCTTATACAATGGGGCAGATGAAATATGTGAAGAGCACACTGGAGTTATAGTCAAACAGTGCGTCCCGGCTGTGGGTTGCTGGGAATATACTTGGAGACATGGTTAGCAAAGATCTGTGGAGAAGAGGCACAGCCACGGGCCAGAGGGGCATTTACATGCACTTGCCTAGAAGATTACTGGGCACAGGTGGGATTTTCTAACTTCCTCTTCCAAAGCCTCTACTCCAATAAACACACTGAGATGAAATAACAATCATGTCACCAGAGCAGAAGAAGGATAATAAGATGTTAATATACAGCCCAAGTAAATTCAACTCCCTTTGAGGGGAAAGACTAACATGCCAATATGTATGATTCAATTTAATGTATAAAGGGAACGGAGCTACTCAATGGATTATGCCAAGAATCATGATTAAAAGACCGCCAATTCTAATAGGATGTTGTCTCTGCCCAAGTGAAGTTTAAAATTCACTTCATTTTTATGCATAAAGTTCTGTTACTTGTATTTTTCTCAATTTTGAACTTGATAAGTTCTCTCTGTAAAAAAAAGTGTTGAAATGAAATGAGTAATTTCAAACCTCTTTTAATATCTGCAAGCGTGTATTTATTTGTCTTCAAAAATAATATACTTTACATACCATACTTGTAACTTGGTTTTAACAATGATCAATTTATTTAATAGATAGTTCTTGAGCATCTCCTGGGTACCTGACACTTTATCATGCTCTGAGAAACTGAAACCATGAGCTTTCCCTCAGAGCTTCAACGGGCCATCCCCTACCCCTGCCCCTCAACCCTTCTCAAAAGCAGGTCTAAGAGACAGTCACTTCAGTGCACAGAGGGCCAGGAGAGGCTCTCTTTTAGGAGGAGAAGAAAGAAGCCCATCAAGGATATAAATTAACGTATGCATATATATAATTTACATTATGTAAAACATACAGTCATGCACTGTGAAGTGTGATGATAGAAGAGACCGGGACGGGGGACCGAATAATGAGGGAGGCCCGTTCAGTAAAGGGGTTGTTCCCGGATGAGACCCAAGGGACAAGCCAGCAAACGTCCAAGAGCCAAAAAAGGGCAGTGCTCCAATCACAGAGATTATTGCAAATTATTAAAAATAAGACCCCCATGTGGTGGAATTATTCTATGCCTCACTGTACAGAAGAGGAGACTGAGGGTCAGGGAGCCTGAACCACACATTAACGTCTACAAGAGCTAACCCAGCTTTAGAGTCAGATCGGAGTTCGGCTGTTGAACCGCTCACCATTTTAACTATGTCCTACAGCTTCAATGCAGATTTTCCTGGAATAAATATCTGCTCAAAAGTCACACCTGTTGTTTTGGGTTTTGTTCTTATCACCTTGTGTCATGGTAAGCAAATTCTCTCTGCCCTTTCCAGAAGCCAGCAGCACACAGCAATGGCAGAACTTGCTCTTTTTCTGGCCCCCTGAACAATAACACCCTGCAGGAAAGAACTGCATGCTACGGAGCATTTGCATTTGACTGGCCGTCCCACATCCCTGCTCTTTTAACCCTTCCCAAAAGCATGTCTAAGAGATAGTCACTTCAATGCACAGAGGGCCAGGAGAGGCTCTCTCTTTTTGGTATCTATTTACATGCGTACTAACTAGATGGAAATCCATCCTTAAGATCCCAACATCCACCACTAAAGGAGAAAACCAAAAACCACCAGGTCAGGGCATGAGTCCCATTGGGAAGTTATTAGTGTCATCTTGGTACTGCTCTGAGTCTGGTCCAGCATTTTACATGAACGGTAGGTCAATGTGTGCTGGATGAAGCACAGGAGATCAGCGCATCACTCTGAGGCTGTGTGTGTGCGAGTATGTGCGCTATCTTCCTCGTTACCAGTAGTGTAGTAATGGGCACTTATTGATCACCTGCACACACCCAGACCTTTGAAGAGTGCAGTACATTTAACAACAATAAAAAGAACAAACTGAAGTTCTAATATCTAGAGCAAGGATATTTGTAATTTATACTGTACCACTTGCTACTTGTAAGGAATTCCAGTAACTTAAACGAACCCGCATGTTTAAGAATGGTAAAGAACTAAGAAGAATGTGAGGATCCAATTCGAAAAATTAAATAATTCCTTATTCATTAAATTCTATGAGGGCAGAAGTTTTATTCAATGACTCTCAGTTAGCAGAGTGCACAGTGAAAGGGAAACATATAAATAGCATTAATTTCTTTATGAATGGGAGAGAACACCACTTTTAATGGTGCTAAGATTCTTGTCTCAAACCTTCTACATGTTTTGTTAAGAAATTCTCTCCTGTTTTCACTTCTTCTTTCTCAGTGCTTAAGTGGTGCAGAAGACCTACGAGGAATTGAAGTAAATAAATGCATAATTATGTTCATTTATAATGCATTAAACTCGAAACATATATTTGCCTGAGTTATGTGTGCTGGCCTGGCCTGGAGATAAATAGCATGCATTTTACAACCTTTGCAGAAAGCCCTCATGGCTTAGCTGTTTTGATTTCTACATTATAGGGAAAGTAAGTCGTGCTGGTGTTTAAAAAGTCAATTGTGCTCTTCGGTGAATTCCTCTCCGCTGTGCCTGTTCCTCAGGTGGAAGATGCCCAGAGAGACCCACCTTCCTCGATACACAAGGCGCACAATATTTCTCTGCAGTAAGTAGAGGCTACTTCGTGTTTTTCCCTTGAATGTGTATTAAATCTATTTTTAAAAACCAAATAAACAACTATGGGGCAATATGCTTATCACAGCAGAGCTCTCCCTCCATCTATAAGCCTCTCTTTGTTTGTTTTTCCTTATCTCTTTTGAAGAAATAGCCAATAAAATGGCATAAAAATAAGTGATTTTAGAAAGGAGTGGAATTTGCTGATCTCTGCAAAGATGCAAAAATACGCTGGGCAATTTAGAGTGTTGGGAAGAGAGAAGGAAGGAATTCAGAGCCTGTGTGGGGCACGGCATAGCATCTTCTAATAACAGTCTCACAACGACCAGGGAGGCCAGCCGTGGGATCTGCCCACTTCACAGGTGAGAAAACTGAGGCCCAGAGAAGTTCAGCGGCTGGTGTAGGAGCTCCCAACAAAATGGTCACGAAGCCAAAATTCAGCTAACTTGACTTGCAGTTCATGCTTCCTTGCAGGTCCCACTCTTATCGCTGTCCTGTAAGGAGACCCTTTCAATCTGACTCTCGAGGTCGTGGGACATGGATCTATTTCAGAAACACTGATGCACCTTAGACAACTGAGCACCTGTCAGACTGTAACACATCTCTGTGTATAGTGGGACAGTCTGGGGTGGCCCACATTTGAATGGATACAGCTAACAGCTCGACAACTTCCTATTTTCAAAATGGCCAGTTCCATTCATCTGTCCCTTCACCACTGGGAGACTCTCTCATTGGGTAAGGACTGCTCATCTTTTGAATTTTTCTCTACCTTGGTTAAAGGGGGGAAATGTGAGGAAAATTCATGGCCTTGCACACAGTTGTTATCAAATCTTTAGATCAGTTTTGTCAATTTATTTTGGCAGAAAAACCTTTGCACGGTGGATTTGAGTGTGCGCCCAGATGTGTGCCGATGACGGCACGTGTGAGCATGTTCCCCGGCACACAGGGTGAGGCGGCTGGAGCTGAGGCACTAAGTGGCCTTGGCCGATTTGAACGGCTCGCCTTGAAAGCTGAGTTTATTTTGGCAATGCCGCTCTTCTCCCCAGTTCCCCTGACCTCCTGTATTACTGTCTGTGGATTATTTTTTACTGAGAGAGATACTTAGGCATGGGCTGGAGGAGATAAGTGATATAGTCAAATCACTACTGCCAAAGCTTGAAATTCCTGACCACTTTAATAGCTCTGGCTGACCTCTAAATGAAACGCCACCTTTGGTTATTAACATGTCTCTCTCTACTTTTATGATTTTTCGGAACATAATTTGTCACAGTTTTTATCTGCACAGAGCAAGCTTTAAGCTTTTAAAAATGTGAGTTATCTTTTTACAACTGCTAACAATTACACATCACGGCACAGGCTGCTCTGAAAACCAATTATAAAAAAGCCAGCATGGACTCCACAGCCAGCCCCGGCGTGTGCTGTCCACTTGGAATTACAGCTTCCTGAACTCTTGCCATGGAGCTGCCGGTGCTGGGGACTGGAAACCAGGAACTAAACTTGGAAATGGCTTATGAGATCCAGGAGATAAGATAGGGGCAGGGAAATTAATTGTCCTTGTTCTGTACGATCCTCTGATAACTGGACCACAGGGCTGATGCAGGTCTTCGCGTGCTGTGGTTGCTTCGGCTGGAGGAAGTTTTGCTCACACCTGGGCATCCCATGTAGTCTTTCAAAGGCCACCTCCTGGCCCTGAGATGTTTTTGGGGGAAGAGTGTTACGAGCTACTGTTTCAGCTTCAAATACTCATGAGATTGCAGGACAGAAGTGCATTGCTGAGACTGGGTTGGCTCTCAGCATGCCACCATGCTCAACGGTCTATCCTTGCTTCCGGAGCTCACCTGCAGGCGAATGCAGGGAAGGTGTCATGTCCCATCACTGCAGCATTAGTACTGCACATGGTTCAGCACGCAGGCTCCAGAGACAGAAAACGTTGTTCCGAACCCTGGCTCCAAAACCTAGTGCTCTGAGACCTTTAGCAGATTGCTCAACCTCTTTGTGCCTCAGTTTCCTCATCTGTAAAATGGGGTTGAGTCCTAAGCTTCTCAAGGATGGTTGCAGAATGGACTACACAATGTAAAGCACTTAGAAGAATGTCATTAAGTTATTTTATTATGTTAGTTGTTTTGTTTATGTTTTTATCTCTAGATATCAGCGCAGAGCTGAGGGGTAAGGTCCAAAGCACAGCCAGGGACATGAGGACTCCACAAAGATGCCTTCTTGTCACGTTTATTAAGGTGATAAGGTTTTATTTTGTGGCAGTTGAGGTGGTAATGAAGAGTTGGCAGGAAATGGTGTGAAAACTGGGGGCAGCCTTTTCAACACTGAGTTGAAAGAAACATCTGTGTTTAGACCACAAGGAGAAGAGGAGCAGGAGTGAAACAGGGGCATGCTGGGCATGAGCACCCCCACTCCCCAGGCCCTGGTACCCTCACGGATGCTCCCACATGGAGAACTGGGTGAGCCTTTGTGCCCAGTGATGCTCAGCAAAGCAGAACAGAAGGATGAGATGAAACAGCCACGACGTTCAGGTTTTCCATTCCTAGTGTCCAAATACAACATCTGCTTCTCTAAGGGGGCTGATGGAAAAGCAAATGTGACCCCATTCCTAGGAACGAGGCAGACCTCATTAAAAGAGACAGTAGGAGGAGGGGGAGTGAGAGAGAAAAGAAGAAGGAAGAGGAAGAGAAGGAAGAGGAGGAGAGAGAACAGAGTAAGCAAGAGAGAGTTGACAAGCACAAGCTAAATTGACTAAGTTAGGCTTTTGCTCCCATATATAATCTCATTTAAGCCATAGGTAGACAAAACAGCACCTAAAAATTTTACTGGTGAGAGTTTTTACAAAGTAGGATTCAAATTTTTCAGGAAAAAAGTTGAGACTTAGAGAAAGCCTGAAACTCACCCAAGTCCCCGTGCTAGACAGGTGACACAGCTGAGACCTCAGCCCTTGTCCAGCTGGCTGTCTCCAAAGCTCACCCCCCTTCAAATGCCTACACATACCCAATTAAGTGACACCCCAAGGGAAACCACTGCTCCATGGCCCATGCTCATGGCTGGGGTTCTCTACTTCTCTCACAGCTGAGTTTGTGGAGACACCCCAATAACAGAGGACTCATGCCGGGCCTTGGCGGCTTCTGCCTCCCTCTTAACTGAACAATTAAAAGACTCTCTTCCAGGAAGTGATTTTTTTTTTCTCCTTTCCAGGACCACTGTCTGCCTCGGCCCCAGGGGTAAAACATTCCCTTTGCTCCCGTCTCCCTGGCAGGAAATCTATTCAGAAAGGATGTTGATTATCCTCTTCAGCACTTATTTCCTTTACATTATTTTGATTCCGTTATTTCTCATTATACTCCCAATATGTCTTGGCAGCCAGGGCTTGCAGATGAGAACAAACAAAGGCTTCTACAGTCCTTGGGCTGTACCTTCAAATTTGACTCCAAAATAATTGCTTTAGGGGCTAGCCATTCATTGCCTTGCAGGCCTGGGCCAGTGGGCCAGGGCTAATTTGCATGGTTGACCAACACCCAGGGTTCGCTGGGTTTCCAGAAGGTAGGATTTGCAGGCAGGGTTGCAGAGACAGGGACACTAGCCCCCTCTACTTCATTTGCTGGAATTAAGACCATGTCCAAGGCTCTCTGTAAGGAGAGGACAATGCAGGGAGACCCGGGCTTCATCTTCTAAACACTTTGTTCCCCAAAGACCTTCTACCCAACTAGTTCTCTGTGCTAGTCTTATTGTAGCCTTTTCTTAAGGGAATAGACCCAGCGCCAGTCCAGGGGCCCAAACAGTCATGTTCATGCCAGCTCCCTCCTCTCACTGCAGGGGACTAGACCAAGGGAAACCCTAGGCTGAAGGGCAGTTCATCCAAAGGCAACTGGGTGACCTGGAACACGATTCCTAGCCAATCAGATCCTTTCTCTTCTGGCCACTTGAACCAGGACATTAAAAGGCTAAACCAGCAAATTCAGGATCTAAAGTAGAAAGGGGGAGTTATAGAGGGGTTTGATGGATGCTGGGCCAGGTGAGCTTCTGAGGACACAAAAACCATGAACAAACAGAAGAAGGTGATTGATAATAATGAAGATAATAACAATCGTGCTAATGTGAGCATTTTTTTTAGTGTTATAGGTGACAGGCACACTCCCTCATATTCCTTTCATGAAAACAACACTCTGAAGTAGGTTAGGGATCCTCCCTGTTCCACAGATAAGGAGATACATTTACCAAGGGCATCTTATTCTAGAGCCCACGTTCTTTACTGTCATGCTGTCTATATGGTCTTCCGTGACATTTTCTATAGAGAGAGACAGTGAAGCAAGACTCCAGAGGGAGGGCACCTCAGAGACGGAGCTGGAGAAGGCTCGCTCGGACTAAGAAGGCTGCCATAGACCCGTCCCATCTGGACTCAGCTTGGGAGAAAAAACATCCTCCTTCCACGCTTGTGGTAACTTGATTGGGTCTCTATTCCTGGCAGCCAGTAGTCAGACAGAAAATCTTCCTCCCAGATTCTGTTTTAAAGTCTTTTCTTCTGGGAGGCTCTCTCTGACTCTCTTCTTATCCCACAGGGCACATGGGCGGGCCCCTCCCGGGGCCTCCCCCCGCAGCAGGCTCATGCATCTTTTACTGCCTCTGTCTTCTTGCATGTTGATTATTTGTTTACAGCTCTGTCTCCCCAACCAGCCCAGACACATATTCTCAAAATCCCAAGACACAGGATAGAGCCAAGTATATAGTAGGTGCTTCTTAAATGCTTATTATATTTATTCATTCATCCAACTAATACATATTGTACCAGGAATCACTCTAAGCCAGGAGTATGCATCCTGCGGCCCATGGACCAAATGTGGCCCTCTGCCTGTTTCTAGTAAAGTTTTATTTGAACACAATTATGTTCATTCATTTAAACACTCTTTGTGACTACTTTCAGCTGTAATAGCAGAGTCAAGCAGAGTCTCTTGTGAAAGAGACCAGATGGCCCACAACACTGAAAATATTTATCCCAGGCCTTTACAGTAAAAGTGTGCCAAACCCTGTTTTACATCAATGGTTCCCTAACTCATCTCCATATCTGAATCATCTGGAAGACTTCAAACCACACTGTGGCCTGCGTCTCGCCACTAGAGACTCAGGTTCCATTTTTCTGTCCTGAGATTAAGGATTTATAAAAAATGCCCAGGTGATTCTAGTGTATAGCCAAATCTGAAAACCACAATTCTAGTCACAATTATAACAATTTAGCAATTAGAATAAAAATTGTAATTGTAGCAAATTAGTAATTAGTCAAAAAAATTCACACTTGAAAAAGCCATGGGCATGTGGACCCACCTAGTCTGAGGCTGCAGGCTCAGCCTAATGCGTACAGGTCACTCCCAGAGCTACACAATGGCCTTCTTGAGCCTCGGGCAAGAAGCTACACATCTCTGTCCTCATGTCCAGGCCTCCTTCCGTCATCCCACAGTGACTTCTTGTCTCTGACCCTACTTCACCCAGAGAAAATGACAGGACGGGGCTGACACGGGACCAACGAAACATAAGCCCCCAAGATGGAAGTGCCTCAACCACCGTTAGAGGTGATCAAGGCCAATGGCGTTTAAAAAGCCCAGCAACTTGGCTGACTACCCGAGACAGAGAAACAAGGTTAGAGCTGAGTGGGATTTGGAAGTTCAGGGGAAATGTCTCCGACACTTTGCGGGAGGTCATGAGTATACCGTGTAAGTGTGCACATTTACTGTGCCCTCACTGGAATGCCAGCCCCTGAGGGGGGCTTTGTTCACCCGGCATTTAGGTTGGCCCCTGGTGCATAAAAAGGACTCACAGAACGTGAATGGATGGATGAATGGGAGAAGGGAACTCAAAGCAGGTCCCTGTTCTAATGCATTCAGTATTTCCCCTGAGTTCCTAGGCTGCGTCTTGGAGACAGCCATGAACCAGGGGAACCACACATGACGTAGAGACAGACCACAACCATGACCACAACCATGACGTACGTGAGGAAAAGATCATTTAACATGAAACGAAGAAAATAAAATTGCATAGTGTGGTAAAGAAGATAGAATAGTCTTGGAGGGAATTTACGAAGAGGTCGCATTGGAGCTGAGACCCAAAGGAGATGGGGTCACCTGCGTGTGGGGCTGGAGGGGAGGGCCCCAGGCAGAGGAGATAGAGTGGCAGGAGCCGGGAGGTGTGAACACAGCCCAGGGCGGAGGCCAGTGTGGTGGGCACAGGGCTTTGGGCAGAGGCTGAAGAGCCAGCCTGAGCCTGAGCATAGCCGTGGGAGCCTGGAGGTCTGGCTGCAGAGTTAGATTTGATTCTGAGGCTGGACAGGGTCATCACAGGTGGGCTGGTCATCCAACACACACTTTAGAATATCACCCAGCTGGGCAACTTCGGTTTGGCGAGATGAAAAGTATGCTGAGTTGAATCACATCTTCCCAAGTTCATATCCCCAGAGCCTGAGAAAGTGACCTTATTTGGAAATAGGATCTTTGACCTTGTGATTAGTTAGGTGAGGTCATACTGGATTAGGGTGAGCCCTAGTCCAAACAGGAGTGTCATTATAAGGCTAAATGAAGACACAGAGGGGAGACAGAGAAAGCCATGTGACTGGGGAGGCAGAGATTGGAGTGATGACCCCACCCACCAAGGGACACAAAAAGTGGCAGGCCAGCAGCACAAGCTCGGAAGAAGACATGGAACAGGTTTTCCTCCAGAGGTCCCACAAGGCATCCAGCCTTGCCAAGACGTTCACTCTGGACTTCCGCTCTCCAGAACCATGAGAGGGTAAGTGCACTGTTTTACCCCACTGCACGTGTGGTGAGGTGTTACAGCAGCAAGAGGAAACTAACACGGCTGGAGAGGTGTGGTCTAGGCATGATGGGAGTGAAGGAGAGGATGAGTGAGAAAGACAACCGGTGAGACAAGTGAGAAGGGGCGAGGCAGAGAGAGGGAGCGAGAAGGAAATCAGACCTGGGGCCAGAGTTTCCTGGTTGCTCGCAGACTGAATAATTCCCATAGCCCAACCCTTCCAAGCAGAGGTTTTCCTCAATGTCTTGGCATCTTGGAGATACCAGCCATGTCCCTAATCAGTTATTAAAAAAAGGAAGAGATGCCCCAAATCTGCTCTGCATGGAGGGGCCCAGGCACTGCTCTGAGAACCTGGGCTCCTCCAGAGAAGCAAGCTTGTTCTACAGGTCAGCCCCCTGCAGTGCAGGTCAGGGCTGGGGGCACCAGCAGGCCACACTTCTGGGGACTCAGAAGCAGAAGTCTTCCTGGTCCCTGGGCCCACCTCAGAGCCACGTGATCATGTCTTGTGAATGGTTGCACTGTTGGGGGGGGATATATATATATATGTTTAAATGAATTTAATTAGGGGTTTAAAATTGGGGATGCTCACCACAAAAGGAATTTCACTTCCATGGCTGTGCAAAGAACTAGAAACCACAAGATGGGCAGAAGGTTGATTCAATTTTTATATGTCTGCAGGACACAATGAATTCTGCTGGAAGAAGCTTCTTTTGACCCACTAACACTATCCCACTAGGAAGGCATTTCTAGTGTAGTGGTTAAAAATGAAGGTTCTAGAATGTTCTGGCTCAGATTCCAACTTGATGGATGTCACATGACCTCTCTAAAGCTCAGGTCTCTTATCTTTAAAATGGGTCAATAATAGTAATTCCTTCATAGGGGCCTTAGGGGATTTCAGTGAAAGAACGCTTAGAAAACAGTGATCCCCCAACTTGGCTGTGCTGTGGGGTCATCTGGGGAATCTTTAAAAAGCGCCAATGCCTGCCTGCCACCCCCAGATATTCTGATTCTAAAGGTATAAGGTGTGACCCAGTCATCAGGTTTTTAAAGCTGCCTGGTGATTCTAACGCACAGCCAAGTTTGGGACCCATCGGCCTAAAGCACATACACACACTGCGAGGCCCGTGATTTTCCACTCCTGCAGGCAGGCACAGCCCTACCTCCACTCCCCAGTGATAAAGGTGGGGGGCATTCTGGGGCCAGCCAGCCTTGGGCAAATATCCACCACTCTCTGGCCACATGGCTACACAAGTCATTTACCCTCTCTGAGGTCGGTTCACTTACCTGTAAGATGGAACTAAAATGCTTACCTCATACAGATAAATTGAAAGGTGTAAGGAAGCATGGGGGTGAAAGACATTTAATAAATGTCCTGACACTTAGTATCAAACAAAGGATTTGATTCAAATTAATAATTGCTCTGGTTAGCATTGTTTTAGTAGCAGTGTCTTCCACAAACACCAAGCCTGTACCGTGGTTTTCTTGCCCTTGGAAAGGGAAACCCAGGGTCCCATCTGTGTGTTGAGAGTTAGAGACAGATTAATGTTGCTTTGTTCTTTAAATAGTGCCGTGCACATGGCTCACTCTGTTTATCTGCCTGTCAGAATCAATGGTGTAAATAATGAAGCCGTGTGATATTTGAATATTTCTACTGCTCATATTTTTCATTCTAATTAAAGCCAGAATGTTTCTTTTTAGAAATGAGTATGAATAATAAAAACCCAGCTGCCTATATATAATATAATTTTGTTTTTAAAAAAAGTAGGGGAAAGACTGTTCTTGCAGCAGACTGGGTATAAACGGCTGGCTCACTTCTCACAAATGACGGACCTATGTGTGGAATTCCTGAGCCCCAGGGCCTGCTGTTTCCCTTCCCTTCCAGGCCCCAGGATTATCAAAGCTCCTCAGGGTGTGTCTTATGGTCGCTGATAAGAGATATTCCCATTCCTTAAATCCAGGAGTGGAGCCCACCTTCTAGTCAGAGGGCTCTAGCAGGTGAAGAAAGGACTTCCTTTAGGACCCTGAGAGTTTAGCATAACCTCTTGTGCCCACAGTGTACCCCTGCCAGGTTGTATTAGGTGAACATTGTACTTCACCAAATCGAGGTGGAGAACAGGCCTGGTTCTGGAAAGGAAGTCGTATGAGTTTACTGTGGCTGCTGTAACAAATGACCACAAACTGAGTGGCTGAACAGAAATTTATTCTCAGTTCTAGAGGTCAGATGTCTGACACGGGTCTCCCTGGGCTAAAATCAGGGTGTCGGCAGGACTGTGCTCCTTCTGAAGGTCCCACAGCAGGATCTGTTCTTTCCCCTTTTCTAGCTTCTGGAGGCTGCCCTCCTGCCTTGGCTGGCAGACCCTTCCTCCATCCTCAAAGCCCATCACACTGGCCTCTGGCTCTCATCACCTTTCTGTCTCTGACTCTCCTGTATCCCTCTTATAAGGGCCACATGATTACATTGGACTCACCCAGATAATTAAAGCTAATCTCTCTCTCTCAAGGTTAAGTGATTAGTTACTTTAATTTTACCTGCAAACTTAATTTCCCTATAACATACTCATAACATACAGTATCCCTATTCATATTCACATAATGCCCAGGGATTAGGATGCAGACATTTTTGGGAGAGAAAGGGCTTTATTCTACATATAACAGAAGAGGAGTAGAAGGACAGAGGGAGATAATCTTCCTTCCAGGGAATTGTGCCCCCAGTCTGCTGAGTTGTCTGTCTCCTGTCCTAGACTGTGGGCCCTCAAAGGGCAGGGAGAGAGACTCCCATTTGTCAGCCCATTCTTTAGTGCTCAGCCTGGAGCAGGTACACAACAAATAGCTGATCACTGACTCGACCAAACCTTTACACCAAGAGGCTTTGCAATCAACAGACCTGTCTTTGAATTCTGACTCCATCTTTTGACAAGCGTATGACCTTGTCTAAGTTACTAATCTTCCTGGGACTTCAGATCCCATGTACATGAAATAGAGAATAAAGCTAATATCATGGGCTTGGTGAGGATGAACTGAAATAATCCATGGAAAATGCTCACGAAAAGACAAGCATGCTGTAAGTGCTCAGTCATTGCCAAATTATCATCATCATCATCATCATCACATGCCATGGAAGGAGGGAGGACACTCACCCTCTCCTAATCACAGACAGTTCAGGAGGGGTGACTGGAAAGGTGTTCCCCAAAGTGTAGTTCCCAAGTAGAACCCAGGTCTCCGTCATTTAGGTGAACATACCGAGAACCCTAACAACATGATGAACTCAGCTTAGCCAGAGGGAAAGAAATAACAAAAACAAAATACCTGACACCAACTTTTGGGGATCATTTTCCATTTTCCAACCAATTTAGGAAAATCAGGGACTAGTCTGTGGATGCAGTGGCTCTTAGGGGTCCTTCTGAGGGGTAGGTAGATGGAGCCAGTGTGAAGATTTCCAGAGCCCCAGGCTAGGACAAGCTCCCTAGAAGAATGCACCAAGAACAAACAAGAAGCTGTAGAGAGACACACCCAGCCATTTTACCCAGACATCAGGTACAAAGAGTTGCCAAAGCAGAGCCGACACTCATGCCGGTTTGCCTGCAATGGAGCCTGCATTGTGACATAATTGTTAACAAGTCCCCACTTTCATCTCCAAAGGTCCTATTTTGGACCCATAAATTTTATGTTGAAGCCCACCTGAGTCAGGACCTGCCCAAATGCAAACTGGACACTGGCAGAGACGTCATAATCCTAATGAGAATCCCAATTACAAGTAACCATAAGTAATCATCACAGACCCTGAGGTAAGTCTAGAGAAATAGATCTCCTTGGGGGCTATTCTGCCCCAGAGGAAAAGTTGACAAAGGTCTAGACACTTTTAGTTGTCAGAAGCTGGGGTGGGGGATTGCTATTGCATCCAGTGGGTCAAGGCCAGGGATGCTGCTAAGAATTCTGCAATCTGTCCTAGCTGGGGTGGCTCAGTGGCCTGAGCACTGGCCTATGAAACAAAAGGTTGCAGGTTCAATTCCTGGTCAAGGCACATGCCTAGGTTGCAGACCAGGTCCCCAGTGGGGGACATGGGAGAGGCAACCACACATTGATGTTTCTCTCCCTCTATTTCTCTCCCCCTTCCCATCTCTCTAAAAATAAGTAAATAAAATCTCAAAAAAAAAAAAAAAAGAATTCTACAATGCGAGCCCAGAGCCCAATCTGATGAACGGTCTGTCCCAAAATGTCAGTAGTGACACCTTTGATAGACCTGAGCCAGGGAGCATTTTTTTGTGTGTGTGTTTAAGAGGCAGGAGAAGGAATTCTGAGACCAACTATTTTGGTCTAGTTTGTGCTCATAGCACAACCAGCCTTCTAGGTTAGCACTTCACAGATGAACTAGAGCTTGCTCTCTCAGCTGATTTTCCCCATGTATTGTTTCATTGGCTCCTCAGTTTCCTGAACTTTAAAATGGGTAGTCTAACACCTTTCAGGTTTCCTCTTGGGATGAAAGAGGTGACCTGTGGGGAAGTATCTGTTGATGGGGATCGGACTATTCCAGACCCCTCTGCAGAGTAAGTAGGTCAGACATTATCAGCCCTGCAATCGGATTTGACAGGGATCCCACAGCCGCAAACAGGAGCCAGGAATCCTGGCGCCCAGGCAGCATCTTGTCCCTGGCTATCTTGTTTGTAAAAGCCCAACAGTCGACTTTCAACCCTTTTTTATTGGGAATGAATGTTGAGAAATGTCCTGGGGATACCCCGGGGGAAGGAGGAGCTGCCACATCCAAGCCCAACTGCGTCCAAAGTCTGGGCAGCTGACCCGCCCGCTGCTGGAAGAGGCCCAATAAACACTTCCAGCCTCTTGCCACAAGGACTCTGAGCCCGTCGATAAGGAGGCTCAGCCCTCCTTCAAGGAAAGCGGTAGATTTCACGAGGAAGTTGGGGGGTTGGCTCCAAAGGGGCCTTGGACCTCAGCTTTTATGATCTCCCAAGGGCCTGTCTGGCTTGGGACACTGTGTGGCGCTGGGTACTCGGTTCCTGGTCCATTGTCCCATTTTGCTCAAGTGAATTCATTCAAGCAATGTGCATTTTTATTGCCTTTTCTACTCTCCCAACTACCTGTCATGTTTAACCCTGTTTCAATTAAATTCTGGTTTGGTATTTTATTGAGCACTTACTATATGCCAGGCACTGCTTGCTGTTCTTGCCTTGAACTCTCTCCAAAACCCTGTGAACAGTGTTCTGCACTTCTTGTTCAGTTCCAACTGGAAAAGGAATCACAGCTCAGAAAGTTGCCCAGAGCCACACAGCTGCTAAGTGGGAGAACAGGCAATGAAATCCAGGTTCTACTAACAAAGCCCTTCATATATTTTACTTGGAGTAGGGAGAGCTCCTCACTTTGAATTGTCAGTCTTTCTGCAAAACAAGCCAGTCCAGCTTAAGGCATTAAATTACTGGGGTGGGGGGTGGTGAATGGATGAGCTTTAGGGGGGAAAATGATGCCAGGATACCACTCTGGCATCCTGGCATGTACCCTCCCAAGAATAATAATAATGAAGATTAGCCCAGACATCTTTAGGGCTTGTAGACACAGAACGTGAAGCAGAAGTTGCTGGGGCAACAGCTAAGGTGCTGAAGTGAGGGCCCCCGTAGGAACAGTGTCCGGGCAAGGGGTAGTGACACTCACACCAATGTTCTCTGCCACTCATGAGTCAGGTCCCGGACCCAGGTGCCATCCCAGGCCTGTTCCAGGGCCCCTGTCAGTGACTCCACCTAATCCCCACAGAAGCTTCACACATTTGGTGTTATTGTCATCCCACTTTACAGATGAGGAACCTGAGGCCAAGAGAGGTTCAATGGCATGCCCGAGTCACACAGCTACCACATGCCTAGGAGCATGGGCTGTGTGTGGAGTCAGAAAAACCTGGGTTTAAATTCAGACTCTGACACTAGCTGGCTGAAACTAGGAGCAAAATTCTATTGTTTTTTAGAGCTTCAGTTTACTTGTCTGTAAAATGGGGGTGTAGAGAATCTCCCTTCGTAGGACCTTTTGGGAAAAGGTGAAGATTATACGAGATGAGTATTAGCTGGATATAGTATCTGAGGGACAGAAACAACTTTTTTTTTTTTAAAGGTGTAAGCCCGAGTTTAAACCCAGGTGTGTGTGTGTGTGTGTGTGTGTGTGTGTGTGTGTGTGTGTAAGAGAGAGAGAGAGAGAGAGAGCGAGAAGCTGGCTGGGAAATGGGAGAAAGGAACACTCTTTCTTCAGCTCTGCCTCTCAGATGGCGTCCAGGCCGATTCGTAACCCTTTCAAAGCTATGCAGGTCTCTCCAGGTGGGCGTCTGGCATGTGTGGCCCAGCTGACCACGGGAGCTGCCCCAGGAGGCCCTGGTGCACAACTGGCCCCTGAGCCCTTGGCCTGCTGGGTGTGACTGGGGGAGAGGCCGAGTGCTGGGTGGGGCCTGGCCAGGCTCCAGGAGCAGGCCTGGCGCCCAGGCTGAGGCCAGAGCCAGGCCAAGGTCGGCCAGCCGGGCCAGAGGGGAAAGGTTCTAAGTGCCGGGGGTGGGGTCGGATAAAGGCCAAAGAGGCCTGGCTGCCTGGCAGGGCAGGTTCCCAGACCCAGAGGGACGGGAGCTCAGTGGTGGGGAGGCAGACGGTACCACCTGTCTCTCCTCTCCCCTGGAGGCCCCACTGGAGAAACTGTCCAAGCCTGGGTGTCCCTAGGAGGAGCTGGGAGGTGCTTTCACCTACATCCTCAGGACGGGTACAGAGACCAGCGAGGGTCTGGGTCAGGCCTGACGCCTTCTGTTCCCTTGACCCCTCACGCTGATCCTGTTCCAAGATGGAAAGACTGTGGGCAGACCCGGGTAAAATCCAGGCTTTCACAGGCCCTAACCTTTGATGTGGTCTAGGGCATCCCCCGCACTTCCATTCCTCATCTCTAAAAATGACTAATTGTAGTAAATGCCGCCTGGCCTTGTTGTCCAGATTTAGGCATAATCGCCAGCACATGCTAATAGGCTCGCGCAGTACCCAGGGTTTACTAATACAGCGCTGCCCCACTATAAGCAGGGACTCAGTGCCATTCAGCCCCCAACTGTCAGTAACTAGGAGAGGCCCTGGAGCAGGGTAGGGACTCAGTGTCTGCTAAGCGAACCTGGGGGTGGGAATCATCAGCTCTCACCTGGGATACCCACCTAAGTGACAGAGAAGAGAGGAAGCTCTGAGTTGGGGATGGCACCTGACTTAAGGGCTCAGCACCAGGACCACCCCACTCCCTGGGCAGTGGGGTGGCCCTGGTCATGAGCCAGACTCTCTCACCTACCCCCCCCCGACCTCTGCACAGGCCCAATGCCAGGGGCACCCTTCCTGGTCATGCTTGTCCCCAACACTGATTCCCTGGTGGCTGCTTGAGCCTGGATTCCAGCTCCTTGGAGAGCCTTGCCTGGCCCACTGGGCTGGATTAGGGGTCCACTGGCCTCGGGATTCCTGAAAGAGCTGTAACATGCTGAGCTCATTTTCTTGATCTCCTACAATGGCTGTGAAATTTTGGGGTCAGGGGCATTGCAGAGAATAGGTCCTAATGGAGAATAAGCACTTGACAGAGATTTCTGAAGAAAACAGAGAATGAAAGGGTGAGTTAGAGACCAAATGTCACCGTGGAAAGCAGAGTTTTGAGACCCTGGCAGGGGCAGGGGAAGGGGGATCAGACGAATTTGTCTGGACGTCTTCCTTTTTTGGCGTATCTTCCTGGAGAGAAAATGAGGTGTCTTCACCATTCCATGGTGCTTCTCACCTGCACAGGTCTGTGTTTGGCAAACTGAAGGACAAGCATGGAGTACACTCACTCCCACCCATGCAGTGTGGACCACATACTCCCAAACAATTCTACAAACACTTGGAATCATTTGAAATGCTTTCCACTGAAATCTGTTTTCATCATTTGCTAAACCCCACTGCTAAAGATGTCTGATTCGTCAGGGCTCTTAAAATACGTGTTAGTGTCTAGGTTTTTATTTTAAAAGCATTTTCCCCTTTAAGAGCCGGCAGAAGGTTGCACTGAGAAGGGACCGACCTGTGCCCAGGGCCCCAGGCCATCACTGTGCTTGCAGCAAGGGGCGCAGGGTGCCAGTTAGTGACGCACATTAAAATCACAAGAGCTCAGATCCTTTTCTTTTTTTTAACCAGCCGGAGCACTATTTATTCTTAACTGTGAGGAAGACTGGGGACATCTCCCCAGTGGATGACAGCAACGTGAAAACAGAATTTCCAAAACCAGAAAGGGAAATCTCAGATTTACATGAAAGTGTCAGCTTGGCTTCCTGGCTTTTCGCACAGTCGAGGGGTGGCTGCTATGGAAGCTGCAAACCCCCAAACCCATTTATGCACGTGAATGGGCCCCACCCCACCTTCTCTCTCATCTTCCCACCCGTTTCCACATTCCTGCTTTCTTTCATTTCTTCCCTCACCTGACCTGGACTTACGTAGTCGTGTCTACAGACTGCAGGCACTGTGGGCTCACACGTTACCGTACGAACACACAGGACATGACCTCATGTCACAGCACCAGGAGATGCTGAGTCCTGCATACCTTGTCTAGAGCCTCTTCTGAATGTGGATGACGCTGGGGCCACAAAGGTCCCAGCACTTCCAGACAGAGCAGCCTGCCTGCATCCACAACAGAGCCGTGAGCCCCTGTCCTCTGAGGACCAAGGAATTTGTCCTGGGGCCCTGAGGGAAGGCGCCAAGGCTGAGGAATAAAGGACCCATTCTGAGATAAATCCCTCTGAATGTGTCCACCTACATTCCAGTGAACTCTAAGCAAGAGGCTCTGGGCACGTAGCAGGGACGTTACTGCACTCTCTAATGAAGAAACGCCACTGACCGCCACTGACCCGCTGCATTGCAGAAGGATCTAAGAAACGAGGGCCCTCTGGCCAGGAACTTGGAATGACAACAAACGGACTCCTATTCATGTAGGAATTCATTGATTACCCCCTGGGATGACAGTGACCCTGAACTTCTTTCCTTCTCCATGTAAACATGGCACACGAAACTCACTCCTTCCTTCACTTTGTCTCAGGGAAGAAAAGCTCATTCTTTGACCTACACCATTTACCCTGTAATGCCAAACATGGTAGAGTTTGCTTTCCGAAATACCAAATATCTGAGTCCTAAAGAAAGCCTTAAATCCACTCAGGGCCAATTTATGACCTTAATTGCAATAAATGTACCCCTCTTCTGGGGTAGCAATAATCCTCACTAACATTTCTTGAGCCCTCATTTTCTGTCATTTAATCCTCATGACAGTGGGAGGAGGTAGGAAGTATAGGCTTCTTTGCGGAACTTGGGGCTTTGGGGAGCAGATGCTGTGCCCCTCATTTCCTCCCGGGCTTTGCCATTTCAATACACACTGTCCACACTTCGACCACCAGCATCATCTTCTGGTTATGGGAGCCCACTCTGCCCAGCGGGATGGCAGGCCAGAAGGCGCTGGAGCGGCCCTCAGCCAATGACGGACAGGAGGTGGTGTACCAACACCCCGGCTCCCTTGCCCCTCTGGTGGGACGATTCCGCAGCAGGTGTCTTCCACTGCCTCCCAGAGGTCCCTAGCAGGATTACCTCCAGTCGTCCACCATGGTAACTTGCTGGGTGATCCGCCAGTCATGCCATCCTTCCCTCCCTTGTCGTTTCCTGGGATCACCTCACAGATAAGTTACTTGCCTTCAAATCCTTGTCTTGGGGTTTATTTCTGATAGAAGCCATACCAAGACAGAGTGGTCTGGCAGCTTGCCTAAGGTACACAAGAATAAGGCTGACACAGATGCCACCCTGATTTCCCATGACTCCAAAGCCTGTGTTTGCAGTCACAAAATTGATGAAAGGTAATAGCCTTCCAGTCCCCCAGACCTCTTTATACACAGATAGATACCTGAGGAGGCAGAAGGCAGCCATGCCCTTCCTGGACAGAGGACAAGGGGACATCAGCTCTGGACACCCCAGAACCACTGGGAGCTGGGCACAGGGTCTCCCAGTGATTTGTCCAGGGTTCTCAGCAAACAGAGGGAGCTGACTTCTGGAGCAGCCGGAGACCGGGCATCAGCCCATCCCACCCAGCTAGGAGAGATGCACCTCACCTTCCCCGATTTGCTCAGACCATTTGCAGCACGTACTAATATGTGAGGTTGGCACCAGGGAGGGTGTCGTCTGGCAGCGCTATCCTTCATTTGGAACATTAAACCGAGGTCCTGCACAGTCTTGAACATTAACCATCCCCTGGCACCCATGAAGAAGAGCTACGGGTTTTATTAACCTCTGTGTCCTGGACGCATTGCACGAGGAGCTCCATCATTAACCCACCTCCAGACAGGGGGACAGGGGCCTCTCTTCTAGCTCTGCTCCAAGAGCGCAGGCCCTACGAAATGCCTTCAATAATTTAAGGAAACTACCAAAATGTGACCATAAAGGATATAACTTCACCTCAAGGATGGCGATCCATAAAGATTTTGTGATAGTAAAAACTGGGCTTTGTTCTGTTACAAGCCCTCTGAAAGTTTCTCTATGAGTGCATGCGCGTGCGTGCGCTGGGGGGAGGGCGAAGTCGTGAAGTCATGTTCCTGCAATTGGGATTTAGCTGAACTCACGGTTTAATTATTCCTAACATCATGGCCATAGCACGACCCATTAACAACAGCTCGGCCCGCGTTAGGAAGTCCCACTGGTAATCTCAGAAACGTGTGGTATCACTCATTCTCTCTCCATGTCAGAGAATTGTTTTTCCCCACTCCAGACACAGTTTCATTATAAAAAGGGAACACGCACAAGAACACCCCTCCCATCCTGGCACGATGCAAAGTAAACACCCATCCCGTTCGGCAGCCCCATGAAGACTGGTGGCTTGGGGACTTCGTTTCGTGCAGCCTCGGTTACTCCTGCGCTGGAGGGTCTGCTTCTAAAGCGCACCCCTCGCGTGCAGGCTTCCGGTTTGCTGCTGACGGACAGGTGGGTTCCTGCAGGGGGCGGGCGAATGATCAAGGGGGCCAGGGGAGGAGTTTCTTCTCAGAGGGAGATAAACCTTCTCACGTAGTTTTACACATTGAAAAGCTGGTTCCATGAACGAATGGGTAATTAAGTTTACTTAATAGGTTTTTTACCCGAAAAAATAAAATGGGAGGGGGTGGGGTAGTGGTTAAAAGCCTGGGCCTTAGGAACAGAAGAGGTGAGATCGCATCCTGGCTCCTCCATTAACTTGTTGACTTTTAATAAGTCACTCATAATCATTGCATCTCAGTGTCTTTACCTGTAAACTGGAAATTATTAATGATATAACCTTCCCTCCTCCCTCCTTTCCTCTTCTTCTCCTCTTGTTCACTTCCTCTCTCTCCCTACTTCCCCTTCCCGCTCCTTCCCCAGATCCTTTCTCTCTCCCCCCTTCCTCACACAACACAACATGACATAGCAAAGGCCTACTCTGTGCCAGAAGCTAAACCGGCCGCTAGTGCCATGGAGAGAACCACGTCTCTGAACACAAAGGCTTCGTTCCAACCTTTTTTGGGGGGAAAATTAGGTGAGGTGAAAAGCACTTTGCAAATTAAAAAGGGTTGCATAGACTTGCATGCTTTTCTTATACTTGTACAATAGAAGGATGCATACTCTATGTTTTATTAAAGTTAGGATTGCATAAAAGTATGCACATTTTATTTTCATTTTTTATTAAATCATTTTTTATTGTTATTCTATTACAGTTGTCCTAATTCTTCCCCCCTTGCCCTCTTACGCCCTGTATTTTATGTTTTACTTTAACATTAGGATTGCAGATAGACCTGAGTTTTCAATTTGTACCTGCCTCTACCCACTGTAAGGGTGGGGCCAGGGCCATCACCACCTAGACTACCATGTAAATAGTGCCCCCTGGAGTTGTGCCACTTGATGGCACCCAAGGAAAGACCAAACAACGGAGTCTGGCTTCCCCTCCCTGCTTTCACCCTGGGCGGCAACTCTTTCCTTTTCCTTTGTAAATTGGTCTTGAATTCTGGGGGCCCACTTCAAAGAGAAAAATAATATTTAAAATCCACTGACCCCAGGGTTCAATAAATGCCCTTAACTAAACTGATGAACCAGATGATCATGTAAAAAGGAAGAAGCAGGGGTTCTCCCCTCCCCCAGAAACATGTATGAAAAACTCTCAAATATCTCTGTCCTTATTCAGCCCACTCAGAACATTTTCAGTTAAAAGCTGAGAGAGCCTGTATTCCTAGCCTGCCAGGTGCTCCTGAGCCTCGTGCCATCCACCAGAGCTGCGTTCAGCTTGCTCTGTAGTTTGTCCAGTGTTTCCCGTGACAGGTACCTGTGTTTTCACACCACAGCTGCTGGGCGATCTCCATGACTCAAAGCCTGGCCACAAGGAGCGATTTGATTTACATAGTGCATAATAACCCCGAGCAACCCCAGCTAGCCTAATTCCTTTGCAGCTCTTGGAATTGCATGAAGAACAATATTCAACTGCTCAAAGAACTGACTGCAGCAAACTCTGTGGAGGAAGAGAGGGTGTAAAACAGGGACAGGAGAATGGGCAGAAGAGGCCATTCTGCACTCTCTAAAGGAAAGACCAGCATTGTCCAGTGGAATTTTCTGCAATGATGAAGATGTTCTGTGTCTGAGCTATCCACTACCACAGCCACTGGCCACATACGGCTGTCAAAATGTGAAATGTGGCTAGTGTGACTGAGGAACTGCATTTTAAATTTTATTTCTTGGTAATTAATTTAAAGCTAAATAGCCACATGTGCTGAGTGGTCACCATATTAGACAGACCAGCTCTAAACACACCCCAAGCCTCTGCAAGTCAGCTCATTGCAAAAGGTATCCAGTTCCTATAGTGCAATTCACATGTACAGTCAACAAATAATTAATGCACCTTCAGTATGAGTCATTCCCTCTGCTAGGTACAGAAGTGGAATGAAATATAAAGTTAGACAAGTTCCTGATCTCAAGAAGCTGCTTGCATTTCATTCAGGAAGTGATCATGACAACCGATAATGTGTAGCTTCTCTGATATGAAATAAGAGCAGAGAGGAAGGAGCTCAGGGAAAGCAGGAAGTCTGCATGGAGGAGGTGGCATCTAAGCTGCTTGTATAATGATAGAGTAATTCATTTTGTGGAGAAAGGGAAGAAAATCTAACAGAGTAAAGAACACTGACAAACGCTTGAAACCATGATCTGAATATGGATTGGGATAATTTATAGGGGGCTGAGGCTTGGGTGCAAAGTGGGGGGCAGGTGGAGGCAGGGAGGCCAGAGGTGATCCTTTGCAGAAGAGGAGACTAGACAATGGCGGACCTTACATGATGCCCCAGGGAGTTTGAGCCTGACCTGAATTTAGAATCTCTTGACTCATCTTTTCGGATCTTTACCTGCTGCTAAACAAAAAGCCCTCATTAGCTTACTTTCCCCATTCTTCCTGTCCTTCAAGGCTCTGCCTGAACTCTGCCTCCTCCAGAAGCCTTCATTGATCTTACCTCTATATACCACACCTTCCCTTTTTCCAGTTGTGGTTTCTACTCCATTGTCACTGTTAGGCAACCTTCCCCTATATTCTTGGCCTTGTTTGCTTTGCAGGTTTCCCACTGGTCCACAAAGTTCTGGTGGTTGGTGCCTCACCATTATCATTAAACTTTGTCTCCCACCTGTTCAAGAGCTGAGTAGGTACTCAGCAAATAACCTCCACTGGCTAATTAATTTGGCTTGATGCATCATAGCCCTATTAACTTGGATCTGGAGATTAGTCTAAATATTTATAATTCTTGTGTTATCAACACTTGAGCTGGCTCCCCAGTGTCCATACCCTGTGCCTTTAATTTTTGATCACCAGCCTCAGAGTCATTCAAGAGGCCTCTGACAATGAGCTTGGGGGAATCTCTAGGGACCCTTGCTAGGGCAGGAGCAGGTGAGAACTCTGCAAGCATCTGATTGGCTATCTTTACACTTAAGTCAACCTGCAGACCCTCTAGTGCTGAGGGATGAAGTCTACATATAAACTGAGCGGAGTCGTGCTGCCAGTTGTTACAAGATTCCTCTGTGTGATCCTGACATCCCAACAACCCCAAATGCTATCTTAACTTAATAATTATTGCTTGGAATTTTCTAGACCCACTGTGAGTTGGGTTCCCCCCGACTTTTTCTCTTATGGATCTTTCTGTCTATTAATGCGATTTGTCTCCCAGGTCTCCCTCAGGCACTGCTCCTCTAAGTCATTTTCTCCCACCTCCTGGCAGCCCAGGACCCTGCCTTTTGTGTGCCCATGCGCCCCCAATAAACCACAGAATCACTAGAGGGTCATGAGAGATGATGCCCCGATGGACGGCATGAAAAGTTTTGGAAATGCTGCAGGTGCCTGTTGACACTATGACTGTTGTAATAATTCACTTCATGTTATACCTGGTTTCCCCCCCATGCAAATTTCGCACCCAGCAGAAGGGGAGCAGAGTGGGTGTTTCTTCATGGAGTGACATGTACCTTACAGACACAGATGAAAGAGCCAGGCCCTAACATTCAGAGGACTGTGATCTGGGGCAACTTTGAAATCAAGCTTGATGAAGATAATAAAGATGCAGACTCAGGGATGCTGGTGCAAGGAATATGAGTCCGCAAAGGTAAAATACAAGTATTGTCAAGGAAGGAGTCAGCGGACGCATCCAGGGAGCGGTCAAAGCCGCACCAGGTGTGAGCAGGTAGTAAGCAACCACTAAAGGTCAGACAAGGGCCCTGGTGACTTCACGGGCCTCATATCCATCTTTCCTCTACTGGGAAAGACAACTGGCTTTGGGAGGTGTGCCTTCAATCCCAGCCCTATTGCTTGAACCACAAAATATCTAAATGCAAGTTTCTCAACCTGGGCACTACTGACATGTGGGCTGGGTAATTCTTTCCCAGCTGTCCTGGGTATTGTAGGGCGCTGAATAACATTCTTGGCCTCTACCATCCTGGCCATTGCATTTCCTCCCACCCCCCAGGTTGTGATAATTAACCCCAGTTGAAAATCAATGCTCTAAGCTGATCTTTGGTTTCTTTAGTTGCAAAATAGGGACAATAGTGCTTATTTTAGCTGCAAAATAAGGAGAATAGTCCTCATAGGGCCAGGCAGTTGTTAGGATCAAATAAAGCAAACGGGTATGAAAGTAACTAGCCCAGGGCTTATGCCGGGCTTAATGGCCACAGTAAAAAGCAGAGAAGAGACTACCCTCCCCCACCCACGCCCAGCAAGTTTTGGGAGGCTGGACAAGAGATAACAGGGCAGGAGGTGATCCATCAGTCCTTGTCCTGAAATCCCACACAAGTCAGCAGCTCCTGGACCTCTCTTGGCCCTGTAGGTATGTAAATACGGGAATTATCAGGGCCAACATCTGTGAGAGTTAAAGCGGAAGTCCTTACAGCTTTCCGTAAAAACACAAGTCACAAACTTGGATAAATAGCAAGTAGAAAAAAAGATATTCCTGTATCATCTCCAGCTCCCTGAAAAAGTTGTTCTCTCTGTCTCTCTCCTCTCTCCCTCCCTCTTTCCCTCTCTCTCTCATGAGCGCGCACGCACACACACACACACAAGCTCCTTTAATAAGATCTAATATAACATATTTCCCAAGACCCTCTATTATGGAGTCAGACTTGGGTCCAAATCTCAGCTCTGCTACTTGTGAGCTCTGTGACTTTGATCCAGGTGCTTTTACTCTCTGAGCCATATTTTCCTCTCTTTAACCCAAGCATGAGGATGCTACCTACTTCACAGGGTTATTCTGACACTTAAATGTAGAAACACAGATAATGTACACTGTGGGACCAGATGCCTGGAATCCAGACAATACTCAAATGGTGTTAGTACTTCTTCTTCGGAAGGGTAACTGTTGGGAAGGGTAACTGTGCGGGATGGTAACTGTTGGGGGTGAAGCATAGACAGCTGAGAAAATGAAGGCCCAATCAAAGTGAAGTCAGTGGGTGTGTGGAATGGAAAGATGTTGGTCCTCAGGGTCAGACATATCTAAGTTCAAATCCTGACCCCACTGAATCCCCTCCTCTGCCTGAGCTCAGAAGTTCACCCGTTCTGTACCTCTCAGGTCAAGGCCACAGGTTCGTGCTGCCTTTGCCAACTCTGTGTTGCAGATGTTCGTTTCACTCATTCACTCACTCTGCAAACATTTGCATGACCCTGAACCAGGTGTGAGGGATACAGAGGTAAATAAGACATGAGCCCTGCTCTCAAGGAGCTTGGTGTCTAGTGGGAAAGCCAAGCTCTCCATGAGAAGGTATAGCTACAAGAGAAGCCATAGGAAGGATAGGGCTGAAAACCAAGACCAGAATGCGATTGTATTAATTAAGAAAGACTACGTTATGCTGCAATAACAATCTAAGTCTCAGCCACTTGAAACAACAAAGATGGGCATGCACATAATATCCGCTGTGGAACCAGAGATTGCTTTGGACAGTTGTGCCTGTGTTGTCATCTTAGCATCTAAACTGTTCAAAACTCATGGCATCTGTATGCCAGCAGGGTGCCTGCAATCATTGAGAGAGCTCAAGGAATTCCACACTCCTTCTTGATTGCTTCCACCTGGAACTGACCTGCTTCGTCCCCATCACACTTCATTGGACAAAGTACGTCACGTGTCTATGCTTCACCGCAAGGGCCCATGTGCCCAGACGAAGGGGAGAAGCAGAAATCTTGGTGAGCAGTTCTAACATGGGAGGAAGGGAGAGAAAGAGAAGAAACATGGATGTGAGAGAGAAACATTGATAGGGTGCTCCCGTATGTGCCGAGACAGGGGATGCAACCTGTGTACTCATCACCTCTCGCAGTTGTGCGTTCTTTCAGCACTCAGCACTGTGTCTGGCACAAGTGAGAAACGCAACAAATTCTTGGAGAAGGAGGAAAGAAAGGGAGGAAAGAAAGGGAGGAAGGGGGCCAGGGAGGCAGGGAGGAAAATTATTCAGTTGTTCAGGGTTTAGTTGTTAAGAAACTTCTCTGCTGTCCAGGAACAGAGCTGCGCACTGGGGAAGAAGTCTCAACTTAGAACCAGTTCAGTTTGTGGTCGAGTGGGGCCCAGCTCAACAGAGTCAGCATTCAGACCCTGGATCACTTTTCCTTCTGCAGCTACAAAGCAGCTTGTGTCCTGAGCCGACGTAGCCTCCAGGCCACTGATAACTCTGTTCTCCCCCCTCATGGGACCCATGCCCTCATTTCTACATGGCTCCTATTAGAAAGAGCAAGGGCTGTAGAGTCATTAGGCCTAGGTTTGATTCCTGGATGCTCCCCTATGTGGCTGTGTTGCCTTGGAGCCAGTGACTTGACATCCTTAAGACTCAGTTTCCTCATCTATAAATCAAGGACATCTCTAAAGTCACAGACCTGTCAACAAATGTTAGCTTCCCCTTCACTCAGGGGCCACACCCTTGAATCCTTTCAAGCGTCACATTACAGCCCTTGGAATGTCACTCCCTGTAAACATCTGAGCTTCCCACCAGCATTCCCCCTGGGGGAGGCTTTCCCTGCCTCCTTTCAGCGAAGTGCCATGTGTCCGGGCGCACGGAGCACAGCACCTGTCTTCCTCCCAGCAGCACTGACAGAGGGGATGTACCCAGCTCAAGGCTGGTCGCAGCTGCTTTGTGTGCCCCGAGCTGCCACACGCTGCCCAGGACGGGAGCAGGGTGATTACTCACAGCTAATAATTATAGACAGGGACACCACGGGGAGACTGCAGAACTGAGCTCCCGGAGCCCAGCATGGGGGGCTCTCAGATCAGGCTCAGATTCCCCTGCATTCTGGAGGGCTTCTGGGGGATTCGAGGAACTCGGGTTAAGTCAACCCCATTCATTCATTTACCCATGAGTACTGGGCAGCGACTCTGTGCCAGTCTCTGCATTAGTGTATCCAGGCGACAGAGATGATTAGTATGACAAACACACTTCGTTTTTGTAAACTCTTCAAAATATGGCTGCTTCTGTTTCTCTTCAGGGTGATACCAGGCGTTCCGAAAAATAAAAAAGGAAGTGGTTTATGGTTAAATTGCTCTCCCACCCCAATTAGAAATTTGTGACATTCTTAGAATTACCGATGTGCATAATTTTAAACCGAAAGTTTTAAATATAATCCAGGCAGGAGTGCTCCCTCCTTCATCCAGTCTTACAGATGAAGAAATAGAATTGAGAGAGAAGGTATGTAGGCATTGTCCCCAGGAACCCGGTGCCCTGAAGTCCCAGATCTGTCCCCAGGACTGAGTCTTGCATCAGGGTAAGAAGGGAGGGTAGCATCTGAAGGCACCGCAGGTCTAAAAACATCAGACAATCTGGACATTTCGCCACTTCTTTGTGTAAAGTTGGGGAAGCCAGTTCACTACTTTGTGGAAAACAGCAGTGCCCCCCCTCCTCACGAAGTATAATAACAATTACTATGGTGGCTATCATCATTATTCTTACTGCCACACCAGCTTTATTTTCAAGTTGGAAAAATGGAATCCAGGCAAATATGTTCTTTTCAAAATGCCAGAATTTCCAAGGCTTGTTAAGAACCAAATTCACAGATCAAAATAATGCTTTTTCTCTGCTCTTTTAGCAAAAGTTACTACAGGATGGGAGTGCCATTCCTGTTCTCTCAGGCCGAGGAAGTGCCTGTGCCCCTTTCAGCAGACGGGAGCATTAATAGAACCTAATTCTTTAATGGACTCTGGGTGCATTTCTTCCTTGCATCTTGAGGTCTTTAAAAAGCCTGTGGTGAATTACACTGACATGAACCTTTTATAGAAACAATCAAATATCACTTGGTAAAATAATTAGCATCAGAATAGCACAAAGTCAGTCTGCTCCATACTTGGTGCCAAATATCCAAAGGGCCCCTGACAGCCTCGTCCCCAGCTTGTTTTGGGGGTAGAGGAGGTGGCTCTTCTCCCTGTCCTACAGTTTCCAGAGCAAGGCAGAGGTCCGAGGCATGCTCTCAGATGTGTTCTATTATTCTGGGAGACAGATGATCCTTAAGTGGGCTTCCTCCAAGGTGTCAGGGGACAGAAGATGACTAAGGAGAGAAGGTTGAGGGAGCAGGACTCAGGGTGGCCCCAGCCCCTCTGGGCCTGCCCTTGCCAACTTCCCTTTCTGTAAGCAGTGTGGCCGTCCATCCCCTCCCCACACAGCCCCTAACTTCCTGCCTGCCTTTCCAAGTATTTTCTCTTGTTGACCAAATATCAGGAGCTCAGTTTTGTTTATGACTTATAGATAAAATATCACGGGAAAGGAGTGTCCCCTCTCAGGTCCAGATAAGACACTACACTCGGGGGAGTGACACAAGGACGAACCCTGTGCAGGCTACTTTCTACCATAAAAGCATCTGCGTTGTAGCCTGGAAATGGGAATTCTTGGACATGATAAATGGCAGGGGTGCTCTGCCTAGGCCTCACCCGGGGAGCGCCCCTGAGCAGGCTGGGTCTGCTTGTGGACGTTTTCTCTCTGCTTCGGCCTGATCCCCAGGAGAGGCAACAGATAATCAAGTTATTTAGCTAAAAAAGAAAGCCGCGCTCTGCATTGCCACTTTTCCACACTGACCTAAGGACGGAAACAATGGGTGGTTTTCTTTGCCAGCCTCGTGCTGCATGACTCTCTCTCATTGTGTCTCCAGAACCCTCGCTCCAGCCCGGCTGAGCTTGAGAGAACGTCTTCCTGTGTCTCCTTTAATTTAGCTGATAAATATGAAAGCGGGTTGAGTTTTTCCAATAAATAGGCATTTCTCATTAGCCAGGGGCAGTTGGCGGGCTGGGACCTCGCTGTCAGCTGGGAGCCGTCGGCGAGAAGACAAGAGGCCCTGTTCTCCTGCACAAAAGCCCTGAATACCTGTGCCTGCTGTTGGCTGGGCATGACTGTTCACCCATTCTGTTGTGACAGACAGAAAGGGAATTTAGCAAACCACCAAATTTCCTAATTAGCGCACTGGGAGTTCTTCCGATGGTAATTTGGAACAAAAAGAGGGAGTCCTGTGGTGAGGGGGTGAGGGGAAGGGAAAAAAATAAAATGAGGGAGGTGGGGAAGAAGAGCAAGTGACCTGCTCACTGCAGCCACAGAAAAGCAGTTCTAGAAGTTTCTCATAGGCAACTGCCTTTTCTTTTTTTTCCAGAGGCTGCTGCTCACATATGGCAACATGATCCCCAGGCGCCTACCATATGTAAGGACACAAGGCTTTATGACTTATTGTCGGTAAGATTTATGGAGATGATATATGATCAGCAATTTTTCATCTTCTCATCTCCGGAGCAAGCAGGGAGAGGCTAGGCCCCTGGCGGTATTGCAGGGCAGCGCTGCGGGGCCCAGCCCAGCACCCCACGCCAGCGTGGGCCGGCCGGGCAAGTGGTGCTTCCCCCCTTAATAAAGGAACAGCCTGTGGTAAGGGCAGCAACAATTTATTTGATTAAAATGGGCTACTCTGGAGCTATTTTGCGGTATGTTAATGAGTGCTATATCATAGACATTTATTAAATTAGATTTCATAAATGTCAGCCGTGTTTGCACAGGAAATGCACCAATCTAAATGTGGACCGATGCGGAATTAATTTCCCCCCTCAGGAGAAGGAGCATTCCTGCCTGGGCGAAGGTGTGCCACGGAGGTGAGGACAATGAGCCTGCTCAGATGTTTACTATCAGTGCTGGTCCCACGCAGCACTTCTGGCTCCCGGCCGCCTCCCGAAGAGGGAGGATTCGAGGAGGCTGAAAGGAAGGAAATAACAGAACTCAACACTTCCTTGAACAAGCCTTCAGCTTTCGGTGTCACAATATTTCACCTTTCCCTTACATTAGCATCAGCACAAATATGCGGAGTGCAGAGAAAACAGAACACAAGAGGAAATGGAAATTTGTGGCCAGAAGCATCCTGATTTTGGGAGATCAGTGATTCCTTGGCCTCAGCTAAGATGTCCTCATCAGCCAGAGTGCAAGCAGACGGACTGAAAAGAAGGAGCTTATTGACGAACCCATGCAGACTTTGGATGCACACATCCTGAGTTCACAACTCACTCTTGACTGGTATTCTCCACGTCTTACCTTCCATATCTGCTCTGCGAGAGCTAGATCTCACATTTTTCCTTTGAAGAAAGGACTAGACAAAATCAGAACCGGCCCATTAGAATGAACTTCTGGAGCCAAGGTGGTTGTCAGGGCTGATGCCATAATTCAGGGAAACCCCAGATGGAGCCCACCTCGCGCCCAAGAAGCAATCAGCTTCCAATACCTACTCAGAAGGTGAAGAAGCACAGAACGACCATCTGGGCTAGTGCCGCTCATGCATGCATCGCTACTGTCCACAAAGGCATTAACCAGCCCTAGCCTGCAAAACTTTGTTTTCTCTCCTCGTCCGCAACCCAAGCATTGTAAACCTCTGCAAAAAATGTTTTCCACTCACCCTTTCAAAGGACAGCCCTGGATGAACCAGTGAATTCAAAGAATTTTTTAGACTGTAACGTGATTTGTTTTTAACCCACCGGACAACTCTTCAAGACAAAAAGTCTTCTTCAAGAAAACAATAATGCAAAAGTGACCATGCCCAGCTCCTACAGAGCCGTGGTAATCCAATCACACGCCTGTGGATTTGGGAGACAGGGTAATACTTTGTGTTCATTCTGACAGAGGCTCTTGGAAAAGAGAAAATCAATAAAATTGATCCTGCAGCTGTGCAGTTTATAGATGTATATCAGTGTTTTCAGATGGTGAACAAAGTGTGTGTCACTTCAGATGTGATTTTGTGGGCATGGGGCTGCCCAGGGACAGGGCACCCACTTTGGGCAGCAGCGGTCACAGATGTAAAAGCGCGAATGCAGTCCTGTTTCTAAGCGCAGCGGCCGCGTGCCTGAACATCCTCCCCACACAAAGAAAGGAGACTGGGACGTGGGGCTTCTAGGCGTTTCCAGATTGGAGGACAAATCCCTGAAAGGAAATGATAGACATTCTGGACCACGCTGGAGAAAAGGGAAAGTTCGTTCGCAAACACAGCAAAGCGAGCTCTGAATGGCAGCACGGCCAAGTAAAACCACTGCGTCCGTGTGCTGAGGACAGAGAATTCTCCAGGAAAAATCAGGCCTGGGCTAATGCATTGTTTTGTTCTGCTTTGTTTTGTTTTCATGGCCACTCATTCTGAAGTCTGTTCAGCATGTTCTGTAGCCGCGAAGAATTAGCTGAAAAGAAGAAGTAACTTCGTCAATGAAGCCAAAGTGAAATGGCCTTTCCTTCCTGCGGGGGCCAGACCTTTTCCTTCTCTTTCTATTAGTGCTCCAAAGGAGTCCGGCTCAAAGCACACGGGCACGCATTTGACACAGACGACTCTTCTTAGGAGTCCTGGAGATTCCAGTCTCGGGTTAAAATGGCAGCACTGGTTTGATTCCTGCCTCCACTACCTATAGCCTCTGAAACCATGAACCAGCGACAGATACCCAATGAGCCTCTGCCTACCCCTCTTTTGATTGAGCATGCCACTTTCTTCCTGAGCTTCCAGTGAGATTAGGCAGCTGGGGCATACCTGACATGCACCTGTGGCTCAGTCACTGTTAGTTTCATTCATATTTTCATCACTTTCAGCATATGGAGCTTCGAGGTGAATATGATTTAAGAGTCATTCAATCATTTGTTCATTTACTCATTCAATAAGTGTTAAGGACCTGTTATGTGCCAGAGACTGCTGTGGGCACTAGGGATATATAGGAGACACAAGAGGGGACGTCCCTGCTCTCATGGAGAGATGGATCCTAGTCAACCAAACGAACAAATGAGATAACTTCAGATATGGAGAACATAAGACAGCTGGGGTGATCAAGTACCTGGAAGGGGAGGCCAGCTGAATAGGGTGGCCTATTTAGGACACAGCAAAGAACACTGTGAGGAGCTGACATTTACACTGAAAAATAAGAAGCAGGCAGCCCGATAAAGAACACGAGGAAGAGTATTCTAGGGTAGGGCTGACGAGTAAAATTCAGGACATCCAGTTCAATTTGATTTTCAAAACAACAACACTTTTTAGTGTATATCCCCAATGTTGCACAGGATGTCCTGTATTTGGTGTGGTAAATCTGGGGAGCCGTTACAGGAGTCCAGAGCGGCAAGGACATGGGTGCTGAGGTGGGAGCAGAAAGGAGGCCAGCGAGTCCAAGGGTATGAGACATGGTTTTGGAGAGGAAGTCAGGGCCCCACCACTGCGGCTTTGGAGGCTGTGGTGAGAGTTTTGGCAAATCAAACATCATGGCTCACGTGTTTGATACATGGAGTTTTCTGGACCATGCGGCAGCAGAACGATCACTAGAGGCTGGCTAACTACAACCCATGGGTCGTATCCAGCCTGCCACCTGTTTTTTATTTTTAAAAATGCAGTTTTATTAAAACATGGCCACGCTCATTTGTTTACATAATTTCTATGGCTGGTTTTCCTCTACAAGGGCAGAGAGAAGCAGTTGCAACAGACACTATAAGTCCCACAAAACCTAAACATTTACTATCCGGCCTTTTACAGAAAAAATATACTGACTCCTGACCCAGGTCACGTTCCAGAAATCAAAATGCAGCATTTCCTAGGAGCCAGCAATCTAACTGAATTGAGTTCTTATTTCCCAGTCCAATTTTTTGACACTTCATCTTTCTATCCTTTGATTCCTCTTCAATCAGAAATTAAATTTATAGATAGGTGTTTTAAAACAGCCATGTCTTCAGGTACTCGAGTCTGGTATGAAAATGGAAAGAAAACTAATCTGATTCATCCTGTGGTTACTAACCTGAATAAGACTCACTAGCTGGCTACAACACAATCATAAATGAAGACATTTCTTATTTCATAGACCTTCTCCCATTAAGACTATTACTATCTCTGCTAAGAGGTGCAGACAAGACCAATGTGTGCTGTTAAGTATTTGTAATTCACACAGACTTCATGGTGGTCAAGGCTCATGCAGAGCAATCACCTGGTTGCAAGGTCAGCTATGAAAGGAAAGAGGCAAGATTTGTAAAGTTCCTTTCCTCTTCAGGGAGATAAAATAATAATAAAGCTCTACTGAGACATTGAAAAATAACACTTTTAAAAGATTATGCTAGAAAACAGACAGAAGACAGCATAGTAGAGGGTCAACAGATCATAGTTAGAATGCAGATTCTCCCACACGACAGTTTAAGCAAAATTTTGCGACCTGAATCTGGGTTTCTTTCTCAGTAAAATAGGATAATCCCACCCAGGGTCAGATTGTGGTTTCTGTGGGTCTTGGGCACTTTTGTGTTCATGAGATCCCCCTCAATAAGAAAATATATAGTAAAAAGGATATTTTGTTTTCATATATAAGTGAAATCATATGGTATTAGTCTTTCTCTCTCTGACTCATTTCACTTAGCATGATACCCTCTAGGTCCATCCACATTGTTGCAAATGGTAAGAGTTCAGTCTTTTTTATGGCTGAGTAGTATTCCACTGTATATATGTGTCATATCTTCTTTATCCCAATTGGCTATCAATGGACACTTAAGTTGCTTCTATATCTTGGCTATTATAAATAATGTTGCAATGAATATGGGGATGCATATATCTTTCCAAATTAGTGTTTTGGATATAGAATCTTAAAAAAAATAAAAGAGAACAAGCAAAACAGAAACAAATTTATTGATACAGAGAACAAACTGATGTTTGCTAAATGGGGAGAGGGTTGAGAGTGTGTGTGAAAAGGTGAAGGGATTAAGAAGTATGAATTGATCATCACAGGGGTGTAAAGCACAGCAAAGGGGATATAGTCAATAAGGTTGTAATAACCGGGTATGCACTAGACTCACCTGGGGGTCACTTTGTAAATTGTATAACTGTCTAACCACTATGCTGTACACCTGAAATGAATGTAATATTCAATGTCAGCTGTAATTTAAAAAAATAAATAAACAAAATCAATTGGAAAAAAGTGTATTTTGTGACAGTATTGGTCACAAAGATGAATATAAAGATAAATATAACCCAGGCTGGGTTATCTCATTTGTGTAGATTTAAAAGAAATTCCAATGTTTTTATGAGTTCCTGAAAGCATCCTGAGTCCTAGGTGCTGGGTCTGCTGTACCGAACACAGAAGTCACAGTGGCCCCACCTGCTCCCAGGAGCGTGGGGAGGACGGCGGTGCAGAAGCAGCTGCCACCGTCACATACACTGTGTGCCTGTTAGCGACCACACACTGATGCACGTACCTTTAAAAACCAGGACACTCGTGCTATAGCCAATTCGTTGAATGACGCCTTTAAAAATAAAGTACATGTGTTCCTCTCCAAGTCCTAATAGCTGTGCATTTTTATTTTAGAAAATGAGGACATGCAAAGAGGAACACACAAAGAGGAAAATAAAAATCAGTCATCATCTGCCATCACCCAGAACCAAACTGTTCGGCTTCTAACACTTTACTGTAAACCGTCATGCTCTTTCATTGTTTATATGAAGGGGATTCCTCTTCTAATAGAATTGAAATACACTCTACACATGTTGTTTTGCTCACCTGCTTTCCCCACATTTACCCAAAGATGACAGATATCGGTCATCACAGCAATTACTCTGTTACAGTATCAGTTTACTGATATTATAATAGCCCCCCTGACAAAGGCACCCATATTTATTTATATAACCTCCTCTCATCAGACATTCCTGTCTGTTTTCTCACTTTACCGTTATAGATAATGCTGTGATGAATAATCTTGTGGCTATGTCTTTGCACATAAGTCTATGATGTCTTTTTTTATTTTTAAAATGAAATTCCTGGGGGCTTAGCACTCTCTGGAGTGTGGCCTCCCTGGGTAAAAAAAAGACCTCACTACACAGTTCGGAGGAGGAGAGCCACAGAAGCGGAGACTTTCATTAACAGCCTGCCGCTCCTCAGTGAGTAGTCTTTGGGGCAGGACGCTCCTCTTGGCCACTGGGGATGGGGGTGGGCGGAGCCAAGGGAAGAAAGGAATGTGCCTCCTCATTCTTTTCTCACTCAAACTTAAAACCCAGTGGCCCTGAAAGTCAGTGAATAACCAAAAACTTGTCAGTTACTGGGCACCACTGAGAAAGAAAAAGTCAATTCATATTTGGACAATCAACTCCAAATTGTAATGATCTTCCTGATTTCACTGCAGCTGTGAAATCTGTGAGTCTGGTTCTCCTGTAAGTTGGGCCATGCTGCACAAGGTCCTTGAGCTAAGTTTTTTACCCCAGTGAAACTGGAAACATACTTCCCACAGCACGCAAGGTGGGAAGAATGGAGTTGGGTAGGAATGCATGGAGCTTGCATAGTGTACAGAGTAGGTGCAAAACAGTCAGCCCCCGCCCCACCCCCGCCCCAACCCCCCTGCAGACTGCTGCCCCAGGGGCATTGTTGGTTGTGCTTGTTAATTCGTTTCATTTGCAAATAATCCTTTGTGAACTTTTCCCCCCATTGACCTGAATGTGAAGTAGATAGATGATTTGTTGAAAAGTTTTTGACCAGGTGATTACTTGCACCTATCCTGTACTTTGCAATCTTATTTCATGGAGTAAACTCATCTTTTTGTTTTGTCTCTAACTTGGAAAAGACACTCAGCCATTTGGAACATGGTGATACAAAGGCATTGGAAAAGAGGTTGCAAAAGACTAAAGTGACATTAGTATCAGCGACTATTTTGAGCCTCTAATCAAGGAGTATCAGAAGTTGCAGCGTGGGTCAGATTATTCCCATTAACTGAAAAGAAAATGGAGGCTGGGAAAGGTGAAACAACTTGCTTTCCTGTCACATGGCCAATAAATGCTGGAATCAGGCTTAAAATGCAACTCAGTCCTTCCAACATAAAGTACTTACTGAGTTCTTACTGTGAAGTAAGTACTGTGCTCAGTTACATTCCTACCTTCTCTATACTTCTAGATACTACTAGACGCGTCTATATTTTAGGGGTTTTTTAAAAAATCGAGGTATAATTGATATAACATTATATTGTACGTTAGTTTCAGGTGCACAACATGATGATTTGATGTTTGTATATATTGCAAAATGTTCACCATAATGGGTCCTGGCAACACCCATCAACACAAAAATTTCTTTCTTGTGATGAGAACTTTCAAGATCCACTCTCTTAGCTGCTTTCCAACTCTCCATGCAGCATGGCTGCCTGCAGTCCCCGTGCTGCCTGCCACGTCCCTGTGACTTACTCGTTTTATAACTGGAAGTTTGTGCCTTTTAACTCCCTCCACCTATTCCACCCCTACCTCCTGCAACCGCCAATTTGTTCTCTGTATCCATGAGCTTGGCTTTGCTTTTTCACCTTTGTTTGTTTGTTTGCTTTTCAGAGTCCATCATTAAGTGGAAGCATACAATGTTTGTCTTTGTCTGATGTATTTCACTTATCATAATGCCCTCAAGGTCCATCCACATTGTCACAAATGGCAAGATTTCATTCCTTTCATGGCTAAGTAGTATTCCATTGTATATGTACACCGTATTTTCTTTACCCTTTCATCCATTGGTAGATTCTTGAGTTGCTTCCATATCTTGGCTGCTGTAAATAGTGCAGCAATGAACATGGAGGGAGCATACATAGTTTCAAGTTAGTTTTTGTTTTCTTCAGATAAATACCCAAGAGTGGAACTGTTGGATCATATGGTAGTCCTCGTTTTTATTTTTTGAGGAACCTCCACACTGCTTTCCATAGTGGCCGCTCCAGTTTTCATCCCCTCTGACAGTACAGGAGGACTCTTCTAGGCAGGATGCCTCTAGGTATTTCTAGATAAACTCTGTGCTGTCCAGTGTGGCAGCCACAAGCCACATGTGGTGATTGAGTGCTTGAAGTATAACCAGTACCACTGAGGAATTGAATTCTTATTCCATTTCATTTTATAATCAACTTCAGTTTAAATCCTAATACTTAATTCAGTTGTTGGCAAACCATTAAGTATGTTTGGATTAACTTGGATAGGTGAATTTTCTTTTTCAATTGTAAATATTATGAAATCTAAATAAAAATGGAGGATTTCTGATAAAATTTTAGCATCCAAGAGGGGAGGTGCTGTAAGTATTTAAAATGCACACTGGATCTTGAAGTCTGAATGTGGAAAAATATATCTGATTCACAATTTTTATATTGGTTTCATAGTAAAATGATAATATTTTGGATAAATTGAGTTAAATAACATATATTATTTTAATAAATTCTACCTGTTTGGTTTTACCTTGTTTAATATGACTAATGAAACTTTTGAAATTATGTATGGATATTTGTTGTTTTATATGACCCTACCTCTCTTGCCTTATATTTTTGGAATACTACTAAAAGTTTTCGCCAGGATCCAGCCCTGCCCCACACTCAGTCACAGTGCGTCAAGTGAGACCCTGTCTCCAGTTCCAGAATAAAACATGTGACCCAGGATTGGCCAATTAGAATCCCCGGTTTCCCTAGCCAATGTGAGTGGGGTTTGAGGGCAAGTCCCCAAAGCCAGCCTAGCCAATCAGCTCTAGTTCCATCCTCACGGTCACAGAAATTGGTTTACAGAAGGACATGTGACCTAGGTTAATCTAGGCAAAGTGAATCCATGCATTTGGGTGGAAATTTCATGCAGATGATGCTTTTTCCCTCTAGGGTCTGGCAGCAGGAAGGATGCTATGAGCTTGGAGCTGCCAGAATCAATACTTAGAGACTACAATGAAGTCCTAAAACACACACACACACACACACACACACACGTATTGTAAAGAGATGCAGGAAAACAGTCCCAATGACATAGTTTGTGTGCCTGGATCAAGCCACACCTGAAGTCAATTGTATGAGCTACTAAATTACCCTCTTTTCTGCTCACACCAACCAACCTGTAATCCTGTCTTTGGTACCAAAAGTCCAGAGTATTGCTCTTACTTCTAATTTGTTGTGAGGATCACACAGGATAATGGGTAGGAAACCCCTACGAAATAATATACTGTAACACATTTCAACTATCATTGGTGGTTTTAGAACAAAAATAAATAAATAAACACAAAGAATGGGCAACCTGAATGAATCTTACAATCAATGATGCTAAATGCAAATCCAAGCCTGTGTTTGCACACAGCATTGTCCAGGTCACTGAGCTCTGTCTGCAGTTTGTCTTGCACAGCTGTTACCGGGCATACTTTGACTGTCCACCTGCTTTGTTCTGGGCTGCCCCAAACATTTGCTGACACTTCAGCTGGGCTTGAACAGCGCCATTAGTCAGCCATGTCTACCTGGTTCTTTGAGCAAATGATTCTGCTGTTGCTTATTCATTTTTGTTCATTCGTTTGCTTATTTATCTATCTCAAGCTGGTGATGTCAGCCCAGTGATTTGGAGCTGTGTTTGGAGAGCTGTCTGGACACAACCCTCTGGGCAGGCCGTATCTTTCTCAGGTTACACAGTCAAGAATGCTCCTTCCTCCAACCTTGAGGGCCCTGCCTAAGGCCCTCTCAAATCTCTCTTTCTCCATTTCTTCCCTCTACCCGCCGCTTCTCTGCCTCTTTGTTTGGGGTCTGCTTGCTCAGGAACCCTTCCCTGACAGCTCCTGGCTGGTGTCTTTGCCCTGCTCCTGACTCTCCATCCCAGCGCCTACTACGCTTGGGTGTAATTGCTCTGTTTATTTATCTAGCTAGATTTCCATTAGACCATGACCTCCTCGTGGGCAGGGACCAGACTTTGTTTGCCTCTGTGCCTCAGGGACTTGCTCCACAGTGGCTGGAGCTTCCGGATGATTAGCAGGCCTAAGAAGAGTGAATGAACAGAATGTGAGTGAAGGAAGAGCTGCCCTGATCTCTCAGGTCTTCCAACCTGCCTCATGCTTGTCTGTTGTAAAGCAACTTCCATGAGGCTCAACTGATGCTTCACAAACAGAGCTCTGAATGAGACAGAGGAAGTGTCTCTGAAGCGCCTTTGCCTCCTCCACCTGCATCCGAAGGTTTGGGGGTGGGATTCCTGGTGTCCCCGCCAAGCCTGGAGATGGCATAGATCATCTGAGGAGCCAGTCCAGAGACCTCACCCCTAGGGGACGGGCAGCACATGTGAATGGTTAGACCTATTTGCAGCCATTGCTAGCTGATAACCAGCTGAATACTCAGCTGTGTCAAGGACAAATTTTACATGGATCATGGTGTCCCACTGCTGCCTTGGAGTCCTCAAAGTGACACTTTGCCTTTAACTGTTAGCTTGTGAGAATGGGGTGGGGTGGCGGTCTTCTCCCTGGAGATCATGGAAGGGAGGGAGGGGTCTCTTCTGGGGTCACTCAAGGCCAGGATGAAACAGCTATCATCAGAACCTCTCTGGTAATGGACAGGGAAATGGTGACTCCATGGGATGCGTGAATAAGTTGCTCTGGAAATAGTTCATTTCAAGTCCATCACTCAGCAAGAACAAGGCTAAAATGTGCTATAAACAACGCGGAATTTTTAAATGCCTACGGGAGCTAATGAAGTCGGAAGCAGGGACATTTAGATGCTTTTCCTTGGCACATCCTCGGGAAGGCTATCTTGGGGCCTTACTCAGGAACATCGTCTCCCAGAATTCAGAAATCCTCTGAGCCTCACGCCGGACTGGCCCATCTCTGGGCAGGTTCAGATTATTCTGTAATGAGTCAACACAAATCTACCCTCTCGTCTGGCACTTGCTGCCAAAGGAAGAGCAGCCTGGTGTCGCAGACACAAAATAGGGGGCCACCGGAGAGGACAGCACCTACACTGCTTTGCACGCCTCCTGTCCTCTCCCTGCCTCATCTGCTGGGCTCTCGCTGTCCCTTGGCAGGAGCCTGCCCCTCTGAGCAGCGCCGCCCTTGCCTGATGCTACAAGATTAAGCAATTTGCTTTTAATTAGGACTGCAGTCATTTCCAAAGAAAGCAGCAGGGGAAAGGGCGGAGCGGGCTGGCTCTTTAAAGTTTAAGTGGATGCGATGCACTCAGTAATTTCAGACCCCACTGTGGGCAGCCAATTTGAGCTGCTTGTCCCTTGTGCTCTGAGCTCCTTACCTGAGGCTACAAGCATCTACTCTTATGTACCAGTTAACAAAGGTGTTTGAAGGGGGTGCAGAGAAGGGAAATCCCAGGGACCCTTCAGTTCCCTCCATATCTGGTGCTGAAATTCTATCCAGACAGTTGATCGGGCCTGTGCTCTCTGGCATCCGCCTGGTGCTGTGGTCTGTGCCACATTCAAACACTTTTCTCTCTAGCTCTGTGCCCCCCACCCCCAGGAAGGGTGTCACCACAATTTGCAGTTCTTGCTGGAGGAATCTGAACAGTTTGCTGGGGGTGGGGAAGATGGGAGAAAGGGAGAGAACACAGGCTGTGTGGCATTGACCCCTCCACCCCATGCCACCATATCTTCCACCCTGGAGTTCTCGGCCAGTCTTCCTGTCTCACTCAGATGCTGGGCCGGCATCCACCGCGGGCCCTTCATCCTAGAAGCCAAACATGGCAGCTCAACCCAGCTTTCCCCTTGGCTCCCTGCTCCGTGCACCCGCACATTTTATGACAATAATTGGAAAGGAAAGAAAGGTAGCGGCTTTGTTTACAATGCAATTAACATCTGAATAATTTACTACGAAATAAGCTATATTCAGCCACACAGAGCCTGCTCCCTCTTTAAAACCAGCTTGAAATTTTCAGCAGAGGGACTGTGTCTGTTCCCTTACCCTGGGCTGAGCTGGTCTCTGTTAGACATTCAGCCCCTGGAGTCCACACCCACACCCTTGCCTACAAATCCAGTGGAAACTTTCTCTCGAAGTCACAGTTCCCTGATTTGGACCTGCATTTGGCAGAACCTTTTCTGTCCCGGGCTCCGGTGCCCCCTCGTTCCTGGCCCGTCTTGCCTTGTCCTCACCTAGGGCAACTCCATTTCCAGATGGCCCTTCTGCCAGGCAGGGAGCACTTTTTCAAGAAATGTCTGTCGAACGGGAGAGTGAGAGGCCAGGCCGGATGATGGTCAAAAGGGAGGTTGGCTCGTAGCTCCAGCTTCACTCAGCCCTGCCCACTGCCAGGCTTGGAAGATCCTAATGTTTGGATGAGTTGGCAGGAAGAAAGCAACTTTCAAAGTGGGCCCGACAGAGGAGAGGGCGCTGTCTGCACAAAGAGCACCCGCTTCCCCCTCCAGCTGGCTCCGATCTGCGCTTCTGGTTCAACAAGCAAGCACAACCCTGCTTCATCATGCTAAGCGTGGCCCGCAGCCTCTGCCTCTCTTCCAAACACATAGCTTAGCTTTGCCCACTTGCCTCAGCCTTGGCACTCTTTCCTCCCTCCCTCATTTTCCATCAAACCCTCAGGTTGCTCTTTCTCTTAGTTACGGTTTTGTAAGACAACAGACCTTCGGAGCCCTTCCATGGGAGATGGGGAAGACACTGATGGACCCACACCCGCATTCCTTTCTGCTGCTCCCAACTTCCCCTTCCCCAACTCTGATCCCCTGCCAGACCCAGGGAGCTCACGGGAGTCCATGCCATCTGCAGTCCTCCGCTCTGCTGCCAGCCATTGTAGGGAGATAACGACACTTACGCTTTTGAGTGTGTGCGAGTGGGTGGGAGCAGTGGGAAGTCCCGGGGTGGGGGGCAATGAGACAAGGAGTAGTTGTCCCCTCTTTTTACTGGCCCTAAACAAAGTCACCTAATTCCAAGTAGAAAAATAGTTCATCAGTTGTATGTGTGTGCGCGCACACACACACACACACACACACACACACACACACACATACTTGTATGTCTTGGGAACATTTAGGGCTGACACTAGCCCACACAGCACTTTGATTCAAATTAGAACAGGTACTCTGGCCTCAAGGCAAAGGAGACACCCCCTCCCCACCTGCCAGGGCACACAGCTTGGTGATTACGGTGCAAATTGGATTTTCATCCTCACTTGGCCCCTCAGCTGAGCAACTGTGTGCCCTGCACGACCACTCCACCATGCAGAGCAGCCCAGGTACCTGGTCAGGAAAGTTGCATGGTGTGGGCTGTGAGTCCCGGGTTACAGCAGCCAGGCTGAGGGTCGTGGTTCATGAACAAGGGCTGTGGAACAGGCATCCTGGATTCACATTCCCTGGGGGCCACGTGCTTGCCAAGAAAAGTTACACAAGTTATTTAACGTTTCTGCACCTCGGTGTCTTCATTTGTGTCCTGAGCACAAAATAGGCCTCGAGTATAAGTACATGCATTATACATCTTCTTATTAAACATTTACATAGTCCTGGGTCCTCCACTCAGGGGTAACTCTGGGAAAATCATTCCATCTCTCTGGGTCTCAGTTTGCTCCTGTTCAAAGGGGGCTTGCACTTACGGTGCCTCTTAGAAGCCATCATCAGAGGCCCTCGCCACGGTCTGCGGACATGTGCCTCTCTTCCCTAACGTGACTAACTTGTGTTTTCTGACTCGAGGCAGCACTTGTGCTGACCCTAACTGATTTTATTTTATTTGCATTACTAGCAGTGGCAGTTGACAAGACCAGGGCTTTTTTTGCAAAGAAACTGGAGTTCTGGGTGAAGGGTTCCCAGAGAGAATCACAGGGTGGGGTTGGTGCTGAGAAGGGTGCAGCTCCCTGACCAGGTGTCCTGAGTTGAATGGTGCCCCGCCCCCCACCACAAGCCTCATATATTGAAGTCCTTGCCCCCAGTATCTCAGAATGGGAACTTATTTTTAAATAGGGCCACTACAGATGGAACTGGTGAAAATGTGGCCATACTGGCATAGGGTGGGTCCCTAGTCCAGTATGACTGTGTCCTCATTAAAAGGGGATTCTTGGTCACACAGAGTGAACCCCATGTGCGCATGAAGGCAGAGATCAGGGTGACGCTTCTCCAAGCCAAGGAGCCCCAGGGTTTGCCAGCAAACTGCCAGGAACTAAGGAGGGGCCGGGAACAGATCCTCCTCTCCCAGCTTGCACGGAACCAGTGTGCCTACACCTAGATCTGGGCTACTGGCTCACAGAACTGTGAGACAATGCAGTTGTCTCCGAAGCCACCCAGTCGGCGAAGCTTTGTTATGGCAGCCCTAGCAAAGTAACACTTCAGGTAAGAGAGTTCCTCTTCCATGTTCCTGAGGCCCACAGCACCACCTGGACCCACATCTGGGCCTCGGCAAAGCCCCACATTCCTACAGGTCACGGCCCTCCTGCAACAGGTCAAGAGTGGCCAAAACTGTGAGCCTTAAGTCCTCCATTGCCAACAACCGGCCAACGAGTGGCTGTGATTATTTATACTCTTTTTTTTTCCCCACAGAGGATTTGAAGTAGCTTAAGGGAAATACCTAAAGTAAGATAGTACAACCAATAAAAATAGAACGACCAGAAAAGCTATAAATCTAATTAGAAGGTTGGTTGAAGGATGGGTTGGTGCAGTTTCCCCTTCCTGGGTAATGAAAACTGCGTGACGGATTGTGTTTTCTTTCTGCTCGGGCCAGCAGGAAGCTCCGAATCACATTTGCAGCTCCACTGTTTCCTCTGCTGAGCGTGTAGCTCCGAGCTTCTTGGTGGCGGTGGTGTGCCAGTCCCACAGGGGAAGTGACACTTTTCTAGCACATCTAGAACAATGGGAATGAGAGGGAAATCCGAGTCCCTTGAGGGACTAAGAGAGGACAGGGACATGACTTCAGACTGTGTTAGGGAAGGACCTACTATGGGAAGCCCAGAGCAAATGCTTTGACCTGTTGCCGCTCTCCACTCACTGACCAGCGTTAACACACCCCTGCGGCATCCATGGGGTGACAGAATCACACGTGAAATCTAATGCACGGCCGTGAGGCACACCGTGTTGTACAAACTGGAAAATTTCACACTTTTTTTAATTTAGATTTTTTCCTTCCTTCTTTTTAATTTTTTAAAAATGTTTTATTTATTTATTTTCAGAGAAAGGAAGGGAGATAACGAGGGAGAGAAACATCAATGTGTGGTTGCCTCCCACATGCCTCCCAACTGGGGCACCTGGCCCGCAACCCAGGCATGTGCCCTGACTGGGAATCAAACCGGTGACCCTTTGGTTCTCAGGCTGGCACTCAATCCCCTGAGCCACACAAGCCAGGACTCCTTCCTTCTTAATAAATCAGAAAAATCTAATACCACCGGTCCCCTGCATTCCCACAGAGCAGTGATGGACTGCAGCTGTTCCTTTAGGTAGGACACATGTGCCTAGTTTGTCACAGCCTCTAACACCAGACCTTTGGCAGGTGATTGGCCTTGGTGCCCTGCCCTGTTAGCACCCTTAGACTGAGGCTGTGCAGTAGAGACAGCTCTCCCCACGGTGTAGGAGACGGGACAGAGGCCTAGAGACAAACGGGCTCCCGGAGCAGGGCAAAGGACAACCTGGGCACCAGCACACCAGGCCCCCCAAGATCGAGAGACGTGTCCAAGATTTCAAAGCTGGGAAATGTCAATGTCAGAAGGTTACAGCAAAGGTTAAACAAAATAACAAAATGCATGGGTGGTGAATAACACAATTAAGACTCGGCAAAGCTTACACACACCTACATACAAAGCACACACAGTGATATGTTTATAAATATTAACAATTAGCTCACTGGGAGAGAGAGACCCTAATTTGTATTGTTTGCTAATTTCTGTGGTATGAATGTTCCTTTTGTGGCCAATTTCAGGTTGTCAAAGTGAAGTCAACTGGCTGGCAAAATACCTGAAAATTGAACGATTGGCTCTCAAGAACCAGCAATAAGCAAGTCACAGTTTGCTACTGCCCTGGCTCATACTGCCTTACAAGAGCCACTTGTTAAATTTATGTATTATGTTTTATACTGCATAATGTGTTTGGTTACGCTGTGTATTATACTTATAAAAGAATGTCCTTTTAATACATAATATATATTTAATATGTAAATAGGTAATAGAATTTTAATGAATGAAATAGTTTTAACAGATAACATAATTCACAAATGCTTCATTTCCTTTTAAAATTATGTAATAAAATATAAAACAAATGTTCCACTTTAAATGTATATAAATAAAAAAGCAGAATGCCCACAAAAGTTAGTTTCTTCCTTTCCATTCCAGCAACTGCAGGTGCAGGTCTCAGGCCTGCCCTTCTGTCCTCCTCTCCCGAGCCCCGCTTTCCCGGGTTAGAATCCAAAGGGAAACCCAGACCCAGGTACGGGATGCTTCAGTAGCACGATGGAATGGATTCCTGTGAAGCTGAGACTCGTTAATGGCCTGCAACCGCTGATGGGATCTCTCTGGGGCCCAGATCTGGCTCCTTATCTGATGGGAGCTACCAGTGCTGGGCTCCAGCAGAGCATGCAGCAGCGAACAGAGCTGACACGGACGCCGCCTCTCCCAGACCCGCATGCCTCCACACCTGAGGCCCGTCTCGCTCGGGCTCCACTTACAAACACACACCCTTGCACGTGCACACACACAGGCACTCTACACACTCATGCACGGACACATACCTTTTTCTTTCCACTCTTCCTCTAAATCATAATGATGAGTTAAACACTTCAGTGTTTCCCAAATGCAAGAACAATGCTTCATACTTAGGGAAAAAAAGCACCTTCTGTGATCAAATACATGCAATTCATAGAGAAACCATTTTTAAAGCCACAAGTCACTGAGCTTTTCCTATGTACCTGAAACCTCATGTACATCCACTCAGCCACTCCTCATGGCCACGCCATGACATAGGTGCTGTATTTCCATCCCTGCTTTCCCGGGAGGAAACACACTCAGGAAGCTGGAGTAATTGGCTTAGTGTCACACAGGTTGACGGCGGCAGTTTTTCTGACCGGTCTGCCTCCAAGGGCATTTCTATTTTCTCCTCGAATTCACCCCATGCCAGGAGTATATGGATTTTCGAATTTTCATCAGAAGCCCAAATCACGTGGCAAATCCTGGCTCCTCGCACTCTCTCGACAGATGTCTGTCTGTCTCTTGTGCGTCCGTGGCCATTTCTCGGGGCAACGAGGAAGCTCGGCACTTTGGGGCGTGTTCTGCAATGACTCCAGGAGCAGCCCACTGCGCAAGCGAGCAGACTCTGGTCTTGAATTCCAGGGAGGGGGCTGCTCTAGGACTCCCTGTCTATCCAACAAGAGGAATGTGGGAAACAAGAGGAAGCCTGTAATTTGGGGTATCTGATTGGGGGAACTGAGGTGTGTGAAGCTCATGATTCGCTTTATAAAAGAGCAAACAAAGCCTATAAGAAAACGAGATTATTTTTAACATAGTTCTGTTTAAACATTTCTAAAGCACCTACTGTGTGTCAGGCACGTGTGTTGACATTCTTCGAACAGCACCACCCACAACCCACTGGGATCTGGTATGCTAATTACACAAAGGACTGCTTCCATTGCTTTATTTTTCACTCCAGTGTATTTTTTACACCACCTTATTCTAGACTGGAGTATAACTCACTTTTCTCAGTTTCCCCAAATTGAGTTCACTTTGGAAAAATGTGCCAGCTGTGAGGGTATTTAAAAGGGAATCCCTTGCGCTAACCCCTGTTTTACCACATGCCATACATTATGTGTCAGTTTAACTGACCATCTGTCACCAAGAAGACTTGAGCCCCCTTCGAAGCATGGGCTGTGTTGTCCCCTAGGTGTCCCCAGGGTTGTCCTGACGTGCAAGACCCAGTGCCCAGTGAGAGTCTGCACACACACTCCCTATGGAGCTGAAAGGGGGATAGTTACCCAGTGGGCTTTAACTACTTTAAGTAAAGCAGCCTTAGTGCACAAGGATAGTGTCATTGCTCAAGGTGACTCCTCTCCAAAGGATCAACAGTCATTTGAAAACAGGAGATCCAACTATTTGTTCAGATATCTGGCACTTCAGAGTAACACAGTGTGCTGTTTTCAGTTGTTTAGACAGATCTGAAATGGTCATAGGGAACCCTGAACTCTTAATAACTTCTGCATCTGGTCACCCAGAATGCGTGTGACAAGGGCTAAGAATGAGAGAAAGCTCTGTTTGTGTGTGTGCATTTGTGTGCATGTGTGCACATGCACGCCTATGTGTGTGCGCATGCATGTCGGTGGGCAGGTGCGTGTTTTACACACACTGGTGAGAAAGAGAGCACGCTGTGGGGGAGAACGGGATTCGGGTGGCCTATCAGCTTGCATGTGCAACCCCGGCTCTGCTCTTCGCTCGCAGAGGGACCCAGGGCACATGACGTGTTACCCGAGAGCTAAGGTTTCTCCTCTGAAAGGGAAATGTTAAGACCTGCGTCAGAGGCACGAGGAGACCCCTGGGTGCAACACCACTGTGTGGCCTCTTTAAGATTGCACAGGGATACTGGACCTGACCACAGGCCCTATTCGAGACGCTTCCATGAAGTCTCTGACTCCATTTACAGTCGGGCTGATGGGACCTCGTGTCACACTTTATGGAGAAGGAGACAGGCAACAGCCACCCAAGGAGGCCAGTTCTGGCCCTCCAGCTAAGTCACCCCTTTAACCTCAGAGGAGGTTGGCCTGGACTCCCACCTTCTGAAAACGCCTCATTACTTGCTGGAAACTTCTAAAGCTTAGGCCCCCTCAGCCACAGCGATGCCTACGAGAAATCGCAGGCTGGTACCCGGGGTTGCTCAATCACAGCACTTCCTTTCCCCCTTAGAATAGAAACTTCTGCCTTGGCTGGGAGTGGGGCCCTGCAGGCCGAGAGGCAGGGGCCTCCCCCTTCCCTGGAGGGACAGCGCAGGACAGGCAGGCGGGTCTGCCTGGCAGGGGCTGTGGCCTGGTCTCCCAGGAAGCCTGTTTGTGGAGACAGGAGTCGGCCCTGGGGCACCAGGAAGCTGGACTTCTGCTGAGCATATTTCTGGGGCTGGAATGCCATCCCTTAGAGAGCTCGTCTCTTGGAGACGCCGGGGCTGAGTGGGCTTTAGAAAACTGCAGAGGCCTGTGGCGTTGGGGGGGCAGGAGGTTCCCACATGCCAGGCTGCAAGGCCCTCGGTGGGGGGTTCCCTCAGGCATTTCTAATTACAGGAGTTATTTCTGCCCCGCAGATTATGTGGTTCCTGCACTTGGCGTGAGGAATGGAGCCAGTCATGATTAACTCGGCGAGTGTTAGCCCTGGTCCGGGGCACCCGTTGGGAAGCAGCAGTTAACACACGGGTGGATTAGGTGGCTCTTAGGCTTCGCCACAATTAGAAACTTAGGACGTTTGAAATATTAACTGGGGCATGTGGGTAAGAGGCAGCACCGGGCTTCCCTGCCAAGGAGATAGCAGCCCCAAGGTGGCTGCAGAAAATTATGTAAGGACCTGGCTGTGGGAAGCAGCCTTTACTGAGTGCTTGCTGGGTGTCTGTGGGGCTTATGGGTACCCCTTGCTTGATCTTCCCTAGAACCCCGCAGATGGGACCATGTCTCCCATTTTCTAGAGGAAGAACTGGGGATGAACTTGGGGCAAATAAGGTTCCTAAGTCTGCACAGCGAGGAAGTGTAGACGGGGATCTGGACCCACGTGGGCCTTTTCTCTGCATCGTCTGGCACTGTGGCCTTGGTAATAATACCTGCCCACCTCCAGGGAGGCATTGCGGGGCACACAAAAAGTACAAAGTGCTAAGAAAAAATAATACTAGTAGTTGACATTAATTGAGCACAGGCTGTGTGCACACCCTGTGCTACAATCTGTATATACTCTCGTTTCCTCCTCGGCACCATCGCAGACAGCAGGTACACTACCTTCCCCATTAGACAGCCAAGGAACGGAGGCATCCAGAGATCTGCAAAGAAGTTAAAAGGGTTAGGATTGACCTCAGGCTTGTCTGCCTCTGAAACCCACACCGTTTCTAAGATGCCGTTGTGCCTCCCCAAGTCTGCGAGGCAGAGGCAGGCGAAGTGCACGCCTGACTCGAGGGCTCCTCACTGGCTGCCCTGCCTGGCCTTCATTCATCCGTTCCTGCATTTGTCATGACTAAGCATTTGTTCAACATCACTGTGCAGGGGGCATTGTGCAAGAAGGACACCACAGATCTACTTATTTAACTGTCCCCACGGTAATATGGGGTAGGTGCTATTTATGACTCTTTTCATGGTCTGGATGAGAAAACAGTTTCATGAGTATTAAAACAGTTTCATGTTTATTAAGTAGTCTGCTTAATAAACAGCCTACTGTGCTCCAATCGATCCATAGATGCAAACCCATGGACTGTCATATAGAGAAAGGTCCATGTTGCACAGACTGTGAGGACAGGAGACAGCAGAAGGCAACTTGAACACAGAGAGTGCTGGAGGAACCGGCACGGGACTCACCCAGCACTCCCAGGGATGAGCGCAGCCTGGGTGGGTCTTTGGGGAACCCAGAGAGATGGCTGGTGGAGTGTTAATTACGGGACATAAAATTCAACAAAAACCGTGCCTTACAGACTTCATGTTTTGTTTGTTTCGTTCAGTTTCCCTTGCTTTGTTTTGTTTCTGGAGGGGTCCTCGGGGCCCTGGCCCTTCACCAAGGTCCCTGTTTACAGTCTGGGGACAGACAGCACAGTCAAAACCAGATCCCTTCAGCTCAGTTCTATTTTCCACTTCCCTAATTACAACATTCCTTCCCTTTGGACATGATTCAAGTTCTCCTTTCCCTCGAGCTGCACCACCTGGGTGCAGGAAGGAAGCAATAGATGGCATGATTCTAAGAATGATAAGGGGGGAAACGAGCAAAGGGGGCCCTCCCTGCCCTGTGTGCAGCCTCCCTGGGCCCTGCACATGCTTCCTCAGACCACGGGTCCCATTCACAGAGCTGAAAGGTGGGCAGCTTGAGTGTAAGGGCTGTGAGGAGTACCTTCCAACTCCCAAAGCCAAGCACGCAGTAGGCACACGGGAGATGCCCAGCCAAGACATGTCCATACCCAGTGCAACACAAGCTGAAGTCATTTCTAATTACAGGAACGAAAACATGGAAGCCTCAGACTGGGTTGCTGTTTTATTGTTAACATATTAATTTCAAGCAGATCTGATGCTCTCCCTGTGACACTCTCACTTGGACTCATTTGCACCTTGGCCTGCTTTCGTGAGTGAGAGAGAAGGACCAGGCAGCAAAGAGGAGAGAGCTGCGCATAGTCCCCAGCCAGGCTCTGTCATAATGCTGGTTACAGACATATTCCTGGTCTGCGGTGATTTACAATCACCCTGTGCTGCCACCCCTTCACAGTTTGGGAGACAGGTTGATGAAAATTCATGCCCCTGCATGGGTGGGGCCGCTTATATGTACCTGGGGTAGAATCTGTTCCCTTTACAATGTTTGTGGCCGAGAGGTGGGGTGTAGACGACTACCTGGTAGTCTTTCATTCTCCTTCTTGAAAAAGAAATTGAGATGCGTACACCAGTGCACACCAGACCCCAAGACTTATCCAACACAAATTAGATAGGCGATTTGTGTCACTTCTGGCACTCATACCTAATTTCTAAATGTTGTGAATCATTTCCCCTATGCTGGGAAGTTACAGGAAATGTATTTCCCTCTTTCTTTCAAACTATTCTATCTTAAAAATGGGAAGTAAGAGGTTCAAAAATCACTGATTTAAGGCAGGAGTCACAAACTCTTTCTGGAAAGGACCAGATAGGAAGTGCCTTTGGTTTGGAGGCTCGCACACAACTTGCAGTGACAGCTACTCAGCTCAGCCGTCGTGCTGGGAGATGAATGGGCGTGGACATGTTCGAACACAGCTTCGCTGATGGACACCAGACTCTGAATGTCAGACAATTTTCACAGGTAGTGAAAAATCATCACTTTTTAAAAATTCCTTTCAACCATTAACAGTGGAAAAGTATTCTGAGCTCTCAGACCAGACACAGAAAGGCAGCAGACCAGAGTTGTACACTGAGCTGGAGTTTGCTGATCCACGAAATTTAACAGACTTACTTCTACCACTACCTGTACGTGTCCATGGGGAGCCTGTGAGCTCCATCTGGGCCTCTGGTTATCTTGAAAGTGGAGGCTTGGAATGGCCTGTGCTACTCAATATGGTAGTCACTTGATACCTGTAGCTACTTAAATGCAAATGTAAATTAATTAAAATGAACAGTTTGTTTAATCCCTGAGTCAAATTAGACACATTTCAAGTGCTAAATAGCCATATGTGGCTAGCGGCTCCCGTATTGAATGGCACAGATATGGAACATTTCTACCATTGCAGAATGTCCCACTAGACTAGAAATAATCTTCAAAACCCCTTCTTGGTCCAAGGGTTCCGGTATCTATGATTTTCAGCCATGAAAGTGTAGCATGAAAATGAAGATGTTGGGGGTTGTAGTTGGTTGAATTGTGACCCCCAAATTCTTGTTTACTAAAAGACTCAAAATGTAACCTTACTTGAAGATAGGGTCTTTGCATGGGTAATTAGTTAAAGATCTCAAGATGAAATCATCTTGCATTTAGGGTGGGCCTTAAATCTACCATCTGATGTCTTCATAGGAGAAGGGAGAAGGCAGTGTGAACACAGAGAGGCATAGAGGAAAAGGCGACGTTAAGAAAGAGGCTGGCATTGGGGTGATGCAGCCACAGGCCAAGGAACACCATGGACCACCAGCACCCACCAGATCCAGGAGCGAGGCCAGCAGTAGATTTTCCCCAAGAGCCTTTGAGGGAGCGAGCCCTGCCCACACTCAAATTTTAGCCCCTGGAACTGTGAAAGAATACATTGTTGGTGTACTAAATCACCAAGTTTGCAGTGATCGGTCACAGCAGCCCAAGGAAACTGAGGGAATTTCAGTTAGACAGAGGTCCAAGTTATTAGAAAATTACAAAATCCTTGAGATAATTTGGGAAGTGATGAAAAGAAGTCCAAGCAAGGATTTCAAAAGAGCCCTGTAAAAGGTTGGGTCCAGAGAATACTATTTCATGTAGAAATTGTGTTTCCCAACAGCCAGCGTGGCTGAAGAAAAGCTGTGGAATCACAAACAGGAGGGATGAACGTATAGGAGGCAGAGAGGGAACAAGCCTGTGTCCCTGAAGGGAAGACCTCACCTGCCGGATGGGGGGACCTGGTCCTGCCCGCAGAGGAAAATGAATCCACATGAGTTTGTATAAGGCGTTTGCTCCCATGCCTGTAGCACATGTGTGGACCAGGAGGACAAAGTCCTTATCTCTGGAGAATGCAGAGCAGTGATTAAGGGCAGAGTGGAAGGGGGCTGCTTAGGCATCTGATGGGACGGAGGTGACAAGTACAAGATCATTTTGCTGAGCTCACCTTTTGAATCAAGAGGATTGTGATGCAAGGCTATGGGGACTAAGGAGCAAAGCTGATGGGTAGTCTCCTGCCTCTCTCCTTGGAGTCCAAGGAGGAAGTCAGTTTGCTCCCCACAAAGACAACCCTAAACTGAGACCTTTGCTCCAGCCTCAGAGCCTGGACTTCCCAGTGGGTAGTGGCTCTGTGCCGTGGACTAAGTTTCTTATCACATCGTTGGAGGGAGAATCCATTTTTATGGAAGTCAGTTTCATCACTAATAGCAAAAGCCAGAGAACAGCGCTGTTCATGGACCACCCCCTTCTAGGAGCACACCCTAGCAGGCCAACCTAGAGACAAACAGTGCTTGATGGGCAGCCACAGGGCACAGGGCACAAGCTTGACCTTCTGCAGGCCTTGCGTTTGACTCTTCCTCTGTCGCAAGTTTTCTGTCTAGATGATGTATTTCACCCTGCTAAGCCTCTGCTTTTACATCAATAAAATGGTACTAATAATAACATCTGCCTCATAGGGTTGTTATGAGGATGAAATTAAACCATGTAGGGAACATGGTACATGCATGGAAGACACCCAAGAAAAGGTTGCCATGGGGTTATTTTTTTAACCAAAGATGTACATCTAAGTGCTATTTTTGATACAGAAAACTAGAAGCAAGCACAATGGCTAAGGATTAATGAACTAGGACATATATGTTTATATACAAACACATGTGAAACAGAATAAATGTTATATAGACTGTGAACCATTATTTTTGAAGACTGTTTAATAATGGCCAATAATATGGGAAATATTCAAAATAGAATATTGAATGAGAAAAAGAAAATTAAATTTTGTTTTATAGTAAAATTCTTCTTTATTATCATTATTACACACACACACCCATACATAGTTCTATAGGAAAAACAGGAAGATTTACAGAACAATGAAAATGCTGATTAAAGCTAGGCATATGGATAATTTTTACTTTTTTCTTCTATATTTTCATTCTACTCTCAAATTTTTAAACAATGTACATATATTCCTTTGATAATAAAAGTGAAAATATCAAGGAAAAATACTGTGGGTTTTGCAGTCAGATTGATACAATTTCAAAGGCTGGCTTTCTGCTTAGAAATTGTAAAACCTTGGGTGAGTTCTTTAACTGAACCTCAGTTTCCTTACATTCAAAAAAGGGCAGGAGGAGGGAGAATTGAGTTCATCTCCAAGCGCTGTACTGAGAATTACATAAGACAGTCGAAGGGCAAAGTGCCTGACATATACAAGAGGAAGAGGCCGTGTGTTATTCACCCAAGATCGGAAGATCTTCATGGGAAGATCCCAGACAGTTCTGGGAGGACATCAACGTGCTTAGTGGGTCACTGGAAATGCTGAGACGGAAGTCATTGCCCAGACACCGAATCCAGAATGCTGTTTCTTGGAGGCAGGGCTCTGCAGAGGAGTCGTGGAGTGTGGCTTTGGAGGACCTGGGCAGAAGACTGCCCAGCTCATGTAATCTTTGCTTATCATAGCAACTCGTCTCCGAGTCCACTGGAAATCCCAGATTGATTTCATCAATGGCTCACACCTGCTACTTGCCTCGCACGGTCCAGGGCAATTGACATTTGGGTTAATCTTTAAAAAAAAACCCTAACAGATAGAAACATGATGGCTGGTGTCTGTCTGTATGAGGCAGGGCAGTTTAGTTTCTGGCAAAAAGTAATAATGATGACAAAAACAACGTGCCAAAACACATATGGATCTCTGTTTTCTGTGTAAATTCCTGTGGGAAACACTTTGTTTTTCTTTCTTTTTTCCAGCTTCATTGAGATCTGATTGACATATCACATTGTATAAGTTTAAGGTGAACAAAGCATTGCTTTGACACACTTACGTGTTGCGAAATGGTTACCACCACAGCATTAGCTAATGCCCACATCACCTCAAATAGTAGTTAACAATACTGTGTTACATACCTGAAAGTTGTGAAGAGAGTAGATCTTAAATGTTCTCACCACACACAAAAAAGGCAATTATGTGTGGTAATTATGTTTGCTTTCCATGGACTTTTTACAACTTTTATTTTTAACAGATGAGGACACGAAAGCTTGGGGAACGTAACCTGTCCAAAGACAGAGCTAGTGGGTGATGCAGCAGGAATTCAACACCCATGGAAAGCTAAGTGTGGACCTGAGCTCTATCCCACGAGGCCCCTCCTGCCCCTTGGCACTCGGCTGCCGAGGGCCACGCACAGACCCCAAAGCAGAACATCCTTCCATGGAGTCGGAGGAGAACACAGGAAAAATAGAATACAGAGCGATTATGAACTGACCGGCCGAGAAGGACCAGTTTTCATGAGGCTCTTCCCTCATTTCTGTGTGATCCAGGAGGTGGGTTTGAGACAGTCCAGTTTCTTAGGCTCTTTTATTATTATAATTACTCCTAAACGTTGTGATTGTGGATGCTATCATGGATGTTATTTCATATAAGCTTTTAGCCTTAGAAGACACTAATGTAAGCATGCAAGACCATTCTCTTGAGCAAACTATCCTTAATAAAAACAATACATCAGGTAGACTCATTAAAGGGATGTTTAATCCCCGACAGCAAGCCTCTCTTCAGACAATGCCCCCTTGCAAAATGTCAGGAACCTGACTTAGAGGTCAATGGGAAACCGAAAGAAAACAAAAGATGGAAGGAGGGAGAGAGATGTAATTTTATCTCAGTGCCATAAATAAAGGGGGTGTGTCCCTGTAGGATATTTACAAAGTGGTGCCGACCACCAAGAGAGGTACTGGAGTATGGTTTATGGGAACTGGATTAGGAGCCTGAAGTTCTGGGTTCCAAGATCAGTGCTGCCAGTGACTAGTACGTGTCTCTGAACAGTTACTTACCTCCATGTTTCATCATTAGTAACCTGATTTGCCCTTGTCTTGCCTAACTGGAGTGCCCATGTCTCAGTTTGCCCAGGACAGCCCCAGGTTACACCTGTTGTCCTGGCATGATTATTAATAGCACCCTTTCACCTCTGGAAGTGACCCTCTTCGGGTGATACATTACATATTCGCCCTGTGCCTAACTTAGAGTGTTATGATGGCCAAAGATGTAAGAGTTTGGGCATGTTGTGTAATAAGGCCCTATTACAGATTCAATGGTGGGGGAAGGTGCTTCTCATTTGCTCTGAGTGCCCCCTTTAAGGAACGAAGATTGGTTTAGGAAGAGTTCACAGTAATGTGAGGAAAATGCCCAACATTATAAACTGGACCTCTCCAAAAGTCAGGTTTGCAGTGCAGTCCCCACACATGCAGACAAGATGTGCAATGGATTCACACGAAATGGCAGTGGTGGCTGCCTTAGGTGGGACTGTGGGGAAGATTATGCCAAATTTTTTAAAATGAGTAAGTTAGCTTTTATTTTGAGAGAAAAGCAACTTCGAAACTACAGAAGAAAGACATGACAGTTGGCGACCTACTCTAGCAGGGTACACAGGGAAAAGTGAGGCAACCAGAAGTTCTTGCTGGACCTTCGCTGGGAGAAGCAGGTGGGGGTGGCTGCCAGAGACAGGAAGGGCTTCCGCAACAAGGATTTCTACCTCCCTGGATGACATTCAGGCTGCAACAGTGTCCGAGCCACCTCCAGCAGGACTGCAAACAGGACCGACAGGTCTCGTGCGCACAGGGACCAAGTGCGCTGCTGGGACGTCTAGGATCTGCCATAACCTGGATGGGACTTCTATTCTCCAACCCAGCACAGCTTCATGCATTATCCAATCAGAGAATTCTAGAGAGTCAAATAAGTTGATCTAAACATCATATCATCACACTTTTCTATTCATTTTAAAAAGAGAAATAGTTAATTCAGGACCTTACAAGAATTTTATTTTTAATAAAGCAAACAAATCATATCTGTCTACAATGAAGTCATTGAAACAGCCACTTCCTGAACCTCTACGTGATCACATAACCCTGAAGCCAGAGCTCTGAGGTAGGTGCTAATTTCTTCATATTTTTGCAAGAGGTACAGTGAGGGTTTGGGAGGATAGTTAACTTTCTGAGAGTCAGAGAGAAGGGGAAGATTTGGGATTTGTTCAAAACATACAGATGGCAAGTGGCAGAGTGAGCAATTAAACCCACCACCTGCCTGCCCCTCAAATATTCCGCTGCTGCAAGGCAAGAGCCACTGCGAACAGCCTGGATGTCCTGAGTGCCAGCCTGCACCTCAAGCACATCCATGACCCACCTCGCTGAGCAGCCAACCTCCCAAAGGCATGATCCCCTGGGGCGCATTGCCCCCAGGCATCAGTGAGTCGCCAGGACTCCTCCTTCTTTTTCTCTTAGCAAGACTTCCATCCACTCAAGACAAATGCCCTGTCTTGGAAAGTAATTCCACTCAACTTTCTGAGTTCTACTTCTTCCTACCTGTTCTCATTCTAGAGGAGTTAAAATACCACCTCTTCACACACACACACACACACACACATACACACACACACACACACACAGAGCAAATGTTGATTAAGCAATCACTGTGCACAAGGCAGGATGCTACAGCCAGGGCTAACCTAGCCCAGAACGGAGGCAGACCTGGGCTTCCACCAACCCACAGAGTAAGCAATCCATCGTGACCTCTGAGAAGTTATTTTCTCCTACTGGGACTCAGTGTCTCCATCTGTAAAATAGAGGTGCTTGGACCAGACCAAATCTAAGCCCCCTTCTGGCCCTAATGAGCTATCATTTACTCAGAAACAATAGACCCTGATCCCCCACATAACTTTGTAGGAAAGGTTCAAGATTAGATTTTTAACCCCTTTCCCTGATCTTCCCCACACCCAAAAGTTTAGTGGTGGCCATGCAAGCATATGGGCTTTTGACTTCTTGTGGGATTTTGGCTTTCTATTTTAAGACACGCAGACATCTCTTTTCGGAATAGGTTAAGATTCATGACCACACCTTAAACAATTGCTCTTCTCTTAAACAACTCTGAAAACCTCAGGGGAAACAAGTGTTCCTGTTTCCACCGAATTCCCTTATTATTGAGCAATCAATACCGAGAGTATGACTTTTTATTAACATCAGCTCTTCGCCTAAAATCAGCACGTCATCTCACTGGGCGAAACCCACAGTAGACCGGTTAAGTGTCATACAAAAACAAACATGCCCACTTGCATTCTCCTTAATTTTAGCACAATTTAAAAAATTGTGAGTTTTAGGTCATTTGCAGTGTTACCCTATTAGGCAGAAATTGCCTTTTATTGGCTTGACTTTCTAACAGATGCTAACTTGCACGAAAGAGGCTACTATAAAATGTACCTGCGTGGGAGAAATGTCCATCTATCAGTGTAGACTCCCGTAAAGAATTTGAAGTCTTAGATAAATTGTTTCCATTAAGCTGGAAATACTCCTTCGGGTGTGAGCTTCTAATTCATGGGTTGCTGTAAACTGATTCAAATAATGAGACTTTTTTTTTCCTGGGCTGATAATAATCTGGTAGAGAACATGCTGAATCCCTACAGAAGATATTATCTAATGATTTCTACAATTGTCCTTAAGTCCAAACAAAGCTGCTGTATTAAAATGTGGTTTTTGTAAGGCTATGATTATGTCCGGCTGTTTTATTCCTATTTTACAAAGAAAGTGTGATATTTGACTGACATCTGGGGAGATGGATGGTAATCAGAGCTGTGGTCCATGGAGAAATTAAGAGAGAAACCGGGAGCTGATAAAAACTGAAATCGAAAAAAGAAATGCAGCTGCACTTAAACTTTTTACATTTCTCTATTTTGAAAAAGCAGCAAGCAGCACACCGTAATGAGAAGGAAACCAGATGAGAAACTCTATCACCGGGGCAGACAATAGGCACCAATAGCTCTTTCCTTCATGATAACGTTCAGGGGGTGCCATCTGGGGTTAATTTAGGTTAATCATATCACCCTGCCCAAGGTAACCTCACCTATCACAGCCACAGTCCTGAAGTCTCACGGAATGTGTCTCTTTATTGTAATATTAGGAGGAAAGACACATCCCCAGAACTCAAAGGCATAAGACAACTTTGCCTGTAAATAAAATGCTATCTGCCACCTTTAGTTTGCTGCATCCATCCAGTTAAATCTAGTATGTCTCTAATTAATGTCTAACATATGCCAGGAACTGGGCTAGTAGCGGGGAATGGAGGTTGCATAATCCACATAACATTTATAAGTGCCTACTGTGTGCCGCGGCAGGTGAAGCTGAGATCACTCCGCCCTGTGGTAAGGGCGACAGCAGAGGCCCTGAACAGGAACCTGGGTAGAGCCTCAAAGACCACTCCTCTTCCCCTTTATCAGAGTCCCTGTCAGCTAAATCATCAAAAGAGGAAGTCGAGACCTTGCCTTCCTCGAAGTATTTCAGGCGATGTCAAAACTCTTTCAATGTTATTTTGTGGTTCAGGCTACAATCCTGAAACAGAACTGCAGCTGGTTATTGAAAAATGTAAATAAGTCACATGTCCAGGCTTCAAATGTAACATCCTTATCTGAGTCAGCAAAATGTTGGGAAGATACACATTTAAAGTATCTTTTTTATTACAATAGTAAAATATGCTCATTGAAAAAAATATCCACACCACATAGGAATAAATAAACAAATAGAAAAAATATTCCCTTTCCCAAGCCCCTTTGGCTGATAGACTTCTTTCAATGTTTAAGGTCGATGCTCTTGCTATGCCGATCTAAACGTGCATCCACTGAGTTTTAAGTGCTTGGAACTCATACCACTGTGTGCATTTCAAGCTAAGTAGAGTGTATTAATATTTCCTGAGCACTGCACATGTGCAGGCCTCGCAGTGCTTTGAATGTGTAACTTCATGTCTACCACACACTACATGGGTTGGCAAGCTTTGGCCTTCAGGCCAAACCCAGTCCCCCTCCTCTCTGTGTAAATAAAGTTTTATTGGGACACAGACACATCCATGTGTTACGTGGAGTCTAAGGTGGGTCTTGTGCTGCCATAGTAGAGCTGAGCAGTTGCAATAGACACAGCATGGCCTGCCAAGTCTAAAAGTTTACTAACTGGCTTGGTACTGGAAAAGGTTTCTCATCTCTGAAACAGCAGGTAACTGTGTGTGGAGGGAAAGGACTAGATGGCTATAAAATAACTATTAACACAGGTTAAATGATGACTGCATCTAAATTTTTTCTTTATCATTGTTGTCTTGTGTAGCTTTTCAATAATGAGGCATATATTACATTTGTGGCTTAGTGACACATTCAATTTAAAGAGCATTCTGTATGAACATGAATAAAATTGATGAACTATTAGCACAAATGAAGAGTTCATAACTAGAATTGCCACCATTTGCATGCAAATACAATACCTTAAGAGGGATTTCTTTTTTAAGAAAATTGTAAACACTTTACAAAAGGACATTTCTGCAGTATTTACTCTACCATTTTCTAAGAATGTAGGTATTTTTGGAGATTTGAGAATGTGGCAAACACTGCTGGTGATCATATCTGCTGCTTGCCCTACCTGGGTGGGTGGACCACATCTCTCAGCTTGCTTCGGAGTGAGCATGGGCACGAGACTAAGTTATGTACAAAGGGATGTGGGCAGAGTTGAAGCACCCCACTTCTAGAGCTGGTCCATGTAAACCTCTCTGCTAATACCTCCTCCGTTGGCTGACATGGAGATAACCTCCTGGGTACACTTGGGAAGTACATAATAAAGGCAGCAGAGCCACAAGAGGGAAAGAACCTGGGCCTCCTAATCAACACTTGGAGGAAAGCCTCATGGGAGAGACACTTATGTGAACGAGAAATAAATTTTTCACTAAGCCTTTGAGGTGAGGGAGTTTATCTTTCATCTTTCCTAATGAGAGTTCACTGTATTTACGGAGCTAGCTGTTGACAGACAGCTTTGAGATGAAGGAATGATATAAAATCCCTTCTCTAGATAACGTCATTTAATAGCTTCCCCTGGAAATCAAAGTGCTAGACCCCTTTCAGGCCTCTGTTGACTGGTGCTCAATCACAACAAGCCAGTGGTTTCGAACACTCTCGCCCAAGCTCTTGTCTGCCTCTATTCCTAGTTCTCTCCTGCCGCGGCAACTGTGCCCTTAGGGACTACCTCCAACTCTCTTCTGCCAGCATCATATTCTCCATGTTTCCTGGTCAAGCCTTCTCCTCTCTGCCACATGGTATTGGGTTCCATGTAACTTAAGATGGCATCCGGTAACAATTTTTACATTTATCAACTAGGATACTTTCTCACCTACTGACTCCTGTATGTCTTGATAGAAGATAAAGCACTATTCTGCCATCAGCGAGGAAGCAATGTAGATAAAGTCCATGCCATTTATAATTCATCCCACCTCATTAAGTATTCATACACTACTTATTGGCATGTCACCTAACTATTCTATGTAATAGAAAACAGAATAGCTAGAAAAGAAACTGGGAGATACTGGTTTATTAGGAGACTGAGAGAGAGGAAAATAATTGATTGTCTGTATCCTTACCCCAAGCTCCTTCTTGCAGAAAAATTTTCTGACAGGTCACTCACAAGTGAATTCAGTAGCTATCTTGAGGCTGAATAGAACAGAACCAGTAGGAACCTCACTGCCATCCTTATTCACTATTTCAACCTATATTTATTGGAGACCTACTTCAGCAGTTCTGAGAATAAAACAGGTATCTCCTTCATAAAGGCTGAACTTCTTAAGAAAATGCAGAAAAAAATACAATGAATCCATACTGGAAATGTTAAACAGCTAGCTTCTTATTAAAGGTTAATTTCTCTGATTACCAATTGTACTAATCACAATATTAAGTCATAATAATTCATCATAATTAGGATAGCCAAAGTGTATTAAGATCAGACAATGTGCCTATTGAGCAGAGAACTGAGAAAAGTGTTATATGAATTGACTCATTTAATCTTCATAAGAAATCTGAGATTTAATTTCTACTATCTGTGCCCATTTTATAGATAAAGGCATTGAGGTTCTTACAGATTACATAATTGCTCAAAGCAAGACAGTAAGTCATTGATGAAGAGGCTCTTGACTATTTGGACCAGGAGCCCATACCTGCAAGCTTTCAGTGCTATTGTTCTCTAAGGCAGAATGGTGTCCAAACAGACAGGATGTAGAGGGAGTGAGACATCAGAGTGAAGGCATGGGCAAGCAGGAGGCCCCTGAAGAGCCAGAGCAAGGACGTAACAGAAGAAGGCTACCAAGCATGGAAGGCTAGCAGTCCATACCGCATGGTTTGACAATGTGGGCCTTGATTACTGGTCACGGATGGTACCCAAATCAACCCAATTTGGTAGCATAAAGAAAAAAAATGAAATTACAAGAGAAAAAGGAAGAACCCCTGTGTATTCACTCAGCATCATTGATATCAGAGTTATTTTTTCATACTTAAAAAAGAATTATTCAGCACCCCTCCTAATGGAAAATACCCTTGAATTCAAGGCTTGAGGATAAATTTAGGACTGACCCAGATCCCTAAAAACTGTTTTTCAAACTTCTACCTTTCCATAAACTGATCCTCTGAGGCTGGCCACTTCATCATGGTAGCCCGTCTTTAGGTCAGTCCCATCCATGAGAAACAGCTCTAGGAAACATGGTCCCATCTTTCCTCCATAACAATGATCTGGCAAAAAATTTCCACCATTCTTTGTCTGTTTCTTGTGTCTACTATTTCTTTTAAAAGGCAGCTCCCTAGTATTTCTTAGATGGTCGTAACAGTCAGGGGTAGCCTTGAAGTGAAACCATGGTGTGCTCTAAGCTAATTTCACAGGAAATCCTACTATACATTAAGAACTCAAGGGAGCTTTCCTTTGGGGTGAAAAAATGGCACTTAACTTTAAAAACTATGCTCTTTGCTTTATTATGTCTTTACCTGCTAGGTGTTCTTAATAGAAAATGGACTAAAACATGGCCTCTGCCTTGAAGAAACTCCAATCCAGTAGGTGAGTATGCACATACAGTAACTTTTACACAATCTTAGATTAGGAGACTGAAAAATGCACAAATGGAAGACAGGAGGCATCTGCAACTCCTCTCACCCTGAAATCAAAATATCTCTAGAAGACATCTTTCAAATTGACAAAAAAATACTATTTTTTCCATATAAATGAGGTGGTTTTCATTCCCACCTATCATAACAAGATGCATCCAACATATTTACATTTAAAAACTGAAGCCAATTCAAGGTGAAGATGGTACCTGTTAGACATGCAAATACTGCATTTTTAACAATAAAAACAAATTAATATGAGCATTCCTTTAGTGCAGAGACAAATTCTACAGGGAAAACAGGGAGTTAAATTCTCTCTATGCCCCAGCCATCTGCAATTTACTTACCTATCATCCCTGCACAGCACAAAGCTGTGTCCATACTGCATAAAGCCTGTATGCTAACATATGGCCCTGGAAATCATCCCGTGTGGAAGACTCCACTGCAGGATTTATGGAGAATTCTCCAATTATTCAGCTCTGTTCCATTTACTCCCATTATGGTCCCTATTTAAAGCCTCCATGGAAAAGGCCATTTATCTCCAGGGATAAATTGTCAGAGCAGTGTTTTATTGATAGAAATACACCCATTCTGTTTGACAGCAACCCAGCAAGAGATAAACATTTCTCCTTCGCAATAAGTCCTAGGAATTAGGGCCTTCGAGGTCTACATGTTCCAGAGGAATCCCCTCATGCTCAAGAAAGGCTCACTGGAGGACCCCACTGGACTGATGAATAAACACTGACAATTGCAGATCTCTCAGTTTTAAACTGCGCTCAAGGCTTAAGAGAAGGTCATTAGCTACTCAGTCAGCTCAACTAGAGAAAGCTGTTCATTATAACTTTCTGCTACTTAACAGATGAAGAAGACCCCATTGCTGAGCGAGGACCTTCTACATCATGACCATAGAATATCCCTCTCCAGTTCACACCGGGCAGTCAGCTCCCCAGAAATGAGGAAGTAACTCAAGTTCTGCCTCTCAATGGGGTGGCCCATTCCTGGAATCTCCTCTTCTTTGTGGGACATTAGGCTAAAAATAAAGTCTTAATAGGAATGATTCTACCGATATGCAAACGAGTGTTGGTTCTGTGCAGCATAGAAGAATAAGTATATTTTATTTATTTCTTCTTACAAAGCCTTGCTTTGGAAACATGGAACAATAACACAACACACACATACACCTAAGAACTTGGAGCTTATGTGTTTGCGTGGTGATTCCAGGAAGGCTTATAAGAAATCTGGGTCAAACGCAGCCTTGCGAGGACTTATCAAGGAATGATGAATGTGGTGGTCATTGCTGCTGGAGAGAAAACCTGCTTGGAATCATGAATACATGTCTCGATTAGGATGAAGTAGAAAGGAGCCACTCTTTTCAAGAAGAGGTATCTCCCTAAATTAATTTTCAAATGAGCTCTGTGGGAATTTTATGGGCAACAAGTGTCACCTGCAATTTACACCATGGTTTGACGTGGCATCCCTCCCAGGTCCATGGGCTGCGTAAAGGACAGCACCCAAAAGCCAGGCACCTTTTCATAATTGAGTAGCACTGGAATTTTTCTGAGTACGATCCCATTCAGACAATGATACTACATGGAATGAAACGACTAATAATAATACTAAAAATGTCAAGTGCAATATTGAAACATGTCAGTATCTTTTCATTCAATCATGTCAGCAGCAAATCCAATCTGAAATATGCTGACAATAGTGTAGCTATGAAAACCAATATAGTTGATGAGCCAGCTGTCCAATAAATTATATATGTATACATATACATTTGTATGTACTTCCCACAAAAGTGGGAGACAGGGGTGAGGGAACCTCGGGATGGCACGGCACGTTATAGAATCAGTCAGTTTATCCTCAACATTCTGTCCTCCTCAAAGGAGGGGCAAGCTTAACCTGCAGTGATGGGACAGGTACCCCAGAGTGATCAAGGCACCCCACAGAGGTCATGGTATCTTTCAATAAGGCTTGAAATGCCACTGCAACTGGAAATGGGGACTAGCATTATCCTGCTGCATGGAAAAGAAGGTAGCACCCAGATCCCAGTAGAGCCTTATTCTGTTATTTCAAGATGTTGACTGCTAGAATCTTACAGTTTAAAAAACCCCACAATCATTCTTACGTTTGCTCTGATTGCTCATTAGAGAAAAATTTTAAAACTATGAATGACCAAAAAGAAGAAAATAAAAATTGCCCATTATCCCTTCATCTGGAGAACAGCATTAAGATTTTGATATATATATAATTCTGTGTGTGTGTGTGTGTGTACCATGTGCCTTTAGTGTGTGACTATCAGTTAAATGGTGGAGGCAAGGAGCTCAGGTCTCCTATCTCATTTCTCTCCCGGCGACCTCTCAGTTAGCTCTAAGATTGGACAAAACAACAGGAAACATGAGCACCTTCTTTTCCTTTCTCCTCCAGCTGTGACAATGCCATGTCTCCCAGGGCATCTTGGGACCGATCAGGTACAAACGAAGTCTCTGTCACTCTCTATGACCAACAGAAGGCGGCTCTGCCAACAGCAGAGACCGCTTCGCCCTCAGAGGCACGGGGCTGTGTTTCTCCGCCTCCTGTGTGAGTGCACTTCTATGTGCTTTCAGTCATTCAGTGGCATACGCAAATATTTACAGCTTACAAACACTAGAAAAAAAACTTACAAATGGATGCCAATTGGACTTACATACAATGACCACAATACCAACCATGGCAGCTCAAGAAGGTGGCAGGGATGGAATTCTACTCTCTTCTTAATGCATTTCTATGTTATCCAAAAACTCAACAATAAGTATGAATTGCCTTTTTAATAAAAGGAATAGTGATATTAATGATAAAAATGATTGCCATATTTAGTTTATATTCTTAGATTGCCATTACGTTATTTTCAGTGTCTTGGTTAAAAAAATACCATGAAGGGTCATAGTATTGACCGTGTGCATTAGCCAAAGGTCAAAGGGGAGAGTTTACTTCACTCCTTGCTTGGCCATGTTTTGAGTAGATTCACTGAGAAATGTTTTTATCCCCAGGGAGACATCTCTCTCTGGAGATTCTTCAGAGAGATGCAGGAAAAGAGATATCCTTTTCTTTTTTTTTTCCCGTTTTTTAACTTTAACATATATGTTAGTTCTTTTTCTTTCCCAGGTTTACAGGGAAGAAAATGGGTTATGGAACATGTTACACAGCAGTTCAACCTACTAAGTGCTTTATGTGCACGATCTCAGCTCTCCCCATTACCCAATGAGGTAGGTACTATTCTTCTTGCAAACATTCAGGATGGGAGGCTAAGAGCAGTCAATTAAAGGCAGAGCCAGGCTCAAATACAGTTTTCTCTGACTTAAGAGTTCATTTTCTGAGACACAATGGCATACATATGTGATTAGAGGAAAAAGGACAAAAACAAAAAATTCAGGATAGCCAAATAAATATCATGTTCACAGATAGTCTCCTAGTCCTTCCCACCTACTATGTGCCAGGCATTGCACCGCTGCCTAGGGCCACCACAGTCAACAAAACATTAAAAACACCCTTCCCGTGGGCTTACAATCCCAGGGAGAGTTTTACTGTGTTGGGTACTGTGTGTGGGTTGTCCCATGTGCGTCGTCTAGTCCTCCATCAATAACCCACTCCTTTCCTAGCTTCAGCTTCATAACATGTTTAATACCGGAAAGGAAAGTCACTCCCTACTAGTTTTCATTTAAAACAATTCTTCCTTATTCTCAGTCTTTTAACCAATAGGACAAAGCACATCTTCACATGTTCATCTTTGCGCACCGGAGGAATCAAATTTTTAGAATAAAGGAAGCGTATGGCCGGGTCAAAGGGTGTATGCATTTAACACGTTTCTACTTTTTGCTGTGTTGGCCTCCGAAGCGGCTCATTGCACTATTTATCCATTTTAATATGGATTTCTACTTTTCATTACTGCCTCACATAGGTCTGTCTGTATAGTGCATGTTAGCATTTTGATTATCAAGAGTATTATAAATATGTTCTCAGGTTATCATTAATGTTTTAAACTCTGAGTGTTTTTATAAGTTTTACAGTATATGGTTACCAATCTTATCAATCTATTCCTTTACTTTTTCTTGCATTAGGCATTATGCTTAGAATATCTTCCAACAAGATTTTAAATACCTCATGTGTTTGTTTTTTTCTATAAAAGCTATGTAGGGAATCAAAGATAAAATGAATAACCAATTGTTCTAAAGTTATGTATTAGATGATCTAATTTTATCTCCCAATTTGAAGCCCTACCTTCATAATATACTAAATTCTTATATATAATTTGCCCACATTCAGAACTCTATATTTAGTTCCATTACTTTTTTATTGTTTCTACAACATTTTAAGGACGATATTCTTGTATCCAACAGAGTAGGCTTGTCATCTATTCCCTACCCTTATAAATTAGCTTCTTATTTTAAAAAACACATTGGCTCTTCCACATACTGTTCTTCTGTATGATCTTTGGATCCAACCTGTCATTACAAAAAATCACTGGATCTTGATTGAAATTCCCCTGAAAGTAAAGTTTCACTTGGGGTACCAATGATGTGTTTTGAATTGCCCCATCCAGGTTCTTGAAATATTCTGTAAGCTTTATTTTTAAACTTTGAAAAAATTGCAAAACATTGTTTTCCTATTTGTTGTTAACTTTATTCCAATGTATTTCAAAGTTTTCATTTTTATTATGACTGTCCCTTCCCCCACAACATTTCCCATCTCTTTATTGCTAATATTGAGACAATTGACTTTAAAACATATAAAACATTTCCCCCTTTTCCTCTCCCTCTCTTTTCTTGCACTTCCCCCGCTTGCTGAGGCCCGAGCATCCCTCGGCTCCTCTCATTCAACACGCGTTGGAGGCACAGCGCAGAGGGTGTGGGACTGGTGCCAGAGACATTGGCTCCAGCAGATATTTATGAACTTTAGGAACATCTTGTTCTTTGTCTATAAAGAAGCCATAATACTAATGACTTTAGTAGCCTTTATAAGAATTTGAGTTAATGTACATCTTGTCTATTTTAAATGTCATTCTTAAAATGTAGACGGCTATAGAATATTTGTGATAGAGCACTCAAACGATACTTTCTTAAGGATGGTATAATTAGGTTGAGTATGTTTGTTGCTGTAATAAGTAGCCCCCAAACTTCAGTGGCTTAATACAACAAAATTTATTTCTTGCTCATGTGACAGTTCAGTGTGAATGTTTCTGGTCTGCTGTGTCCCTTGGGCCACTCTCCTTCAAGGGACAGCTCAGGGGCCTAAGTTCCTTCCATCTTGTCTTCTTACTCCTCCAGGTCCTTGAAGTCACCTCACTTCAGCCCGCAGATGGGACAGGGAGGTCATGGGGGAATACATAGTAGGCTTTCCATCTTAGGCCAGGTCAGAAAGGATCTTAATTACCTCTTCCTTTCTCTCATTGGCCTGGACATGGTCATATGGCAAATTTAGCAGCAAAGGGTATTTGGAAATGGAGTCTATTATGTGCCTAGGAAGAAGAGAGCTCCTAGCTTGTGGAGTGTAGAGCCATCTCTGCTGTAGGTACTATTTGGGAAAAGAGAAGAAAGTACTTATGTCCACAAGGTTGCTATTTGGGGAAAGGAGAAAGAACACTTGTGTTCCTGTGATTAGATTGAAAAGTCCAGGAAAGTTAAGATGATCCCTAAGTAAGAAAGTTACTTTCTCCTTTGTCTAGCGTTCTACCTTCTTTGACCCCATGGACTGGGTGATCTATGATTTCTCTTTAGCAAAACCAGTCCTAACATGTCTGTTGGGTTGTGTTCCTAGCTGTCTATTGAGAGGTTGGAAGACTGAAGGATGGAGCCCAGTTTGTTGCTCTAGGATATGAGCAGGGACCTATCACCCCTTCCATGAGACCTCGGGCCTCCCTGAGGGGCACTTGAAGTGGAAGCTCTGATTTCTGCACTACTGGCTAGCACCTGGTTCTCTCTGCTCGCCCCATCTTTCCCCTGTCAGTCCAGGCCTAGCACAGCTCATCCCCACACAAATTCTGTGGCTCATTCAGTGTCGGGAAAATGATAACGACAATAACAGCAACAATAGCTAATATTTCTTGATCCTCTGAACATTTTTCATTTTCCCCACAATTCTATAAGGGAGGCAATTTTGTTATTCCCATTTTCAGGTGAGGAAACTGAGATCCAACCTAATAGGGTGAATAGCTTCCTCAAAGTCACAAAGTGGGAGAAAAGATGTGAGCACAGCAGCGAATATAACTACCAAGCCCTTAAAATGAAAAACGATGCTGTGAGTTCAGAAATATTGCTCTGAGTTTAAAGTCTAAACTTCCTATCCCAGCTGACAGTTCCCTCCTGATCTGCCTCTGATTTCCTCTCCAGACTCACCTTCTGTCGGCAGAGCGTGCACACCCAAATGCAGTTGGCAAATCTCTGACGAGGGTGCCCAGGGCAAAGACACAGAGTGGAGAAAGGACAGTCTCTTCAACACTAGACCGTGTATCTCCACGGAGAACGAAATCAGGTCTTATCTTACTCTGCACACAAACCTCAACTCAGAATGGATTGAAGACATTAACATAACACCTGAAACCATAAAACTACTGGAAGAAACACAGGGAAAAGCTTCTTGACATTGGTCTGGGCAATGATTTTTTTTGGAATGGGATACCAAAAACACAGGCAACAAAAGCAGAAATCAGCAAATCGGATTGCATTAAACTCAAAAGTTTTGGCACAGCAAAGGAAACAATCAACAGAGGGAAAAGTCAAACTATGGAGTGAGGGAAAATATTTGCAAACCACACATCTGATAAGTGGTAAATAGCTACAATATATAAGAAACTCAAACAACTCTATGGCAAAACAAACAAATAAAGAAATAACAAATAGCCCAGTTAAAAAATGGGCTCAGGACCCGAATAGACATTTTTCCCCCTCCCCCCCCCAGAAAGACATGCAAATTGCCAATAGCACTAATCATCAGGGAAGTGCACATAAAAATCACCATGAGACATTACCTTCCAACTCTAAGAATGTCTGCTATCAAAAATACAACCGTGTTGGTAAGACATGGAGAAAAGGGAACTCTTGAACACTGTTGGTGAGGATACAGATCGGTGCAGTTATAGAAACATATGGAGGTTCCTCAAAAAATTAAAAATAGAACTTCCATATGATCCAGAAATCCCACTTCTGGAAAAATATCCCGAGGAACTAAAGTGAAATCAGTGTCTTGAAGAGATATCAGCACTCTTATGGTCACTGCAACATTATTCACAATAGCCAGGGCACGGAAACAACCTAAATGTCCTAAATGCTTGTCAGCGGGTGAACGAATAAAGAAAATATAGTAAATATTGCACATAGGCAATGGAATATTATTCAGCCTTAAAACATAAGGAACTCCTGCCATTGGCAACAGCAGGGATGACCCGGAGGACGTTATGCTAAGTGAAGTAAGTCAGTCACAGAAAGACAAATACTGCATGATCTCACCTATAGGGAGAATCTGACGTGGTCAAACTCATAGAAGCAGGGAGTGGAACGGGGTTGTCGGGGGCTGGGGGGTGAGGGAAACGGGGAGTGCTGGTCAAAGGCACTATGTTTCAGTTATGGAAGATCAGTACATTCTGGAGTTCTGCTGTACAGCGCAGAGACTATAATGAACAATCTTGTATCATGTACTTGAAATTCGCTAAGGAGGTAGATCTTAAGTGTACTCACCACACACACTCGCAGCAACTATCTGAGGTGGTGGATGTGTTAACCTGATCGTGGCAATCGTTTCACAATGTATACGTGTACTAAATCATCACATACGTATATGACATCAAGTTATACGCTTTAAGTACATAAAATTTCTATTTGTTAATTATACCCCAATAAAGCTGAAAAATAAAAACCTTTTGAAAGTTTAAAATTAAGCTGAAAAAGTCCACATGCATATCATACACAGGCCTGTGTACACACACACATATGGGCTGACACCTATGCACGTGCAGGCCCCAGCACCGAGCACATTTTGTCCACTCTGGACACACTCGCCATTCATTTCCTCTAGTAACGCACGCCTTCTTGCCTTTGGGCCTATACCAAATGCTTATTGAACACCTACTAAATGCCAGGCACGATTTTAGGGACTAGGAATATAGAAGTGAACAAGCAAACCAATAACTTACCTCTGTTAAATTTCTGTTCTTATGGGAGGAATACATAATAAGCAAATAGAATAGAAATCTGTATTTGGGGATATCTCTTAGTCTTATAAAGACACATAAATCAGGACAAGAGGTTAGACAATGGCAGTGGGGAGGCCTGGGCTGTTCTAATCAGGGAAATTAGAGAAGACCCACTCTGAGGAATGAGGAATTTTAGTCGGTGGGCATTTTTAGTGTGGTAAAGAATGGCAGCCCCATAAAGTGGAGGAAGAAAAGCATCCAAGTCAGAAGGAACAGCAAATGCAAGGACCAGAGATGGGAAGAGTGTGTCTTGTTCAAGGGATAGAGAGCGGGTCCCTGTAGCTGGAAACAAAACAGAACAAAAATGAAGCAGAAGTGGCCGGAGATGGGCTCAGAGAAGGAGCCGGGCCGATTCACACAGGGCCAGGGGCCCTGGTGAGGAGCTGGGCTTTAATCTCGAGGCAGTGGAAGGCACTGGGTGGTTTTAAGTAAGGTAATGATACGATCCGATTTACATTTTAATAAGATCACTCTTGCTCTTCTTGTTAAATGCCAGCTTATCTTGACACCCTGAAAAGCTTCCTTCCTGCCCTGTTTTAAGACAGCAGGAGCAAGAATCATTAACATCCAATGACAATTTGACTTGAAAACTCCATGTCTTATATGAATTATGGCAAACTCATGTTGCCAAGAGCATCAACATTATCCAGATACCACACCAGTGATACCCACTGGGCCCCATGCACTATGGAAATCAGAACTGGGCAGGTTGTAAGGTTCTGATTAGGGCTAAATTTGGCACATGATTTCTCAGGCAAGTCAGTCCCTTCTGGACTAATAGAGGGGTGGGAAACAAGCAACGTGATGGGTCACAGGAGAGGTGGGCACATTTGACACCTGTGCTGGTGTTGAATGTGTAAATATATGAATTTCTTAAAACCTCACGTCTCTTCTTTTGAAAATTGCTTAACACTTGCTTATTAGGATTTTTCTCTAAGCTACATTATCGTTTTTGTCTGGACATGGCAGATCCCACTGAGAACTTGGAAACGCGGCTCTCTCTGGTTTAGCTGCTTCTGCAGGCGTGTTGTTCTGTTACGCACCGTCCCACCCTAAAACAAACACAAACTGACATTGCTTCTGCAAGAAGAGTGTTAGGAGACAAAACCCTAGAATGAGCTTAGGCTTGCAGAAAATGCTAAGGGCGATAAAAAGGGCTGTTTGAGCTATGTTTGGAGCAAGAGGGAAAAGGAAGGGATCGGGAGCAGATGATGCAATTGGAGCAGATGACGGCAAGAAAGCAGAAGTCCTCCTTATTTCGTTTCCACCTTCTCCCCTGAGGAACAGGATATAAAGTTGGAAGGCGTCAAACACACACAGTTGCCAACAAATTAGGCATGAACTTTGGAATAGGGACACGAGGTGCTGCCTACACTGAGGTAGTGGCTCTCCTGACTACCGGGGCCAGGCAGGGGGTGCAGGAGTGAAGCATGTGGAGGTGTGGGCCATGGTGCTAAGTGAGGGGACGCATTTGTGAAGGAGCTGGGGACCACAGCTGATGCAGAATGGGGCTGTGCTGTCTTTACATTTTTCAAGATAAACCAGACCTCGAGCGATGTTTCACTTGAATTGCCCAGCTTTTTAAGTGCCAACAAATTCTGAACAAGGAATTCAGAATTTGTTCTCAAAACACCAGACCCATAGAACACTCACCTGCAGAATGGGCTCATCCCAAGGCCGATACTTTGGGAATTTTGTTCTAAGTAAATTTGGCTCTGCAGGGTACCTGGCACATGGTATCACTGAATACTGCAACAATTGATAGGACAGAAGCTACATGATGGGTCCTAGGAAAATGCCGTCCAAAGTTTCTGAAAGGGTCAAGATAGATTCCCAAAAGTGGGCTAGCCCCTGACCCTGATTTCCAGAAAATTCAAGAACAGGTGTTAAAAATAGTAAGTAGCGCAAGAAAGCCATGCATGAAATGTAGTTGCCCCAATGGCTGGAGTAAAATCAAGGACTTTTAGACTGGCAGCTAGAAGAAATTATGTAGAAATGGCTTAAAAGTATAAGACAAGATCTCAGCTAAGACACATGTGGCCTAGTTTATCGTAATTTTAGGTGAATTTGCAGCTGGATAACCATGAAGGTCCTAAAGATGCTGACCAATAGATTGGCAGCCACCAGGGAGAAGGTCTTTAGCAATCGTTCCATAGGGATCTAATATTTGAAGTATTTTCATTAACTATCTGGATGAAGAACTGATGGCAGAATAGATCTTAAAAACAAAAAAAATTGATTATTATTATTTTTTCATCATCAGAATGATCTTTGTTCATTATCACTAGCTGTGTGGCCTTGAGCAACTTAGTTTCTCTGATCAATTTCTTTTCCCGAAAAATGGGAGCTATAAAGTGTTCTATCTCCAATAGATGCTGTGAGAAATAAATGGATTGATACAGTAAAGGGCTTCATACTTTACCAGCCATGGGGAAAATGCTCTATATGTTGGCAGCCTTAATGATTATTATTCTGATGGGTAAATGTGTGGATATTAATCTTTTTGTAGATCTCCTGGACTTAGCAATGTTGTGCCTCTCTCCGATTCCCTCATTGTTGAATAAAGATGAATGAATAAATGAGTGAATGAATGAATGAGCCTGTTACCCAAAATGAGAATTTTAAGACTGGGAGATACAGTAAGAGGGGCAGAGGATTTTTCTTGCTTTTAGAACCCTGTAGGCAAGTTTAGCTCTCCTATTTCAAGCTTCTGTAACCTCTTGATGAGACGCAAAAGTATGATTCCTGGAGCAATGGGGTTTGAGATTCACTGTCTTTTGGACTCACCATTTTCTGCCTGCTTTGGCACAGGTGACTGAGGCACAGAGGGCTATGTGCTCTAAAATCTATATAAGTAAAAATGATGTGTAGGTTTACAGGATGCCCATTAATACCTTCCTGGATATGAAGCCATCTCCCTCCAATAATCCTCTTTAGGCTTTCTTATGAAAGAAACAATGAGAAATATTCAAGCATCTTGGATAGGGGTTATGGAATAAAGTAAAATAGAATAAAAGTAAGCTAAAGTAAAATTAAATAAAATCCCAAATTAGAGCCAGCCTCTTGCACTAATCTGTTGACTCTAGAGGCAAAGACTGGTCTTCTTCAGGTCGGCACCTTTAACCGCCAGGTCTGGTTCACACAGCTCGTTGCCAGCAAAGACTTTTTGAATGCATGTAATGCATATGCTGATTTGCAATTATTCTACAGGTAGATGATGTGAATCAGGCAGCAAAATCCTTAAGAGAAGATGGTATGTATTTTAATTCCTCAGAATCTCAGATGACCACTTAACATGGCAGCTTTCAAATCATAGGGACTAATTGTATCATCGGACAGGGACAGGGTATTTAAAGTGCATTTCAAATCCACCAGTGTGGGAGAGGAAACTATTGGGGAGTTAGTTTCCAGAAGAATAGAACCTCAGCTCAAGGCCTGGCTAATTCTGTACATACTACTGGTATGCTCATTCTCCCTGCCATGCAAGCCCTTTCCCAAAACACAATTGGAAAGATCTCTTCAACATTGTTAAACAGAGGTTGCCTCCCCTGTTTAAAATACTCCATTGTCTTCCCATGGGGCTTAGGATGCTGTTCAAACTTATTCAAATGGCCTACAAAGATGTCAGACCCCCAGACTCGTTGATCCCTTGTCAACTCCTACGCTCTCCTTCAAATTTCAGCTCCATTTCATTAGGGGCTGTCTCTGACTTCCTGATTAGGAGAGATACCCTGATCAGAGCCTCTCAGCACTTTGATCATAATATCTATCATCCTTATGTTCGTATACCCCTCCAGGTGGAAGCGCCACTCTGGCAGGAACATAACTGCTTTCCACTCTCTTATAAAAAAGACACAAGTATTGCATGTTTATTGCACACTAGGCACTGTGCAGGATGTTTTAGAGGTGTAGACTCCATTATTATCCTTATTTTATGGATGAGAAAGCTGAAGCAAAGAAAAGAGAAGTCACTTACCTGAAGCCATACAGCTTGTAAGTGGGACCTGAACCCAGAGCTTGAGCCCTTAACTTCTAAGTCAGTGGATCTGAGTGGGGTCCCTGCAACAGCAGATTCAGTCTTTCCTGGGTTCTGTTAGAAATGCAGATTCCTGGGCCTACCCCAGACCTAACAGATCAGAAACTCTGGAGGTAGGGCCTGGGGGTCTGTGTCCTCGTGGCCCTTCCAGGGATTCTGATGATGCACACTCAGGTTTGCAAACCACTGCTCTGGGCCATGTTTCTGTCTGCTTAAGTCTCCACCTCCTAGGCACTTAATCCACATTTAAATATGGAAGGAAGGAAGACAAAGAGGGAGGTAGGAAGGCAGGCAGGGAAATCTCCTCCAAAAGAACATTGTAAAGTAAGACAGTGATGCTGGGGGTTGCTGTGGCTTGGCTATACTTTAATCTCCAAATTGCAAAAACATTAACATTATTGATTGATCAGACATCAATCCAACAGAAATTTAATTAAATTAGAATGTGTCACTGAGCAGACATGGCTGCATCATACATAAATCTCAGGTAATAAGTTGACGAAGAGACAGTCTCCACTGATGTCCGGGTCTGGCTGAGCATATCTTCCACCATTTTCCTTCCCGGGCTGCATGGCGGAAACAGGTAAAATGGGGTGAGCTCCTGATTTATGACACCCACGGAGTCCCCAGCAGCCCTAGCATCCAAGGAATGCCTTCTCCTGTGTGATTTACTGCTGCTCTGGGCTGGCCAGACAGCTGGGGGGGATGCCCCTGCCTGCATCCAGTCCTCGGCTAAAATGCTGACCCATGCTCAGATCTCCTGGGTGAGAGGATTAACACTGGGGGTGTCCTCACAGCAAATGTGTCCTCTGGAGGAAGCTGAGTCCTCAGAGCGGGGGAAGAGCTGCTTGGTTGGCCTGTCTGCCCTTGCCCTGAGAATGTATTTTGGTGTCAGTGATAGGCTGCACCTGCTGTCCCAGAAACAGGTCTGGAGCAGGCCCAGGGTGCTCCAGCCCCAAGGCAAAAGTATCCTTGCTTTGCATGCCCCAGCTCACCCTGGGCAGGCAGGGGGTGTTGGCACTGAGGTGCGGGCAGAGTACACCCGGAGGTGCAGACAGTGGTAATGTGGCCACCATGCCTGGAGAGGTCCAAATTCTTTGCGATAGGGGAAGGGGGTGGCTGAGGACAGGATAATCCAGGGGACAGAAAAGAAACCAGAGAAGCAAGTCCTCTGGGGAACATTACAAATCACACAGGCTATTCTTGTCCTGGGTCAGAAAGGCTGCACGGAGGAGACCCTTCTAATGGAGATCTCTTGTACTTAATCCTCCTACTTTCTTTGATTGCCTTCAATCAATCACAAGCTCACACCTTTTTAATAGCCATCTTCCATAGGAAGAGTGACACCGTAGTGACAAGCAGATGTTCTGGAGAGGCTACAGGCTGTCCTCATTTATTCATGAATGCCTTTCATGGTGTATCCCCAATACCCATGCTCTGTTTTGGGGCAGATGTCAGAAAACTACCTCCCTAAAGGCCCAAACTGGCCCACCACCTGTTTTTGTAAATAAAGTTTTATTGAAACACAGCCAATGCGCACTGGTTTACATATTGTCTATGGATGCTTCTATGCTACAAAGGCAGTGTTGGGTGGTTGCAACAGAGACCATCTGAACCACAACGCTAAAAATGTTTATTATCTGTCCCTTTATAGAAAAAGATTTGCTGATCCTTATACTAATGAAACGGTGATTGGTTAAGAACAGAGCACACAGACCACACAACATAACTTAGGATGCAGAAAGATCCGGGCTTGAAGACTGGTTCTCCCATCTATTTATTAACTGTGTGGTCTTAGGTGAGTAAAGTTACCTTTCTCAGATTCAATTTCATTTCTGTATATAGGGATAATAAAGTTGTCTACTTTACTGAATGGTATGAAGATAAAAATAAGTTACAGCATAAAAAAATGGTTGGAGTCAGGTGCTTTTAAATATAGGGTTTTATTTAAACTCACATATCCCCTCCTAACTGGGATTCATATTATTCCCATTATACAATACAAGTTAGCTTAGATTTCAAAAAGTGAGTGATACAGATATAGCATCTCTACCCTGCTCACAAATGTGGAGTCTGTTCCTTCCTTCCTCACCCCCATCCCCTCAGGCAACAGCAGTACATTTGTAAAGAAAGACATCACATGACTGGCCAACTGGCAATTCTCTGGAACGTGCTTACATGTGGAACATGAAGGATGTCCCAATACATCATGTGAGCAAAGGAGATAGGAACACTGGTTCTAAGGAAGTAGGAACTTCCTTTCAATGTCCCTTTCCTTTGTTCTCTGAACCCCAACACTTGGCCTGGTTGGGCTTCTGCCAACAGGGACGCCCATCCGCCCTTTCCTGGCAGAGCTGGCCAGTAGATGTAGGGTAAGCCATGATGCTGAGCCCTAAGGAGTTCAGAGGAACCAGGGGCCAAGACTGCAGCTGGGGACATGGCAACAAGGGAGTCTCACTCCACTGGGGCTAGAGAAAGCATGAGGGAAGCAGAGGAGTGACATCAGCCCTCACTGGGACTTCCATGCCTTCCCATGCAACACAAATACTATTACTGACAGAAGCAACAGCCAACATTTGTTGATTCACTCTTGCCAGGGACTGTGTTAAGTAGATTTTATTTCTCACAACAACCCAATGGTATAGGTATTATTATTCTTCCCATTTTTCAACTGAGGTTAGATGACTTGTTTAATGTATTACAGAATGGGTAGCCAGGATTTTATTGTCCAATATGGTGCATGGCCCATAGAAAGCACTCAATATGGAGTATGGCAAAAGTAAGTTTACAAGTCATTTGTATGGAAAATAATTAATACACAATAATATTCACAACCACAAACCCAGCCTCTACGTATTTTTTAAAAGAACAAATAGATGGGTGGATGGATGGATGGATGGATGGATGGATGGATGGATGGATGGATGGATGGGTGGGTGGAGGACAAATGAGTGACACGAGTTTGTCTGGCTCCAGAACTTGTGCTCTTTGCCACTGCACACCGCTGTCTCTTATTTATCTTCGAATCCTGAGAAACTAATACAGTGAGAGACACTCACATTGTTTAGTTTACCGAGAAAGGACAAGAGATTGGAAACACCAAAGACCAGGGTTTCCCCCGTTTGCCACCAGCTATGTGAGATGCATCATCTGTAATATGGAGATGATGATATCTGTGCCTCATGGGGTTGCCAGGGGAATGGAGATGATAGACAGATTAACAGGCAGATGCGCTGGGTGGGTGGAAGGATGGATGGATGGATGGATACAGCACGTCACTGAACGCCTGGAAGATAGTAGGTGGTCAGTAAATGGAAACAACTGTCCTGATTGTATTTACTAATGTCATCCTTCTTGACCCCGGTCCTCACCGTTCCTCTCCTAGATGTTTGTTGAACAGGTTGCCGGATATGTGACATTTTATAGGCCCATGTTTTGGTCTTTGTCCCTGGCCTGCCTTCCTGCTGATCATCTTCATTCTGCTGCGGGAGATGGAGGTGATAAACTCGGGGCGGTGAGATAGGAGCAGCAGGTATCTCTCTACGTCGCACAACAGAGGTTCTCTGCCGATCAATCCACAAACTTTTTCTTTCTCTCCCCTTATTTCACAGACCCTGAAAGATGTAAGGAAATCACAGAGAGCTTGGCAAAATTCTCAGCTCCAAATGTTCAGCATACCCTGGGTCACAAGCAGAGGTTTAAGAGTGCTGAGACAATATAATCAAGGATTTTCAGGCACTTTACCCAGGTTGTCATGTGTAACCCTTACTCTAACTTCTGGGGTCACTGGGGGCATTTGTTATTTTCCCCACTAAACACATGCAAAACCTAAACATAAAGGCAGCTATGCATTCCTTCACACCCCTCTCGTAACCCATACTGAAGACTGAAGTCACAGCAGGCCTCTTAGGGCAGGAAGGACACAATCACATCCTCTCATTGGCTCCTGGACTGGTGTAAATGGCTAGTGGACTTCCCTTCACAAGGAGTTGGGGAAACAGTAAAAAGGACTTTTTGTCCAGCAATGCCAGACAAAATAACAAGCAGAGAGAAGGCATCCACAGGCCTCATAAACCCCAGACGATTCAGGGCACACAGACCTGAGCCACTCCCCTGAGCTTGGGCTTAGGGAAAGGGCACGGGGTGAGAGTGTCATTATGACATTATCGATCAATTCTCCACCTGCAGTTAAAACTATGCCCAGACAGACAATAAAAATAAGTACTTAACCATATCACAAGCTCTGTGGACTAAAATGGATTTTACACTTAAAGATACAGCTGATCCGGGCAAGAGTTTTAATGGCATTTTTGAGTTTTAAATTTTAAAAAATCAAATCTTTGAAAGAATTAAATGAGAAATCACCAGTGTTGCTCTTGGTGGGGTTCTGCTCATAACATCTACAGACCCAGGGGAGCTAGGGTTACAGTTTATGAAACTCTGGGCAGGAGGGAGCAACACAGAGAGTATATTTAGTAGAGATGAGCGTTCCCATCCTTATAGAATGAGCACGAAGAAGGGAACAGGACAGAGGAAGCCAGAGAGAGTATCTCCTTGAAGGAGAGAGGAAGAAGAGAGGAGGAAGTAGGAGAAGAAGGAAGGAAGTAGGGGTGGGATGGGCTGGAATTATCTGTGGTCCTTAAATTAGAGATCAGTGGCTAGCCCCTCATCCAAAGCATTGCAAGTAGTGGGGAAGAACAGAATCCTACTGGAAACCTTAATGCATTTTGTTATTTACTTCTTTGGGGAAATTACCCCTGCCTAGTTTATACTATTGGTATTTATAAAAATACCTTTTGGCTTTGGTAAGAGCAGGAATTATATCCAATTAATCCATATGTTCCTACTCCTCACATACATACTAGGTGGTAAAAGATGGTTGAGAGGGTGGCTGGCTAGACACACTGAGAGCAAAGGAAAGAGCTGCATTCACAGACGAAGGGAGGGGGCCAAGGCTCCTCAGGCGCTTCCTGTGAAAAGCGCCATTGCACTTTCAGTCGACCCCTGTAAGAGCCCAATGTGGTTGAGCAGAGAGACACAGAGAGAGGTGTTCAGATGTGAAAATAAATTGGCCCAAATCACAAAGTCGCAGTTTGTCTGTCTGATTCCATGTCCCTTTTTTCCCCTCCAGATGCCACGCTCTCTTTTATTATTTATTGTTTTGCTGGTGAAGGGAGAAAACCCCGAGCATAGTGATTACTCAGATGTGACTTTTGGAGGCAAGAAGGGCCCATCCACTATCAGGAAATCAGGGGTGAGATTCCTCCTCCCACCTGCAGAGCTTATTGCCATATAGAGAGAGTTCTGACAGAGAAGGGGTGTGATGGGCCATCATCTCAATCTAACATATGCCCTAGGGTTAGAAACGTGTGGATTAATGCAAGGGACATCGAAGCACCTGCCACGCTCCCTAGGCTCCATGCTGGTAACACAGCTGATAGCGGCAGTGCGTCTACTCCCAAGATGAGCAGTGCACATAACGGCTTCACCGGGCAGTGTGGCGAAAGCACTTCCAGGGCCTCCTCCCAAAGGCCATGTGCAGCTCAGCTGAGTCCCTTCTCTTCGCCTTTGTGGCATCTCATGAAGAGCTTGGACTCAAAATTAAAAGAATTAGAAGGAAGTTTACATTTCTCAATGGCCTACATACTGCTTGCTGGATGTGATATTAGATATTTCTTATAACTATTAGCCTTTTTAAAATTCATATACTTAAGTGTGTCTGACTAGGAAGGAACTTTCCCGGGTGAGGGAGATATTCTAAGTTATCATAGGGTGTGGGTTATGCGGGACTATATCCACTTATCAAAATGGTATAGGTAAGATTTGTGCATTTCAATGTATGCTTTTTACTTAAGAAACTGTAAAAAAAGAATAAGGATTAAGTGGGGGCGAGGAATAAAACAAGAGTGGCAGGATGTTCATTGTTACTAAAGCTGAGTGGTGAGGATGCGGGAGCTATAATTGTAGGCAGTATTCTAAGGTGACCCCTAATGACCCATGTCTTTGTATAAGTCCCTCCCACTGAGTGGGGGGTGGGACCTAAAAACATGGGGAATGTCAAGGCTGTGATTATGTTACACTGTGTGACAAAGGCAAAGGGGGTTTACAGATGTAATTAAGGTCTCTAATCAGTTTGACTTTGAGTTAATTGAGAGGGAGATGATCCCAGAAGGGTGAGACCAAATCAGATGAGCCCTTGGAAGTTGATTTAGGTTTGCTCAGACTCAAAGCAGCAGAGCCTCCCTCTTACTGGCCTTGACCAAAAAAAAAAAAAAAAAAATCCTCCATGAGTTCTATAGCTGGAAAGAAATGAATCCCACCAACAACCACGTGAACTTGGAAAGGACTGCCAACTTCAGATGAGACCCCCCTTGAAAACAGTCTTGTGAGGCTCTGAATGCAGGACCCAGGTAAGCCATGCCCAGACTCCTGACCCATGGAAACTGAGAGAGTAAACAGGACTTGTTTCAAGCTGCTAAATTTGTGGTGACATAGTAATAGGTAACTAATGCAACACTGTGTTCACTTCATGTATGTTTAAAATTTTCCATAACAAAAAGCTAAAAGCAAAAAACGTGCGCATGGACATTCGAGACAGTGCAGAGCAGTGAGTAAGAGTACGGACGTGGATTTGTGTCCCGACTCTGCTCCCTTCTGCACTACCTTAGCCATTTTGGTTGTCCTCTCTGGCCCTCGTTTTTTTCGTCTTCAGAACTCTAGGATAGTTTGAGGGTAAAACAGGAGGGTGTGGGGATTTAAAGTGCAAGAAAGTATCAGGTAAGAGGAGGGACACCACTGTGGTGAGAAGGATGACAAGATGACAGTGAGTGAGTAGATTTGGAGGCACATGACAGAGGGCCCCTGTCACCGATTTCCTGTCTAACCTTAGGCAACAAAGTATGTCATCTCTGTGCCATGGTGTCTCCATGACTGGAATTTCAAAAAAATGTGATTCCCTATGTGTGCTCGTATGTGCAGACCTGAGAAGAGCTGCCATTGAGATTCACGTTACTGTCCATTGCCATCTTGAAGGCCTTTTTTGGGCTTGTTTCTCCAAAGGGTCAAGTGCAATTCACACCTGTCACAGGTGATCATCCCCACCTCAAGGGTATCAAGCATTTCTGACAAGGCCAACAGAAGTTCCCAGAGCACTGCAGGGCAAGAAGAGAACAAGGACACTAGCAAAGGCTGAAAGAACTCAGAGATGGAGCTGCTATAATTATTTTAATTTGAACTTGGCAATGGCCATAGCTGTCAACGACACTCCTCTTCTTGGGAGAAAGGTGCCACAGCGTCATTTTAATGACCACAAGGGCCTATTTTGTGCAATGTAGCTGAAAGATGCCACTTCCAGAGCCACAGGACCCAGGAGCATGGGCTCAGGGTGGGCACAGATGAAAGGCAAATGTGTTTGCTGTCCCTGGAACTCCCTGTGGTTGGCCTGTCACCAAGCAAGCCAGGACCAGCGTGATCGGGTTTGCACAGGAGGAATGCGTCCAGCTTCTGTGAGCTTGGCTCTCTTGGTTGGAAATGTCATTTTCCATGTATTCTCTTCCAGCATAAGAAAACTTCCTTGAAACCCATGTGTTTACACAGGGTGGGGGACCAAACACGTGTGAGTTCCTACCCTGCACCAAGCACGGCCTGTCGCGTTGTGTGCACTCAACTCCCTAAGATTCCTATGACGGAACTTATTTTCTTATTCTATCTTGGTTGTCCCTTCACCTTGAATCCTTTATTTATTTGCATCTCATTTGTTGTGTGAATTTTTACATGCTGTCTGCAATTCATTGTGGAGGAAAATAATTTATTCAAAAAATGAACAAGTATTCAAAGTTAGTCATTATTAACCCCCTTTCATAGATAACAAGACTAAAGCTTATAGAATAACTTGCCTGAGGCTTCAGAATAGCTGAGTGATATAGCTCAAATTTCAAAGATTATGCATCAAAATATCCAAGCTTTCTTCACCTCATTCCTGCACTGCAGATTCTAATAGCCAATAATAATCACAGCTTATGCCAAATGAGGACTTACTATGTGCTTTTTACATATTACTGCATTCGTACTTTATTGCAAGTCCTCAAAGAAGGTGTTTTATTTCTCTATCTGATAGATGAGAGAATGAGCCACAGCCTTGGAGGCTTAGGAACCTTCTGAAGGTCACACAACCCAGACTGGAGGGGCCAGAACTTGATACTGGGCAGTTTGTTTCCCAAGCCTGCACTGTATACAGCTCCAGAGTTCTGTAAGAGAAATGCAAAACCAACATCATCAGCCACAGAGACAAGCAGTGGGGTGAGTTTCAGAAGTGGTGACAGTAGGACATTTTCCAGAATCCATTTAGCCTCTTCATTTACACAATCTTGCAGTGTACCATCCCACCATAACTTTGTACCATTCTGTGTACTGTCCCAGGATACCCATGTGCCATCTCTGCATACCACATTCAGGTAACATCCATGTGTACTTCCCAGCATGCCTATGTAACAACAGCCCAGTGTGCCACCCCAGCATACATGTGTATGATCCCACACCACCCCAACTGTCCATCTTACTGTACCTGTGTACCATCAAGCATACGTGTGTACCACCTCTATGTATCAATGTTACATCTCAGCATACCATCCACCTGCACCATCCCACTGTCCCTGCATCATATCTCAGTATAACTGTACAATCTCAGTGTTCCCTTCCAGTATACCTGTGCACCATCCTAGTCTACCATCACAGCATACCTATGTTCTATCCCAACCTGCCAAACTATCTTCCCTAGGAGGGCTCCATGAAACCAAGAACTATAATGTGTATGGTTATGTATGTGCTGCATATGTATGTGTTGCAGGAACTAATGAATGGTTCATTCCAATGCTTGAATCAACATTAGTTTTAAGACCTGCCTTGGCTCTCCAGTTCCTTTCTGTGGTTCCTACTTGAATGAAATTTGCCAGAGAGGGGTCATCATTGCAGATTTCAATAGCTGCACTTGCGAGGGATCAGCATCCTGCCCATGGTGGGAGTTCTCAGTCTCTCTCTACAGAGCCCAGCCAGCTTGCCGAAAAAGAGCGAGGCAAGCCAGTGGTGCAGACCATGGTACTGAGTGTTTGAGGGCTCAGTCTACCCTATACCCTAGGCGGGATTTCCTATTTCCTATTTCCTTCTCAGGAAAGAAAGGAAGGAGAAACACTCCTCTATGCTAAGGCCCATGCTGGTCCTTTATATTGATTTCATTTTGTTGTTTCCTGGCATTTCTGACCCAGTTTTAGAGGTGAGAAAACTGATGGTCAGAGCAATTGTCAATTGGCTGAAATCACAGGGCTAGTTAGTGGCAGGGCTGGGATTTGAACCAGTTCTTTATGGCTCAAATGCCTGTAAAGCTACACTCCTTCCCATAGGTTTCTGATGGACAGAGTGATTAGGAGGATGCTGCTTGGGGGAAAGGACACCGGCGCCCTGGCAATGGGCGGCTGCCATGGAAGCCCACATTAACTCTCTCCCTTGGGTTGAACTTTGGAGTGTAAGATTAATAGACTCCTTGGCCTGTCCCCAAATACACCTTGACTGCATGCTTGGTCTGCCTGAGACAGCAGCTCTGAGAAACTCTATTTCAGATACCGGTAAACTTGTGAATATCTACATGCTGGAGTGAGTATGTTGAAAGCCCATGCCACACGGAAGGACTGCTCAGATTCCCCAATTAGTAACATGTTGTCGGTTTCAATTCTTTTCCAGGTGAATTTGGGCAGGCCCAATTCTCAGCTGTGGTGAAAGACATTTTTTTTCACTCTTTTACAAAATACATTTTTAATTGGTTTGGATTAAAATTAAAAAGGCCAACTCCAAGCACAAACTGACATGACCCAGATTGGGACAAGTAGGGGAGAAAATAGCAAGGAAGGGGGAGAAGGTTCCTCCTGCAGGCCATAGGTCAAAAGTGTGGACATCATTATGCAGGAGAAAAAGGTGTCCAAAGTCAGGCGATGTGCTCTATTTTACCTGGCATCCAGGTGTTCTGTCAGATTTCACTATGCGGAGAGCATAGGAAGACTGGTGGAGAGCAGCTTTTTAGAAAATGGCATCTCAGGAGCCAGGGACAGAGCTGGAATTGAACGGGGCTGGCTTGGAGGCATGAGCTCGGTATACCACAAAGCAAAGGCTGTGTCTTAGCCAAGAGTGGACATGGAAAGCAGGTTTAACAGAGGCTACTAGGTGTTTACCAAATACATTTCCCTTTCTTTCTGGGAGAACAGCTAGACTACACTTCCCATCACCCCTTGCAGTTAAGGTAGGTCACATGACTTGGTCTGGCCAGTAGAATATGGGTAAGGTAAATGATACTATTTCCATCCTGGTCCATAAACATTTAGCACTTGATGCACTTTCTTCTCTTTCTCCATCTGCTAGCTAAATAGAGAGGAAAGTAGGGATCTAGGGAAATCATAGACTTACACTTCCAAGTCCCTGAAATACCGCTTGAAGGAGATCCATGCAACAAGGAACACCCTCATAGAATTTGTGTCATAAAATGTTGAATGCTGTCTGCATAAGATCTACATGGTTTTTTTTTTCACTTTTTACAGCTACTTACTTACCTTAATAAATGTAAACAAGATAAGTGATGTCATATCCAAGGTATCATACTGAGAGCAAAAACTGACCTGGGGAGATTTCGGGTGTTTAACAAGATAAGGCAACATGAAGTGGAGAGGTTTGTGGGGACAAACCATGTAAGAGCTCTGAAAGCAGGCACAGAAGACAGAGTGCCCCTTCAGAGTGCCTGGGCACAGCCACAGGCCCCGCATACATGCTCTTCTCCATAAGGACCTAGTCCACTTTCCATTTCTCCTTCTTCCCTCTCTCCCCATCTTCATCAGCATCAGGAATGTCCCTCCTTAACCCCAAGCACTTCCTACATGCCAGCTCTGACACCAAGCATGTTCCATGGTTTATCTCACATTCCTCACAGCTGCCCTCTGAAGGGGGCACTGCTACCAATCCCATTGTTCAGAGGAGAAAGGCTGGCCTTAGATCACTCTAAATGATTTGCCCAAATTCTTCAGAACACAAACTCTGCCAGTCTGAGTCTAGAGTCTGACTCTTGACCACCATGTCCTGTCCCAGTGTACTCACAGTGAATGCTGTCCCATCTCAGCACACACACCCAGGCCCCTTTACATCTTCCTGCTCCTAACAATGCCATCCATTTATCCATCATCCATCCATCCATCCATCCATCCATCCATCCATCCATCCACCCATCCATGTATTTATAAACATGCCCCGAGTTACTCCTGCATCCCAGACCTGTGCCTGCCCTGGCACTAGAATGGTGAGCACTGGGACGAGCACTTTGAGAAGCACCCATCTGGGCATGAGGGACAGTCAGTGAAGGGGCCACCATGGGACAGGGTGTGAGCTGCTCAGACTTTGGGGAAGTGGTCCTGACACAGACAGAAGATTGGCCTGGACCAGGAGAAACTGAAGACAAAGGATGGACAGTGAAGGCAGAAACTGCTGGGTCATGGGATTGGGTCTGTGAAGGGCCATGGAAAGAAAAAGAGATGTGAAAAGTGTTTAACTACAGAGGGCTGGACAAACAGACAAGATTCTTATTAAAGGGACTCACCCGACTGACTCCATTTCTGAGGTGGACCCAGCCCTGTTTCTCGGAGCTCCTCCTCTTAATAAGGAAAGACCACAGTCATAGGACAGTTTCATTTCCCTCAGGACATTCTTGGCACTTTCCTTCTTCTCTTTTCCCCCCTCTATCTAGGGGTTCATTTCCTTCTGCAGGGGAAGTGTGGAATGCAAAACACTGGCTCCTCTCCAACATTCCAGGAGTAGCCTTGCAGCAGCCATCTGCCCCAAATCTCTGTGAGGATGAGAGACTGGGAAGTCAGCGACCTGGGCTTTTACAAAACCCGAGCTGGCTGCTGGATGCCAAGTGATGCTATCAATTGATTAAAACACAGCCTGCCAGCTTCCTGCTTGCTAAGGGGGAGCACAGTCTGCTGGGGAAGTCTCCAGCCCATCTCCTGGGTCACTCATGCTCCTTCCCATGCATCATCAGACTGCATGTGCTCACTTCCACGCAGCAGCCAGTGCAGCAGTGAGCACACACACAAGGAAGCCCTTCCGCAGGACAGGGTGCTGAAGGAGGAGGACTTCCCCAGGCTGCCAGCACCCTGCCAGGCTAAGCTGCCTCTCTGTGGACCAAGTGAGGGGTATAAGGGATGGGCTATAGACTTCTCATAGCATATGCCAGGCCCCACGGGGCATGCATCATTCCTTCTTCCTGCCTCGGATAGATAAATGTGAATCGGGGAGTGTGTACAAACATTGTGGTGACAACAGAGATACAAGGGGGCTGGGAAGGGGCAGGAAGAGAGAGAAGAGGCGGGGAGAGACAAATCTGTGACCACTGCTCTCACAGAGGAGCGCACATCTGGTGGGGAAGCAACACTAAATTAATGTGAAGTTTTGAGGGGAAGAGGTGTACGGTGTTATGAAAGCATCTAACGGACAGGAGCGACCAGGTCATGAGGCTTTTCAGAGGAAGTGACAAGTGAGAACAAAAATGAGTGTTTTATCTATTCTGGCAAAGGTAAACAGCAATGCAGAGGTCCTTCTAGAAGAGGGAGGTTATGGGTTCACTTAACTCAAAGAGGGGCACGGTAGGGTTGTGGGGCAGAGAGAGAGGGGCTGAGCCCAGCAGGAATTAGGACAGACAAGCAGGAAGGGCCTGGGGGCAAGGAGGGCGATCAGATCTCCATCCTAGCAGCGTCATGTTGTCAGACAAGCAGAGCGACATGACTGTCATCCCCTTTTGTGCCCTCTCTTGACTGGCCCCCAGGTGGCGAGGCAGGAATGTGGTCTGGTGACCCTAGGGATGGGGGCAGGGGTGGCTGTTGTGATGAGAAGGCTCAGGAAAGAAACAGCAGCCCTCAGGAACCAACATCCTCCTGGGTAGTTTCCTATTTCATCAAACCATCTGGCATTCTTTTATAAGGCTTGTAGTTAACCCTCATTGTCCCACTGGAGGACACTGGGGGTTAAGGGGGACACTGAGGATTAAGGGTCCTGCCCACTGTCACATAATGAACAAGCAACAGAACCAGGGTAAGACTCTAGGGCTCCCAAAAGTCAGGTGAACCCCTTCCTCATTAGGCAAAGGGTGGATGGGGGCAGTGGGCCGGGAGTGTGTTTGTAATTCCTCTGAACTTGTGTCTCTGTTAACTACTTTCTCTGCCAAATGACCTCTGTCTTCTCCCTCCACAGGAGCCAGAGCACTCAAGTGACCCAGGCCCACAGCGGCTGAGAAAGGAGAGAGCCAGCTGAGGATGACCTCAGAGGTGACTCAGCCCTTTTGGCCATAAACACATCCACTGGGCATTCCCTGGGGCCAAGGCCTCACCAAGGGTCAGCCAGGTTCACTGTCTTTTCTCTCAATTCCTGCTCTGGTAAGAAGTGAAGGGGCCACCTTCAACTTCAAGACGGGGTGCTGGACACAGACTCCCTTGGAAAATTCCCCATGGCACAGTCCCCAAGGCAGCCTGGGCCAGGCTTCTGCCATGAAGGAAGGCAGTGATGGCATGCCCTGGTCGCTGCAGCTCTGGGCTAAGTTCTGATACAGGGTGAGGCTACTACCATTGGCCCCTCTGTGACAACATTCCATAGCCAGAGTAAATACAGCAGCTGGTGGCTAGGGAAGAGGGGTGTGTGTGTGGGTGTGTGTATTTTTATTAAAAAAACTACTTAGCTAGAGAAAGAACCCATAGATTTGGCCTAACAGAGGCATGGTGTGACTGAAAAGAATTTCGAATCAGGCAGACCTGCTTTGCAACCTTGGCTCTGTCACTGACAAGCTCCATGATTCTGGGCAAGCTACTCAACTTCCCTGAGCCTCAATTTATTATCTGTGAAAGTGGATGTAATACTTGTTTGCCTTAAGAGCTTTTATGAAAATTAAACCAAATTATACATGAAAGAATTTAGTATGAACCTAGTATATGGTAAATACTCAGTAAAAGCCAGTGTCCTCCAGAACAGTAATCTTTTCTTCAATGCCTATGAACTCCACCTCTGTCACTGATTAGCTGTGTGACCTTGGGCAAGTGTCTTAACCTCTCTGTGCCTCAGTGCCCTCAGATTTGAACAAAAATAATAAGAATATCTGCCTCCTAGGGCTGAGGAGTAAAAGAGTTAATATAATTAGAGTGCTAAGGACACTGACAGGTACCAAATAAGTGTGGCCCATTCCATCTGTACCACCTGTGTATTATTATTTTGTGACAAGTTATTAGTTTCTTAAATGGGTGGGCTACACAGTCCTTCAGAACCAGGACCAACACTTATCTTCCGAGAATCCCTCTCGGAATCTAGCACATGAAGGAAGCGCTAGATATGTGTGCTGATACGGAGTCTAGTTGAATGTGTCCATGACACAAGCTGACGATCCAACACAATAGAACTTTGTAAAAACCAGGCTTATTTTTAATCTCTCATGAAATTTTTTAGAATGAATGATTCAGAAGCATCATTAAACTGGCCGCGTGTCCCCCCTAAGCAGTGAGGTCTGTCAGGTCCCTCCTGAACCTTCCCTCTCTCCAAAGGTCTTCATATGACTAAAAGCAGCACACAGACTTTGGTCTGGCCAAGCAGCAGGGAGCTGAAAATGGTCCATGATGCCCAGAGGCTGGCAGATAGCATGTGAATGAATGAATTAGCAAATTAGCAGAAATGACTGCTGCTGAAAAACTAATAAAATGCCCATCTGATAATGGGATAGATTCTTGACTGCTGAAATTCTGGATTCTTGTAGACAGAAAATCTGGACCTCTGTGGAGAAGGAGAAGGAATTTTGGAAGCCCTTATTGATGGCTCCATCACACATCACAGAGAAAAGAAAAGGTCAAAAGAGATGATAAACCCTGATTACAGAATGCCTCGCATGACTCTCTGATAACTATCACCTCCCTGCTCACCCATGACGTTCCCTGGCCATCTTAGGGGCCTCTAGTTCCATTTTGGGATCACCTCTCTTGATTTTTAGAAATAGCAGTGCAGCTAGGAGAAAGGGAGGTATTGCCGGTCCCTTGCGATTCAAAATAATTAACTGCAGAATAAGAAAAATGAAGTTTACATAAGACAAATAAAATAAACTTTCCCAAAATTAACATTTCCACCTCATGTTTTGAAAAGTTTTGAAGGTGATAGTATATTCTCTTTGATAATTTAAATAATGTTCTAAAACCTCAAGCCCATCTGAGAATAGACAGATGGAGGCCATATGTTTATCAGAAAGAAAATGTAAACATAAAATTCTTCCACCCAAAGACTGATTTCCTTTCTGGGGACTCTCAGTCCCGACATTATAGGAAACAGGGGCTCTGGGACATGCACCTACATCCTCCACAGCAGTGGGGGGCTCTGTGGACAAAGCTGTTTGGTTAATGCCGATTCAACCGAATTCCACAGCTATCCTTACAGCAGGATTTACCAGTGCCTTTAAGATGCTAATTGCTGATGAGCATTGTAAATCTCCAAGATGGAGGTAGAGCAGGAAATACTTCTTAAAATTAATTTGTCCACCAGATGTCCTGTACATTATTTAGGAAAATCATTAACTATCCTAAAATAAATAAATTCGTATTGCTACACACCCCAGGTGGGCTAGAGCTGCCTGTGTGAGAAACAGGCTTTATCAGAAACCAATGCTTGTAGCCGCTCCTGGGTCATCCGAGACTTGGAGAGCCCCCACCCCCTCCTACAAAGTAGATTTCGAGTGCACCAGGTACCGTGTTTTAAGCAGTCTCTCCTAAATATGTTTCCCCAATTTGGTGCAGATTAATACAATGCTTTTCATCCTCGTGGGGGATAGGAGTAGAAGCCTTAAAGTTCCTCTTCTTTTTGCAAAGAAACATCTATTAAAATCTCCCACCACTGTTTCATATACTTCCATTAAGATCTTTTAACCAGGGGCATTTAATCAAATGTGGTTGTGTATTTGGTGACAAAACACCCAACTTTCAGTGCTAAGTACATGTTCAGTGACAAGCCAGCACCAAAAAGTACATCCTGTGTGACCCCACTTTTACGAAGTTCAGATTGCACAGAACTGATCCATGCTGACGGAAGTCAGAGCAGGGGTTACTCAGAAGAGGTATCAGCTGGAAAGGGACCTCTTTGGGTACTTGGAATAGTTTATATTTTGATCTGGATGGTGGATGCATGGGTGTAACTGTAGGTAAAAATTCATCAAGCTGTTATGCATTTAAAAATTGTACATTCACTGCGTTGTAAACCTCAATAAAAAAATTAATGATGAAGAACTCAAATGACTGGGAGGAGGCATTCTTTCTGTTTGGGGAAACCCTGAAGTTATTTTAAATGAAGAAAAAGAACAAGTAGAAGCCTTTTTATATATTTGAGTCTACTCCAAATATATGATAATTCTCAATGCACCCTTCAGTGATGGGGCATTGGGAGGGGAATCTTTTTTTATTACACAAGAGGCAAGATGTTAATGTGAAGGGAATGCAAAAAAGAACAAAAGGTTAAAAAAGAATCTGACTGTTTAGATTGGCCTAATATTTTTTAGACTCGAAAAACTTAATCAGCTATGGCTGGTGTGGTTCAGTAGATTGAGCACTGGCCTGCTAGCCAAAGGGTCACCAGTTCGATTCCCAGGCTAGGGCACATGCCGTGGTTGTGGGCCGGGTCCCCACATGTGAGAGGCAAACACACACTGACGTTTCTCTTCTTCTCTTTATCCCTCCCTTCCCCTCTGTCTAAAAATAAGTAAATAAAATCTTAAAAGAAAACTTAATCATTGGAGAGAACCTGGGGGCTCCAGAGCACCCCCAGGTCACTGGGGAATCCTTGCTGGCTCCAAGAGCCCCACTCCCTTGTTCCTGATGGTAAATAGCTCTGCTTTTGTCTTTGCATGTGGAAGAAACTCTGCAGCCTGCATTTTAAATGAGATCTTGCTGTTCAGAGGACAAGGCCTTGTGCTCACCACTCACTTGCTCACTCAGATTGAGAAGATGCAAGGAAATTAGAGACCCTGTCAATCCATTTGCTTGAGAGGAAAGTGGTTACAAATCAGCAGGAGAGTCATTTGCACTGAGACTCAAAAAGTAGAAGTCTCAGGACTTTAAAAGTCTGTCCCTGGAGACCCAGAGTGGCACCCTGGTGTGCCTGGCACTGCTGCCATGGATCATTCATTCTCCTCATCCCCATTTGGAAGAGCAGGCAGGGAGATAGCTGGGCTCCGACGTGGCTCTGACACTGCCCAGTCACCTGAGGACCACTTCTCAATCTGCTTCTTTTTCAGTTAGTGAAGGAAGCAAAACTGGCTGTGAGGAATTTGGGAGACCAGCCTGGAGAAAAACACCTTGCACAGGGTACCCAGAAATACCAGATCCTCCTACCTCCTCACTCCCTTCCCCTTTGGGTACAGCTGAGAGAGAAGACTTGGAGTCAGACTGTTTGGGGTGGAAGCCTGATCTTGCTGCCTGTATCTGAGTGACCTTGGGTAAGTGGCAGAGCCCCCAGAACTCTCCCTGTAAATGGGAGGCTGTATGTTCCATTGTACTAACTCCTAGGGTTACCCTGAGGGTGGCATTGACAATCTTTGGAACAGGCTGAACATGGTGTCTGCAACATAGGTTGTGCTCCTTACACTGTAGACTTCTATTATTATTTTATTATTAATGTTATTGTATTGTAGAGACTGAAGGAGACAGCTTTCAAGGGGAAAATTCGTCTTGGCCATTTGTTAGTTAACTTGCACTTTGTTTCTGGCTGAGGTCTTCGAACCAATCCCAAAAGACCCCACCCTTCACTTATCAGCCTCCCCTCAGCATTTGGGAGAATCAGTCTTCCCTCAAATATTGCAGGGCAGGCTCCTGGTGTGGTGCCCTAGGAAAGGTGAAGACAAGATAGACTCTCCTTTCAGACCTGTTGGTCTTCCAGGTAGGACACTGTGCTGTGAACCAAAGGGAGCTATGAGCTACCTCAAATTGCCCAGCTCTGTCCCACTGATACCCAAACCTGGAGTAGTACTGGCAGCTCTTCAGACTCTCCCATTCTTCTTCCCATCCATCCATCTATCCATCCATCCAACTATCCATTCATCCATCATCCATATACCCAACTATCCAAATAAGTACTTACTCATTCGCACATTTTTCCATCTATCTATCCATCCATCCCATGCACACTGAACATGTGTTATGCATCAGGTCATATAATAAGAGCAAGGGCTGTAAGGTGTGTAAGGCAAGGTGTCCCCTTAGAGAATTTACAGAGAGGGTGCATATGGATGTTTTCACTGCATGACATGAGGTCAATAGTTGGATGAGAGGCTATCCTATTGGAGAACAGAAGTATCTAATCCAATCCAGGTGATCAGAGGAGGCTTCTTAGAGGAAGAAATTATGTTCTTAGACTTAGAGGTGGAGAGAATGATCCAGAGAGGAGTCAGCACAGACAAAGGGGAAGACAGTGAGAAGCTGAGTATTAAATACCTGTGCAGAGAGAAGATGGGGGTGGGAAAAAGGCATGGAGTCAGAGTATGGAAGGGGTGCTGTGCATGTGCTTTACTTTGTAGGAAGAGGAGAGCCAGGTGGAAGCAGTCTATGGGGGATGTGGTCAGATGAGACCTTTTTCTAACAGTGGCCCTGGGTTGGTTGGAGAGAGAAAAGAGTGGTCAGGGGCTCTGTAGTGACTAGAATCAGAAAAGTAATGCCAGGCCTGGAGAGGAGGGCAGGTATCCTAGAAATGTTTGGGAGGAAGGGTATGAAGTAGGCAGAAAAAGTTAACAAGAATGAAAGCCAGTTTCCTGAGGGTCCAACTAGGTAGAAGTGCTGGAGAAGGAGGAGGAGCTTGAAGGAAAAATGAAATCATTTTTGAACGTGATGAGTCCATGTGTCTACTCCTGCGTGTGGCCAAGTAGGCAGGCAGTTATATTTTAAGTCCAAAGCAGATATGAAAGTCAAGAAAGTAAATGAGGTTATATAGAGTGAAAAGATGAAAGGGCCAAGGATGAACCATTGGGGAGCCCTAATGTCTGCACGGCTGTGATTCTACAGGTTATCTACCAGAACTGCTGCCCATCTTTCAAATATCTTGGACATCAGCACAGCTGGAAATTTCCCTTAGTTTTGATAGAATCACCAGCCATTCAAATGAGGCAGTAATAAAGACATCACCCCAGAGACTTGGATCCATCAAAACTTTCTGTACCCGAGGAAACCCAAGACCTGAGTGGGCTGGTTTAGCATCCCACAGAGATGTTGTGGAGGGAATTCCTCTGTCTGAAAGTACTAGCCGTGCTTTAAGATTCTCCGGTTTTAATTGGATAAATAAATTATGACATGCTCACACAATACAACTCACTACAGCCATTAAAAAGAAGGAGACAGATCTCTATGGACTGACATAGAAAGATATCTCAGATGAATGGTTAAATGAACACAGAAATACATACACACATATACATATGACATACATATATTATAGATTTGCAGGAACATATGCCAAACTGTTGGAGGTTGGAAGGGATTACAAACTGCTTTCACCTTCTCAGTTATGTGCATTAGGATATACAGATACATATGTCTTTGGTAATGAGAACAATACGCGATTCTGAGTATTTCTGACTGTCTGGACCCCCCTCCTGGGCTGTCCTGTCCCCCAGCAGTGGTCAGCACTCAGGGTTCTCTGACAAGGGGAGGAGGAAAAGGAGCAGGCATGGGATTTAGTGAGGGTGTTTGATTGCACTATGGGTAGAAGAGGAGCCAAATGGTGATAACGAGGGGAACTGCGAGTGCACACTGGAGAAATCATGATAGGAATTAGAGAAAGTGGTAATGAGAATCTACAAATGGCACACGCCACACGTAGTCCAAATTCAGATAGGGGCAGAATATGAAGGTGAGATGAGGGCTAGGAATTTAATTAGACTTAGGATGGGCCGACCGGGGAGCCCACCAGCTTGACAGTATGTGGGGCTGATGTGTGCTTAGTGTGCAGGCCTGACAGTGTGGAAGGCAGAGCCCATGTCACAAATGAGGCAGACACCCAACTACTCAGGTGGCTGGGGGAGCCCAGGCCAGTGACTGGGACGCAGTAGCTGCCTCATGAAAAGAAACAGCACACAGACATGAGGCTGGAACCCCCTGGTCAGTGAAACAAACAAGCAAACAAAAATCTTTCCCTGCAGGGTAATTACACTCCTAGGGCAGATTCCTCCTAGCAGGGATACAATGCAGGCCCAGTTTTACAGCTCTGGGTCCCAGTCAATTCTGAAATCACCCTTCCATGGCCTGTTCCCCCCACCCCCATGGAATCCATCAACATCATTCCACTTAGAACCTCAGTTCCCAAGCCCAGCTCCCCCTCTGCTTTCCAGCTGCAAGGGGTCCTAGATCTGCAAGGACTATTGCTCTGCTCAGGACACCCAACCACTTGCATGTAGCAAAATAAAAAATGTCCTGCTGCAGACAAGTAAATTAGGCCAATTAGTGAATGATTTTTCTTCAGAGGATTTGTTTACCTAAACCCAATAAACCAAGCCCTGGAAAGTCTCATCCTATTAGGCCGTTGACACCTGCTAGTGTAAGACTTGGACTAGAAATGGCTAAAGAGATAGGAGATGCACAATTGAGAGGTTCTTCCTGTTAAAGAAATGGAGGAAATGGGAATTTCAGTCAAGAGTACTGGGGCCTGATGAGGCTCTGGGTGTAGCCCCTCTACCCAGCCAGACCTCTTTATAAACAGCAACCTTCCTCTACCCTTTTAAAAAATTATTATTATTATTATTTACATAGTCTAGAACAGAGAATGAAGACCTGAGAGGCCAACCAGGTCACACCAACACAATTAATTAATTAATAACATGTCAAACTTGAAATAGTTTCCCCCAGGCCAACAAATCTCAAACCACATTGCACAGGTCTCTGTGAATAACAAAGACCCTTCCTGAAAAGAAAAAATGACACCCTCATGAGCTGGCATGGGCATAGGCATACTGTGGAAGCCGATACGGCCTCCATGGACCTTTTGGGACCAAACACAAAGACTGTAGGCAGGACGCATCTCTTGTGTTCCTTAGACCTGTTCAGGGCTGGAATCAGGGTGAGGAGATTGAGGCCTTCATGTTGGGTGTAAAATGTAAAGGAGCACCAAAGATCAAAATTACAGTTAATACAAAAAAAATGAATGCCCCATAACCTAGGATGAGCAATTATGAGAATTTGGAATAAAATGAGATCTGACCCTGTGTTTGCACAACTCACATCTTTCATGTTACCCAGCTCTAGACCTGCATTCCTTGTAATTAGCAGAACCCGAAAGGGTGCTTTTGATCCAGGAAACGCCTTATCTCAGGTATGCATACCCAACAGGAATGTGTCCATGGAAGAGAACGTCACAGCAGCACTGCTCGCAACAGCACCAGAGCAGAGAGAACTGAAATGTCCATCAAAGGAAAAGGGTAAGGCAAACTGTAGTCTGTCCATCCAATCGCCATTCAGCGATGAGAATAAACGAACTATTGCTACAGGAAGAAGAAATGAATCTCATGTGGGTGTTTTCACGAGGTCTGCGTACTATTGTGCACTTCACCTCCTAGTCATACTTCCATAAATTACATTAAAAAATTAAAAAGTGGGAAGCTAAGGAGAGCCTATCTGCACTGCTTGCATTAATGGGCACTTCTCATGGCAAAGCCCTCCTTAGGTTAAAGAGAGTATCAGGACTTCTGAGACAACAAGTTCCGAGAGAAGCCTTTCTCATCCCCTTATCAGTGTCCAGGAGCTGAGCCCCAGTCTCTAATCCTACATAGACCTGTAGTAATAAAAACAGGAATGTGTTTGCCCCGAGGCCCACCATCTCTGTTCCTATCAGGATTTCCCTGAAAATCAGGCTTTTTCTAAAGGCCTGGGGATTCATGGTCCTTGGGCCATTTCAATGGTGACAGCTAAAGCTAGATGTCACCGATGCTGTTTCCAAAGCCTCCATGATGCTTAGCTTAGCCAGGCGCTCAGAGCTGTCAAACATAGTTGTGTTTGCTTTCTATTGCTGCCATAACAAATGACCATACATTTAGCAATGAAAACAACACAAATTTATTCCATTACAGTTTTGGAGACCATTTGGGTCTCAGAGAACTAAAACTGAGGGGTCAGTAAGCTATGTTTCTTTCTGAGGGCTCTATGGGAGAGTCAGCTGTGCCCATTTGGGGGATGACAAGATTAAGTTTCAGGTGTTTTAGTCCTGCAGTCTCTTTTTCCCTGAAAGCTGTTAGCAGGCATGTCTCTCAGGTCCTAGAGGACTTTCTCCAGTTCTTTTTTTTGAATCCTTACCTGAGGATTCTTTTTTCTTTTCTTTTTTTTTTAAAGATTTTATTTATTTATTTTTAGACAGAAGGGTAGGGAGGGAGAAAGAGAGGGAGACAAACATCAGTGTGTGGTTGCCTCTCACGTGCCCCCTACTGGGGACCTGGCCTTCAGCCCACGCATGTGCCCTGACTGGGAATTGACCGGCAACCTTTTGGTTCACAGGCCTGCACTCAATCCACTGAGGCACACCAGCCAGGGCACTTTCTCCGGTTCTTACACATATCCCCCTACACCTCAGAACTACCATGGGTATTAAATCCTTCTCAAGCTTCCATTTTTGGGGGACCTCCTTCTGTCATCAGATTTCTCTCTCTCTGAGCCCAACCGAGGAAAGCTTCTCCTTTTTAAAGAATTCAGGTGACCAGATGAGACCCACCCATATAATCCAAAATAATCCCTTTATCTCAAGGCCAATTACAGCTGCAAAGTCCTTTTTTGCCATCATCCTAGGTAATACATTTGCAGGTTCCAGAAATGAGAGCACAGACTTCTTTGGAGAGAAATTGTTCTTACCTTCACAACTGTTAAAATAAACCTTTCCTCCTAAATAGGTTTTACACTATCTCAAACTTTTGAGGCTTAAAAAAATCACCAGTTTTATTTACCCTGAAGAAAGAGAATAAATAAGACACACAAAAAACTTATTGGGGAATGGGGGGGCGGGACAAAAGCAATCTTTATGTTAATTCATTCATTTCACAGATATCTGAATTCATTCATTCAACAAACATCTGGCACCATGAATGTAGTGAAGAACACACCAGAAAAATATTTGCTCTTATCTAGTTTTATTTTAGTGGGATAAAGATGATATACAAATAAATAATTAAAATATGTAGTTTAATATGCAGCTTTGAAAATGGCTCCCAATGATTCCCACTGGATCCTTCCCTGTTTGTGTCTTAAAATAACCAGAGTCCTAGCCAACACCTTGGTTGCAGCCTTATAAGATACCATGAGCTAGAGGATCCAGCTAAGCCATACCCAGGTTTCCGATCCACAAGCAGTGTGCAATAAGGTTGTTCTTTTAAAGCCACTGAGTGTTGGGGTATTTGTTAGGCAGCATTAGCTAACTACTGGTAATACACAGCTGTGTTGTCTGATATGTTATGTCAGATGGGGATAGGTCTTAGTAGAAAAAAATATAATAAGGAAGGAGAATAGGGAATTGCATATGAGAGTTTGACCACATGTGGAAAAGAGTTATCTGGGAAGATTTTATACGATGTCATAACAAATAGTAGAATTCAAGAATGGCTTCTAGGTTGCTAATTTCTGGCTAGGGTGGGGTTTGGGCATTGATGAGTGCAATGAGCAGGCTTAGAACTGTCATACAGAGTGAGTTTCAAAGACACAACCTGAATTCTTTCACTGAACTTGATTATTCTCCTTGCATAACATTCCCTGGGCTCTGTTATCACAGCTGCTACTAGAAGTTCCCCGAGTTTTATTAACAGAGCACTTTCCTACAGTATACCTTGTATCTCTGCCTGCATCTATGTAGACTGAGGATTCTACATGGACTTAGTTTTCAGTGGAGGGTTCACATAAGAAGGGTTGTCTCTTCAAAATGCAGAGGATAGTGTCTAGAGATGCCTTAAAGGCAAGGATACTTAACAAGCAACTGGGCTATGAAAACAAACACTCCAGTGGAGAGAGAAGCCAGTCTTGCCTATGACATTCACTGTTGTTTTAATACATAAGCCTCTACACATGCAAATTCATCCCTATAGCAAAGTGTGTTTTTATTTTACAGAATCTGATTTTCCAATTATGATAAATTCCTCTGATTATTTCTTTTTCTTGAGAGTTACAATTTAAGGTTCTATATGATAGCAGCGGGCCTGAGAATATTGGTAGATGTAATTCTTGGTCTTGGTTGAGGCAGAAACTTAAGTGAGTGTAACAATTTATACCATCAAATAAAAGCTTCTGAATAGTAGTAGTAGTAGTAGTAGTAATAATAATAATAATAATAATAATAATAAAAACATCTTTCCCAGATCTCCCAACTCTCTTAAGTCATTTAGTGTCTTCACTAAAATGCAGTGCCAGTGACTATACTGAAAAGACCTAAATGGGGGCATATAAATTCTCCTTCTCTTTTACAAAGGAAGTTTCAGAAATAGGCAAAGAAAAATTGAATGCTCTGTCTCAAAATCCCCATGTTTAAAAGAAACAATAGTGGGGTTGGGGTGGGGAGGCTTATTGTATGGCTGTTTTCACTGCTGGATCCTTTCTGAGATGCCTCTTTGGTCCCACCCCAGGCTAAGTTGGAAGCTGCCTTGTATACTCTCCAACCTCCCCCAGCCCCCATCTCCCATGTCTCCCCGTCCCTGTTGGCTATCAGTGCACCCAGCAGACTTGGAGCCAAGTACAGGTATGTCAGTTGTGCACTGCACAAGGTCATGGGCTTAGAAAGTGACGGGTTGATATCCAATCCTTGTTACATGTGCCAAGCCATGCATTCTGTCCAGAAAAAATGGGGTATCTTTACCTAATTCACCCCAAAGCCCAGTATGGGCCTACACTGGCCCAGAGACAAGGAGTTTGGTGAGGTCTGGACCAGAGGGTTCATTCTGTTCAGTGTTTGAACCTCAGCACCTGGCACAATGCTTAAGATATAATGAGCACTCAATAAATACATGTTCATGAATTAGTGGATGGATTAATTCATTACGGGAAGGGATAGCGAAGCAGAAAAGAGGAAGCCTCTGAATTTTCACAGTAAATCAGAGATAGCTGACACTGACGTGAATACATAACCCCTGAATCCTGTTATGTTTATCTGTTATGTTTGGTTCCTATGTACTCACTTCCTATTACCTAAGGCATGTCATTCTGACAGTAATGAAGGATGTGCACAGATGACAAAAATCAAGGGAGAAGAGATGAAGATGTGAACTTCCACTCCCTGCAGTCCCTGTTCTGGATGAAATCAACAGCACTGCTATCCTGTGGTCATTTCTGCAGAAATCATCCTTGGACTGGCCAACCAAAGCAGAGAGTGTGACCAAGCAGAGAGGCGGTGTCGGCTGGCCTCTGAGTTCCGGCCTTGGGCTCGTTCGCTAACACTGGGAGCTGGAAGAGTTGAGATCAAGAGCCAGAGAACTTTATCAGGGAGGGACCAGATGGTAAATAGTCTGGGGTTTGTGGGCCTTGTGGCCTCTGTCGCAACTACTCGGCTCTGCCACTGTAGCACAAAAACAGCCATAGACAGCATGTCAACAAGTGAACGGGGCTGTGTTCCAAAACCTTTACATATAGACACTAAAACTTGAATTTCATATAATTTTCATTATCTTGAAGTATTACCCTTTTAAGAAATTTGTTTTCAACAATGTAAGAGTGCAAAAGCCAATCTTAGCTGGCAGGCCATATAGCAATAGGCAGTGGGCTAGATTTGGCCTGTGGGCCAAAGTTTGCAGAGCCCTGGCTAAGAAAGTGCTTACCTGGTGCCAGCCTCTGTTCCAAGTGCTTATTCATTTTCAACTCACACCAGCCCTATGAGTTGGTGGCTATTTGTATTTCGGTTCTGCACATGGGGATAGAAACAGAGATGTTAAGGAACTAATTCAAGTTCCCATGCCTACTTAGTGGAAGATTGAGATTCAAACCGAAGCAGTCCAGGTGCAGGACCCTTGCAAGTAAGGGCTATGCACCCTACCCCAGTGCATAATTGCTTTTTATTCTTAGAGCCCTTAGAAGTTATGGCTGCTCCTGTCATTCACTCATTTGCATTCTTATGCATTTATTCAGGTATATAGAGACGCGTCAGCAATGTCTCTGACTCTGTGGACACACTAGTGGGCTAGATACATGTGTGGAGGTAAAGAATTACAGGGATATATTTACAAGGCCCTCTATCTAGATTTTTCGAGTCTTTATAGAGGAAGGAAAGTAGGAAGCAGTCCCCAGATGGGTAATGTGTCAGGCATTTCAGGGGGATCATCACACTCAAAGTCCTAAAATTATTACAGAGTCTACTTGTAACCAACATGCAGTCTCCATTGTATTAGTCAACTTTGCTGCAGTAACAAGCAGCCCCTGGATCTGTGTGGTATACAATAAACATTTATTACTAGCTCCCTAGTTTTTGGCGTGGCTTCATCAGCAATTCTCTAAGCTGTGGGTCAGGTCAGGTTCCTTCTGGGTCTCATTCTGGTTCCAGAATGAAGGAGTGGTCACTGTCTGGGAGGCTCTCATCTCATGGCAAAGTGACAGGAGTGTGAGAGGAGATAGTAGAAAGGCATGAACTCTCAGAGGTAAGCTCACCTACTACAGAAAGAGGCAGTGCAAAAATGCACGGCATGGAGGCTATCATTGGCTGAACAGCAGCTCCCTGAAAATGTGTGCCCATCTTTCAATCCCCACAATTGGTGAATATTACATTCTATGGAGAAAGGTGTGTTTAAGTTAACATATCTTGAGAAGAGTAATTTATCCTGGATTATCTAGAATTTATCCTGGATTGTCTAGAATTTATCATGGATTACCCTAAATGTAACCTCACATACCCCTATAAGAGAGAGAGAGAGAAGGAGTTTAAAGACAGGCACAGAGGAGAAGACAGTATGAAGACAGAGAAGAGAGAGATGCAGCCCCAAGCCTAGGAATGTCGATAGCGGCCAGAAGTTGAAAGAAACAAGACACAGATTCTTCTCTCGGGCCTCCAGAGGGAGTGTGGCCCTGCCAACCCCTGCATTTCAGACTTCTGGCTTTCTCAACTGTGAGAGAAGAAATTACTATTGTTTGAAGCCACCCAGTTTGTGGTAATTTATTATGGTAGTCACAGGAAACTAATACAGAAGTTGAATCCTCTTGGAGAGGGGAATGGAGTGGCTGAAGGGCTATGAACAATAATCCCATTTGCCAACAACACTAAACTTCTTTATGAAACAGTGTCATCTATTAGGTGGTATGTGCACTGTGGGATTAGACCAACCTCCGTCTGCACAGTAGGCTTCCAGGCTATGGTAACCTAGAGGTGAGTCTCAAGCAAAAGCCCTCTCTGCAGAAAGGCAGACTTCATGTGTCATACCCCAGTGGTCGCTTGTCATGTGAGCTCTCCCTGCCCCTAGCAACTCCCTCTCACTTGGCTCTAAGCCACTGTCTCTTCTCACAAGGTTGGAGATTACGAACCCAACTGGTCTTCTTGAGAAGCTGGTGGTTCCAGGCAGAAAAGAGACCCAGGGGCTCTTCATTCGAGCTCCCCTGTGCTCAGAGCCTGCTTTCTGGGAAGCCATTCGGGGCTCGTCTGCTCGTAGAGGTGTACTGTGTCAGCATCACTATGGCTTTTTACTACAAAAGCAGAACAAGCATCAGCAGGAATGCAGATTGGTTTCCTGCTGGAAGCTTTAGGGTTCACTGAGGCTTCTGCTTCCCATTCACTGGAGGGGAGAAGTGGCTAGAACTTCTCAGAGGGTATCTGGAAGAATTTCAAATGCTGACTCAGAATATCATGAACCCAGTTTCTCTGCTAGAAAAAGTCGCCTCCCGGGTTTCTTGTATTTCTGCCTTGGGATCATGGACTGGTCCTGGTTGCTAGAAAGAGGGTCCTGACACAGCACCAGTGTATGGGTCAGTCATGGCAGCCATAAAAGGCACCCTTAATGGCTGGCTTAAAACAACAGAAATGTATTGTCATTGTTCTGGGGGCCTGGAGTCCTAAGTTAAGGTGTCAGCAAGGCCCCATTCCCATGATGGTTTTAAGAGAAGATTCTTCCTCGCCTCTTCCAGCTTCTTGTGTCTCCTCCTCTTGGTGTTCCTTGGCTTCTATCTGCAACACTCCGATATCTGTATCCACCCTCACATCCCTTTCTTCTGTGTGTGTGTCCTGTCCTCCTTTTAGGGAGACACAAGTCATTGGTTTTAGAACCCACCCTTGTCTAGTATGACTTCCTTTTAACTAATTACACCCACAAAGACCAATTTCCTAATACTGCTACGTTCTGAGCTTCTAGATGGACATTCATTTTGGGGATGCTAGTCAACCCACTACAAATGGAGACAGGTCTTTTCTGCTTTTGTACTGACAGTGAATCTAGTAGAAGACTTTATATTACCCCCAACTTCAGGTCATGTTGCATTCAAACTCTAACTTAGATTTTCCTGATTGGTAAATTCTTACTACATAAATCTCAAGGAGACACCCCAAACCCCTCATTTCAGTGTTGATGCTGAAGTTATGCTGAATATCAAAATGACATCAAACAACTGCATTTATTTCCACCAGAAAAAAAATTACTTCACTTTGATTTACATGGCACTTTCCCCCCTCTCCTATAAATGCTGACTTTGAAATCCCCTGCAGCCCTGGACAGTGAGAAGCAGGCTGTGATTTCAATGGGAAAGAAAGCTTTCATTATTTTTGGCACTGCATTGTTTTCTCCTTGATTTGAATGTTGTAATTGGATTGGTGAGATATTTATTAGGAACTCTGTATTTTTCCCCAACTGCTTGAAGGGAATCTCTTAATTTGCTTCTCTCTTTGGATTTTTGAGAAGTAGCTATTAGGTATTATTCCAGACAAAACACATTTCTTTCAAACATTTATTTAAGGGTATTATTTTCTTACTAATTCTGAGGATAATTCAGAATAATTTCCACCACCACTGCAATTTTTAACTTCTATGAAATGTATGTCACCCACTCTGTCTGCCGGTTCCTCTCCCAAGAGACCCACAGACCTAAGTGCCTGAACTGTTCACGCAGATCACATGGTGGAAAGAGCACTGGCCCAAGAGGTATGGGTGGCTCCATCATCTCAGCTGTTGACTAGTATGGGACAAGCCTGCTGGCCTCAGTTTCCCCATCATTAAAATAAAAGGGTTGGACTTAACGAGTAGAGTCAAAACTTTTGAAGCACTGCTCCATCTAAATCCTAACTTCAGAATGACAAGAAGGAATTAAACAAACACAAACTCAGAGACACAGACAACAGCATGGTGATCATAAGAGGGAAAGGGTATGGGGGAGGTAGCAGAGGGTGTAAGACAGGATAAATGGTGATGAGAAGAGACTTGACTGGGGGTAGTGAGCACACAATACAATATACAGATGATGTGTTATAGAATGCTACCCCTAAAATACATCATTTTATTAGCCAATGTCACCCCAATAAACTTAATTAGAATAAATCACGAAAAACCCATCAGCTCAATTACTGGTTGCCTGAGAAGAGGGGTGGGGGTACTTAATTTTAAAGAGACCCAAGGGAACGCTGCTGGGTGTTAGAAATGCTCTGTGTCTTCCCTGAGGAGGTCCTCCACTGCCTCAAAGGGGTGTCCACTCAGCAAAACTCATCAGGCCATCCACTTAAACTGCACACGTCTTATTATATATAATTATGCTTCAATAATGCTGATTAAAAACAACCTGCTTTTATCAGAGGAATTGAGTCAAAACATGTGAAAACCAGTAACCTACTATTTTTGAGTTCCAGCCCTGTAAAAATATCTGAGCATTGAAATTCAAGGCATAAAATTTTGGGGAAGGGCGACTTTGTTTAATGACAGGACACCCTTTCAGAAACCAATTATGCCTCGATCTGAAGAATTTCCAATATTTTATTAAATTCATCCTCTGTTTTTCTTTTCTCAACAGCCACCTTTTTTATATTCTATTAATTCACTCAGCAAATTTTTACTGAGTGCCGACTATGTGCCAGGAAGTGTACTAAGCAGCTAAAATTCCTCATTAGATCCCCACAACAAGGCTACAAGAATTTAGATGAGTTACAAATTTTATTAAAAGAGCCTACATTTTCCAAGAGCTTTTTAAAATTTGATAATAAAAATGTTTACTGTAAAATTAAACTAAATCAAATTCTCAAAGACTGAGAAAGTAAGCCACTGGGATCCCCAGTCTAAAATCTCTTCTTTTTCATGTAGGGCAGAGTTCCCCACCAGACCCGAGTGGCCTTGATTTGGTCATTCTGAAGAATCATTGTGGCTGGGTGCTCTGGATCTACCTGGCAGAGTGTGCACTTTTCTTCATCTTTACCCTTAGAGAAACTGCTTTCTTTCCTCTTCTTGGACAAGGAACTTCACACACCTGATTCGGTTCTGTCCCCACTGCACTTTGTCCGCCAGGAAGCTCCCAGCCACAATGTGTGAGTGAATCAGAGCAACGGTGTTCGGTCTGCACTTCTGCCCTCTACACTACTCCCTACTGTGGACTTCCTGTCATAATATACTACTTTCACCACTCTCTTATTTTTATTTTTTGTTATCTCTTAACCATTATTGTGCTTATATATCCCATGAACTACTTATGCAATTAGGCCAAGTACTCATGAATAAATAAAATCACCAAATCTACAATTTCTGTCTCTAACAGACACAGCATATTATACATACATGTTGTGTATGTGACACACACACATAGTGCACAGCAGGGGCTCAGTCAGTATCTCCCCCAATTTTCCAGTCCTCGAAGTTTTCCAGAAAGGGTGAGTTCTTCCAGTCACATTATTGTAGATACTGTCTATGAAAATGTTTCCTAGAGTCAGGTATCCAGATGTGACTTCTTACCTCCCATTTGCAACTTGGCTGTCTGGCTGTAACCTGAATTGAAATATACCTAAGTCAAGACATTTGAAACCCTTTTCTGACAGAGGCACGACTGAACCAATGTGCATATTATACGTCTTCCCCATCCCTTCCCCTCTTAACCGTTCCAGCTGGTGGCACCCCCCTGACATGCTCTGTCCCTCCCCACTTTCTGGGAAAGCACAATGTGACAGGAGAAGCTTGGGTTCTGCAGTGAGACAATGAGGGCCTGAGTTCCAGTTCAGCCTCTTTTAGCTGCATGACAAGTTACCAACTTCTTTGAAACTTTACTTCCTTGCCTAGGGGAATATGACAAGTGACTTTCCTTCTGGGGCTATTGCGAGGATTAAGTGAGGAACCCACATAACCCATGGAGCATAATGACTGGCCCAGAACAGTTACCCAGTAGTTCAGTGAAGGGAAGGAGGGATGATGGATGGATGGATGGATAGACAGACGGATGAATATACATAGAATATGACACTAGGCAGGACCATGGCATATCTTAGGATGAGGAGTCCATTTTCTGTAATCTTTTTGCCAGAGTTTGGAGTAGAAAACAATGCCTCTTCTATCCCCCCCTCCCCTGGCTGAGAGGATGCACACGCACATGCACATGCACACGCACACACATGTAGTGTGGAGTTACTACTCTGTCTCCCAGGAGGGTGTTTAATTCTGTTTGGGGTTTCTATGTGTGCCCCCTGGCTTACATTCAGTTGCAAGTGCATACAGCATTGTGTGAACCTCAGAAAAACAGAACCCAAAGGGTAGCTGAGAATGGCATTGTCTCCATCTACAATTTTAAACACACCTCTTATCAAAATAACAGGTAAGTTATTTTATTAACTCATCTTTAAACTAAAAGTTCCAAGTAGAAGGAAAACAGGTGGCAGATCACAGCAGTTAGCAAAGTTTCACCTGATAGCATTGACCTTTTTGTTTTTCTGAACGACAACCAAAGACACTCACAATTCTTAAGGTAATCTGAAAATTCAGATTATGGATGTTTTTCTGTCCCCGTATTTCTCATTTCTACAGAGTGAGGAAGCAGTAAGATAATGAAAGCCATTCCACTGAGCAGGTGACAATCTGGAGGGCTGGATCTGTTCTGTAGAGCTAGTTTGTCCTGTCCCTTAGTCACGGGAGAGGAGGGAAGTTTGTCAAAGGAGGAAGATTAAAATTTATAAAAAGCTCACAGAAAAAGGGACCCGTTGTTCCTAGGGGAAGAGTCTTCTGATCACCAGTTGGTCCGGAAGCTCCTGCTTCCTGTCCAAAACCAGAGTGCTGGGACAAACAGCCCCTCCCAGAGACCTGAGATCGAGGGGACAGATCTGAAGAGCTATACTGTCCATGGGACTAGCCCCAGCTGTGGGGCCCAAGCCACCCATAAGGGCCAGTTATCTGTCCGAGGTGGTCAGCAAGACTGTGCAATGAGAACACTGGGGTCTGTGCCTTGCATGTCCATGGCCAAGCTCTCCATGGAGTGCTCAAAGGCATACGGTTTGCCCTTGGCATCTGGGAACCAGAGGACAAATGCACTTGTGAGAAAAGCAGCAACAGCTATTCAACCAGCCAGGGGACAAGGGCAGTTACTAGGATATGGGAGAACTCAGGATACTGCAGAAAAAACCTGCACCCCCAACACAAACAACAACCGATACAAGGAAAAGAAGGAAAGAAAGAAGAGACAGGGGAAGGAGAAAAGGAGGGAGAGGAGGAAGAGGGGAAATGAGAGAAGGAGGAGGGGAAGGAAGTAGAAGGAGCCGCCATTTTTTCCCTAGGCTACAGGGAAGGACTGGTCTCCTTAATTTAGCTGTGGAATTGATTCCCTTAAATGAAAAACATGGAGAGAAAGAGGGAGCTTGGAGTTGGACCAATGACAGGAGAGGAAGTAACTCTGAACGCTCACCCCGTGACTAGGCACTAGCCTATGTCCTTTCTTCACATTTCATTTTCAGGCATCCCCTGAAATGGATACTGACCTCATCCTCCTTTTAATGTTAAGACAGCCAAGTCGCAGAGGAGCCCAAATCTTTGGGTTGCTGGGTCCGTGGGTTTTCATTCCCTGGGGGAGAGGTTTAGGGCCCAACCTCAGAGTTCGCACACATGACTACATCTCACAGTGCCTTGGACAAGAAAAGCAGCAATTAAAGACCCCCAGCCCAACTCCCATAAAGGTTGAGGGTCTTCCACCAGGGACACTGGAATGATGTGGGGAAGGCCTGAGGCCAGCAAGAACCAAAAACAGAAAAGGAAGGCAGCAGAGTGTGGGACTACGAAGAGGGGCCACAGAAGTCTGGGACGAGGATTCAGAGGAAGCTTCAAAGGGCAGTCACACAGTCCCTTCAAGGAGGGGCCAGCTAGGGCTTAGCCAAGGCAACCCTCGTGCTGCCGGTACACGATGCAGAGAGGGTGGGCCTGAGGGCCTGAGGTCGCTCTTTCGGGGCGGGGCTCGTCGGGTGACGTACAGCGAAACGGCCAACCAGACTGCAGCTGACCGGGGAAGGGGAGAGGTGGGTGAGATCCAAGTTGCGGCCCTGTTGTCATGATAACTCACTGAGATTTTATTCTTAGTGGGTGGGAAGCACCTGGAGGACTGAGAGACATGAGTGCCAAAGCCGGCCTTGGGTTGGAGGGGAACACTTCACACTTGGTGCTCAGTCTTTCTGCAATCCTAAAACTGCTCTAATGAAGAAAGCATACACAATTCTCTCTCTCCCTCTCTCTCTCCCCATCCATCCATCCATCCATCCATGCTATTTATATATCATTAGTGATTTATTTAAAAATAAATAGCATACTTTACTACCTTCTCTGCATTTTGCCTTTCTACTTGACAGTATATTTTCGGAAATCTTTAAGCCAACTGATAAACATGCCAATGCATTAAGAATTGCTAAATACCTCATTTTATTTAGGACTCATAACCATTTTCTCTTTTCAAGGCTTGTATGTCTCCATTATGAGTATATATGCAGTACTTAATTATCATGATCTAAAAATATTAGAGCTGGGTTTTATCAAATCTCATTCTTTTTAAATGGGGCAAAGAGTTTCTACATTTTCAAAGTAACGAAGCTAAAATCCATAATCGCTGCTGCCTTCGCCTTCATATTTATGTCTTCGTGTTTCCCTCAGGGCTTTTAGTCCAGACACACAGGTGGGTCACATCACTGAAGTCATTTGGCTGTCCACGGCCTTGGTGACACCATCTCTGAGGCTCAGCTCGGCAGCAGGACAGCAAACCCTAGGCGTTGGAAGCAGAAGCAGAATAAAAATAGGACGCGACTCTGCAAAGGGGAAATGGAGCCCTGAACCGCCCGGGTCTCGAAGAAAGCCCTCGGGGCCTGTGGTTCCGAGGGATGGTGAGGGAGGAGGAGGCACTGAGGGAGGAAGCCCACTCCAAACAGGGTGCCTTCGGCAGCATCCAGGGTTGGGAGGAGAGGCTTCGTCCTCCCCTCGCTGCCACCAGCTCTGCCAGAAGAGCCCGAATGTTTACACAGCTTGGCTGGCAAGCGAGTTGGCAGCGGAGGTCCTTGCTGGGTGGAACTCGAGGCCCTGCTGGGGCTCGGAGACCAGGTCTGATGAGGCCTTCTCCTGTCTTCCCGCCCGTCTTCCCAGGCCTGGCTCAATGCAGCCGTGTCTAGGCCAGCGCAGGGCAGGAAAGACCTGGGGATATTGGCCAAGGCCTCTGTTACTTTGGCCCAAGCCTGTGATTCACTCGCAGCGGGGTCCTGGGGCCTGGCACGGTGGTTGCCCGGCCTTGATTTCTTTGGGGATGAGTGCTTTTTTAGGCCCCGCTTTTGAGATCGCTGCACTCTCTTCCACAGAAGGATGAGACTTATTTTGTTTCTTAGGTTCTGGCAAGCCTTTTTTCTTTTCAGTGCCTTTTCTGTGTCTACTGGTGAGAATTCACTTGGCTGGAAGAGCCCCACTCTGCTTTCACGGAGTGGCACAACGGAGAGAGGATATCAGAGGACCCCGTGCAGGAGAGGGACCGCTCCAGGGAAGGGGAGCGCACGTGGAGCTGGGAGCAGGAACCGGGGCCCTGGCCCTCCGTGGTGCTGGATATGACAGAGCACTTACAAAGGTGGTTTCCAGAATCAGTGTCATAAGGCAGCACTGCCACTTGCCAGCTAGGTGATCTTTGGAAAGCTATTGAACTTGAAGGCACCTTGGTTTCTTTTTCTGTGAAATGGGTATAACAGCTGTGCTTACTTCCTGTGTCAGTTGGGAGTTAAACACATGCAAAGTGATAGGGGTGCAATCAAGATTCACTATTACTAGAAGTAACTCTCCCTTCTCTCAGGGCCTCAGTGTCTACATTGGGTAATGAGGCTGTTAGAAGATTTTAGGGGATCCCAGGACATTAATACGGTTTTCTGATTGATCCTTGGAGGTGGGGCACCTCCCAACAGCTTGTTGATTGCCACTGGCCACCCTTTCAAATTCCGTTTCTTTTCTGCCCATGTCTCTGGGATATGGCCGCACATTGCCCCCCTGCCTATTGGGCTCCAAAATGGAAAGTTCTGTTGTATGTCCACTAATTCTCTGTGAAGCTACCTGGGCTGTATTTACTGCCACACCCACAAAGCTTCTGACCTAAAAAGGCAGCAGCTGGGGACAGCAACTTGAGCATGTGACCTCTATAGTCCTACAGGACTCACACTTACAAGTTCTCTGTGCATTTCGTGTTCTGTTGTTGCTGTCATGAATTGTTAATATTTTGTTAAACAAGGGATCCCACCTGTTTTTTGCTCTGGGCCCTGCACGTTGTGAGGCAGTCGTTCCTGTACTAGGTGCAGTCCCCAAGCCGCCACTGCCCACACTGTTCCAAATCTGTGTGTTTGCTCAGGGGTGGCTTGGCATGTTATTGGGGCTGGGAGGGAATCTCCTGCATTTTAAATTGCTACATGTAAAGAGATGCCTCTGTTAACACCTGTGACGGAAAAGAAACACAGCTAATTATGAGAGGTCTCCAAGCCAGGCCCAGCCTCGTGGAGAGGTTGAAGCCAACCCCACAGCGGCAGCAGCTGGGAGCCCAGAAAGCAGGAAAGAGCTGACTCATGGAAATCTCCCAGTTCACAAGGCAGGAGGGTGATTTTTCTCTGCCTGACTCCGATGTCGCTCCCAGATGATGTATGAATTGCCTTATTTACCTTTTTCCTCCAAACCTTCTCCTTTATTATTTTTATTAATATCATGCCAACCTGAAAAGGTGTTTCCTTTGCAAAAAGAAAAAAGGAAAGAAAATACCCCCCAATACCTCACCTCATTCACATAGCAGAGGAAACATTTTTAAAAATAGTAGTGTGTGTGTGTGTGTGTGTGTGTGTGTGAAAGAGACAGAATTAAAATGGGTTAGTGCTATGATAGTCTAAAATCTGAATGTAAATAGTAATAAACCCAGGTCTTTATTACAGAAAGACCAGACTACTCAGGAAAGCTTTACCATCCTTACTGATAATAAAAACGTTGCTGCATCAACAACACGTTCATCTCAAAACGTAAGGGGAAACACAGAATGCATCTAGAACTAGGAGAGTTGTGCGAGGGCAGCGACATAAAATAAGAATGCTGCTGGGTTCACAGCAGCTTGGGCCTGGCACCTCCTGCCCTGTAAACATGGGTACCTGCCATCACCATTTACTGAGTGCCAAGCACTTGGCATTTAGTGGGCCACTGAATCTGTAAAACTCTCCATAAGATCGGTATGTTCCAACATAGAGGAAAGAGCTGAGGTTTAGACGCTTTCCAAGTCACAGGGCTTATGCCAGAGCCAACACTGGAACCCAGATCCATCTAGCCCCAGGCTCACAGGCAATGGTTCTCAACATCCCCTTGGCTTGTGTTTGTAAACATGACCCACTTGGACTAGCTGTGGCAAACATGTCAGTCACAGATCTATGCTTGAGAAGACGGCCACTCAGGTATAAACTGGATGTCTTGGGGGAGAAAACAGACTCGGGAAGTCATCTTTCCAGTCTGTCACCCAATGCATGAATTTCTTCTTCAATATCTCCTATCAGAGACTCTTTTTTTCTTTTGATTATTCCCCATGATAGAGACCTCACTACCTATTGAGGCAACCTTTCCCATGATCCCACATCTCTGTGAACAAAAATATCTGCCCTTACCTTAAAAAAACAGATCTTTCTCCTACAGTCTGGAATTCAGTCTGGAGGCATCAAGAACAAGCAAAGTCTCATCCCCAGGACGGGCACCCCCAGCCTTTGGGGTTCCTCCCAGCTCTATCACTTCTCCCACAAGCCAGTTTCCATGCAGTTTTCAAACCAGATCCCAGTACGGTGCTGATCTCTGTTTGATGAAAACAAAGCCTTTAAGCTCTGCACATTTGCACATGACTTTCGAGGTTTGGGGGTCTGTTCTTGGGCCAGCCAGGCAATGGGCTCTGCCTTCCATGGAGAGGATATGATCTAGGGCTCTTGAGGTGGAAAACAGCTTAGGGCTATCACAAGGGGTCCTAGTGGGAGATCAGTGAGGGTGCCACCTGCATTCCCAGTTCACCACCCAAGCTGTCCCTCTCCTGAGAAAGAACCTCTCTCCACCTGGCAGTGGGAAAACTCTTCAAGGATGCTGGGAAGGCGAGGGTGGGCCATCTATAAAAACAACTGTTTAACAACTCCCAGATCATCCATATTTGAATGCGAGAAAAATAACGGTAAAAACATCATAAAGGAACAGATGTGCCTGAGTCGGGTTTCATGGCAGAAAAAAACATGGACTTGCTGGTATCAATTTCATTCTTACAGCTGATGAGAATGAATGGTTGTGTGTTCACAGGATGGGTTGTCCAGAGCCCAGTGCATGGCTGCCCAGTCCTGAGGGCTCTCCAAGCATGCCATCCACCTTTACACCCACACACACCTGGGGCAGGGGCGGGGGCAGGGAAGGGGAACGTGAACTTCCAGCAGCTGGAGGTGGGGGCTGACTACTGCCCAAAGGGGTGCCTTTCACCTTTTTTGAACATGCGTAAAGGGGCCTGTAAGGACTAGCAGCAGCACTGTATGCATGCATGTGCGCATACACGTGTGCCAGCTCACACGCTCACACCAGACCATGCTCAGGGAGAGAATGGACCAGGACCCTACAGCTTCTGCAGTAGCCTCTCGCTCCAGGTACTGACTGCTCCCCTCAGCAGCAGCTTATAGGTAGCACACAGATGATGGGCCGTAGTGCTTTTGGCCATGGAGACACGAGTTTGAATCCTTCTTCTGCAACTGACTAGCTGTGTGACCAAAGAAATGTCACAGAACTTCACTGAGTATCAAGTTCTCCAATCAGTTCATAATAAGAGATAGTCACCTCATGGAACTGTCAGGAGGATATGAGATAATGGACCAGCTCCCTCTATGCTATTCCTGGAATGTAGTAGAAGCTCAGTTAACTCAGCTTTTCAGAAGTTACCTTGCAGGTAGTGCAGATGTACAGGGCAAGCAGTGGAGTGGTTCTGGGCAGTGGTTCTGAAATCAAGCAGCTTCGGTAGGATTTCCAGTACCGCCTTTTACCAGTTGTGGGGTCCTGAGAAAGTTAATTAACCTCCATGTACCTCATTTTCCTCATCTGTAAAATGGGGACAATCATAGCACTTGCTCCATGAGCTTGCCAATGGAATTAAGTAAAATATACTATGGAAAGTGCCTAGCTTAGAACCTGGTGCATAGGGCACACTCGATATATACTAGTTAATAGAATAAAATTTAAAAAAGCAAAACAGCTCCTTCCTCCCTGAGGGTGGGGGGGTGCTGCATGTCATGTACATTGTCCCAGATGTTAGACTCCCCATCTTTTTCAGCACCAGGTATCTCCCAGGCAAGTAAAAGCACAATAAATCCCCATCAAACAAAAGAATAGAATCAATAAAAAGAACACCTCCATCCCCCCTCCCTTCAACACAAAAGTGGGGCATTTGATATTTGTTCTTAATATCTACTCTAACCTCCCTTCCCTTCTGTTTTAGTAAGTTTAATTTCTGAAATGTTTAACAGTTGTTTTCAGATAAATCACTGTCGAGTTTTCTGTCCCAATTCACAGAACTTTTCGCTGGGTGAGGAAATGAGCTCTTCTGGCTTGCTGGAGAAAAGCGTGTGTCCTCATTGTCTGCTCACAGGGGGTTGCTGGGAGGGGGCTGAAAGGTGCCCACTACCCACCACTCCCATTGTCAGACTTTCCATTACCTGTCATTCAAATGTGGAGTGCAATTCTATTTACAATGGATTGCTGTTCTACTTCTTTTTCTTTTTGTGTGTGTGAGGGAGGGGTTTACAGGTATGGTTCCATGAATACTCGCTTTGCTAAGATGAGCTCGGCTTGCCTAAAAATGTCAGGAAAGCGTTCTCCGCATGGGCATCAATATAACACATGCACCTGACTTTGAAGGAGGGCATCCTGAAATGCTTGTCAGCTGAGAACTAAACCATATCATAAGCTTGCTACCCAGAGCTTTGATTTTCCCCAGGACATTGCTACATGGTACCAGCACTGCCATCTTCTTCCAAGAGGATAATTAAAGATTCGGGCTCGAGTGGCAGAAAACTGTGGGTTTGAGACTTATCACTCCTCTGGGCAGTCCCACCTCCATCCTTCTCTCTCTTGGAGACTGTCAAGAGTGGCTTGCGTGATCCAGGGACTCTGCTGCCTTCGGGGTGCTGGCTGAACTGGCCTGTGTGGGGCACTGTGGGGGCTGGCATGGGATGGAAGAGAGCTTGTTTGGGTGCTTATTCCCCTGGCTCCCTCCTCAGTGGGCTGCATGATTGCAGCTGCTATTTTCCTTGGTGGAAGCCCTCTCCTTCCCCGGGATTGTCTCTGGGCTCTGACTTGATGGTCAGAACCCTTCATTAACTTGCCACCATGACTCTGCTTGAGTGAGCGTGAAGGGTGACTCACACTGGCTGTGTGACACTGTGTCAATGACTTCACCCCTGCAAGGGGTTTAGTTATCTCTGTCTGAACTTCCCATTGGTGAGCTCCCAAGGCTGTATGAGGAAGTGGTTAATAACCCAAGGCTTGAGCTTAGACAAACATATCTTGTATAACTATCACAGGGAACCCTAAAAACCACCAGTAGGACTTCTTACTCAATAGATGATGTGGAATAGTGGTTGGGAATATGGGTTACACAGCCGGCTGGCCTGGATCTGATCCTGGCACCAACTCTTACCAGCCGGCTGACTTTGGGACAGTTACTTGGTCTCTCTATGCCTCAGTTTGCTCATCTATAAAATGGTGATAATAGTATCTTACATAGTAAGGTTATTGTGATGATCATATTAGTTAATACATAGAATACTGAAAACAGGGCCTAGCACATAGTAGATGCTTTATAAGTCTTAGTTGGTATTACTAACCCTATTGTATACATGAGGACTATAAGCTCCTATAGGTAAAAAAAAATCTGTGTTATACATCTGGGTACCCCCAGCTCCTAGTATGTAGTAGATGTTCAATAATAGTCCACTATTACTAATTTATTACTGCTACTATCACTAATACTAAAAATCAGTTGTATTCTACTTTGCAAAATTCTTCACGCATATTATCTTGGTTGATCCTCATAACCTTTCTGTGGCAGAGTCACCAAGACCATCCCCTCTGTACACATAAGGCTAGGGAAGATCAGAGAGGGTCAGTGACTTGCCTAAGACCACACAGCACAGACTGGCATATCTGGACCTGTTACCCAGAACTCATGAAACCTAGATACAAGAATGTGACCTCCTCAAGGGCAACCAAGGACAGAGGAAACCTCAGAGATGGGGTACAAAATACCCCAAGCTCTGAAGACAGAAAGGGCATGTTATTATAGTTCCCAGATGGAGTGAGCTCTGCCCATGGCGGAGAACACATGGGGTCTGCGGCCTGCTTTGTCTAAATTGGATGTTATGGGGTCTTCACCCCCAAAGTTTCTAAGGAGACGTTCCCAAGGGCCCTCAGTTCCCACCTTCACACCACGTGTGCCAGCTGGTTTCTCTGGCACCCTAGACAGTTGTCATCTCTAAAGCAGTGCGCTTTGGCTCCCTGGCCTCTCTCTCCCTCCCTATTGGCTACAATACAAAACCAAGTTCCTTATCACTTGTCATCACTAACTATCCCCGGGCCCTTGGGGACCAGGAGGGCCTGTAACCCGGCAGCAGGCCAAGCCCCAAGCCAGGCGACGCAGCTCTCATATACCCAAGTTTCCTGCCTGTGGTTTGCACTGCTGTAGCTGTGCTGGTTCTCACTTCCCGTCCTAACCCACGGGCCAGTGTGACAGCGTGTCCTCCAGGATGCTCTGGGTCACAGGGCAGGCAGGCTGTCATGTCCCATCACCTGCCACCAGGTGGGAAAAGAAACCAGAGCCCTGGGCCCTTGTGACCATTCGCCCATCTTGACTGGGCCTTCCCAGCTGGTCACAGGTCTCCATCCTGAGAGTGAGCCTCTTCCAGTGCACTACCTTCTCCTGCTGGATGGGGTCCCTGCCCGCACAGGGTGAGCAGGGCAGGGCATGACAGTGGGGCCTATGGAAGGACAAAACTGCTTTGAGCAGGTACCCCAGGTGTATGCATTCATACTTTGAGCCACAATGATCGTACATGCGTTGCAAAGTGGTGGGGCTTTTCTAGGTACTGTACACACAGGTAAAACCTTTAGCCATTGCCTAACTGCTCTGACTTCCCCTCTTGCCAGTCATTCATGCCTTTCAATTCTCTTCATCTAACAGCCAGGGTAATCTTATAATAGAATTCGGATCAAGTCACACCCCTCATTCGAGTCCTTTAATGGTCTTCAACCCTTCGGCATCTAGCCGCTGCTTCCTGGCCGTGCCCGCTGAGGCCGCACTGCGCTCCTGCCCGCCCCTGGGAGCTGGCTCAGGCACCCGGGGGCTCTGGCAGCCCCTCCCGCCCTCCCCATGCTATTCTCTCCCTCTGTCTCTCAATCTCTTGCCCGCAGCGTTCTGAAATCTGGCTAAGTACAGGAAAATAAATACCTTCTCTTATTTACTATCTAATTAGTGCCCCCCCAAAACAGTGACTAATTTGAAAGAAAAACATTGTTTCTGGTGCTAATCGAGTAGAAAGAGCCCTGGCTTTGGACCCAATCAGATCTGGTCTAAGTCCCAACTCTGTCACTTGGGTGGTCTTGGACCATGTTCACCTATGTGCTGGAAGTTGTCATTGCTATTAAGTAACAATACTTAGCATTCGGAAAGTGTTAATCATGTGCCTTGAATCCTGCTAAGCACTTCACCTGCTTATCTTACTTCATCTTTACAGACCCCAAGGAAGTAGGTGTTATCATAGTCCCCATACTCACGATGAACAAACTGAGGCTCAGAGAGTTTAAGTGCTCTATCCAAGATTGTCAGTTAGTAATGCTGGAGCCTGGCTTCAGAGAATCCTCTCCTAACCAATGTATTATACTTTCCTGTAGGATTCAACAAAACCCTGAACTAAAAGCAAGTGTATATAGGAGATGTTTAGACAGTGTTCAGGGGGATAATGAACACAGACTGTTAAAGTGCACCCCTTACACCCCAGAGACTGGGAGTTCTAAACCCAAGCTCCATGGAGGATACTGCCCCTATTTACTTTTAGTTAATAAAATCACAAAATATCATTGGATCTTAATGGGACCCCGAGGGGGTTAATTACATGGTAGGGAATAGTCTGCGAGCTCAACCACTGTTGGTTTAATAGATGGACCTTCAGAAAAAAGAAATATAGCACATTGATCTTTAAAAAGGAAAAGTAAAGATCTCCCAAATGCAGATGAGGAAAGGGAAAAGTCCTCGCTCAGCATTTAGACCCACCATTAATCCTCGGGACACGTTTCCTGCAGGATCTCCGGGTTCTTCCTGTTGTGGACTCTGGAATTCTAGGGCTCAAGGCCTCCAAACAGAGTGTTTCCCAGTCACTCTGAACAAGCGCCTCCCACTTCTCAGGCTAAGGCTCTGGGGGAGAAAAGCAACCCTCCCGTCCTCTGCGAGCACTTGCTGTCACCCACACAACCTGTGCACCGGTCAGTCGTGTTTTCCCATAGAAAACAACTCACACAAGTTCATGTCTCCTAGACTCAGGTACCTCATCTCTAAAATGGGAATAATACCACCAATTTCAGTAGGACTGCTCATTTCAGTTACTGAATAAATGATTACAAAAGGTTTTCTATGCTTTCCATGTGAAAAAGACACTCTATGAAGCACTTCGATAAATATACCTCTATCTTACAAGCCTATGTGATAGATTAGTGGCATCATCTCCATTTTCCAGGACCAATGCTGGGCTCCAGGGAAACAAAAATGAATGAAATATAGTTACTGCCTCCAAAGAGCTCAACTTCAAGTTGAACAGCCACGGCATATGTGCGCACAAGGAAACTGGGTCTGTGTGAAGAGAAAGGGATCTTAGCTCAGAGTGCCGCAAGCACATAGGCAGAGAATCTGAGATGCGCAGGAGGCCAGAGACAGTATCCTGGGGCTTATGAGATTCAGGGAGGTTAGATACCTAGCTCGAGGACATGTAGCTAATTCAGAGGAGAGCCTGGTTGAAATCCAGGTGGTTTCAGCCTCAAAACCATGGACCCTCCATAGCTCCAGGGTTATTAGATCTCAATTCCACCCTCAGCTTCTCTGGGGTATGGGTCACATTTCTCTTTTTGCGTGACTCTCCCTATGTAGGCAAGACAGTGCCTCAGTGACTTCATTACATGGGAGAGTAATAAGCTTGTAAACAGAGATCCATCTCCCTATATAGAGCTCCTAAGGGATCTGTGTTGGTAGTTCCACCTCCAATTGCATGCACAAATGGAAGGAGTAATTACCAAAATGAATGCATGAACGAACGAACGAATGAATTTACGCACCTCCATAGTCATATAAGGACTATTCCTGTGCCTGGTATTGGATGGATATGTCATGGCCACCTAGGCCTTTGGAAGTTTACGGTCAAGCCAGGGGGACAAAGGCATGCATCATGCTCCTGTCTGAAGGTGAAGCAGAATGAATGCTGTGAACAAGGTTTCCGTAAAATGTTCTGGAAGTCTGGAGAAGCCTGTGATTAAATCAAAGACACCTCTTGTGTTGGGATCAGTCCAATGAAGGCTTGCTTGCTGGGGCTTTGAGCAAAACCCTTTGAATGTCACTGAATGTTGTAAGGCTAAATTTGATTAAGACTCTAAATGCTTGTTGCTCCTCGGAGAGCATTGCTTCATAAATACCATGCATTGGGAGAACTCAGAGTAGCACATCATCCTGGGAGAGTCATGTTTAGATTTCCAAATTCCAAAGAGGAAACACAATGTATTCTGCCTCAAAATCTTACCGAGCACAGGGAGAAAGACAGAATGACAGAAAAAGAATTTTGAGAGTTCTCTGAATGATTATAGCATTGGAGTGATCATAAAAATGCCACTCCCAAGAGATTTCTCTCCTGGCATCCAACTGGTTTTCTTTTCTTCTTGTGCTCTTCCTGATCCATTGGTCAACACTGTTGGATGGTCCATATCATCATGAGACTGGAGCCCATGGCTTTCTATGTGGCAAACCCAGAGTAGCATCTATTCCATTCAATTAGCTGTTCTACTTCCAGCCACTGCTCTTCTGGCAGGAAATCTGCCCCACAGCTTAGGGGAGAACATGCTTCTGTGGCCACTCCCCAGGGGCAAGTAGGGTGAATTCTTCTCCCACTGCGGCCAAGGAGACTAGAGGACATTTCTATGTCCTAGACCAAACTCCAGAATAGAAAATGAGGTTATGTTGAATCTCTAAAAGTCTTAGATAACTTTGACATACCTGGCTAACTTCTATTCTTACAATGATCTTTAAGTATCCATTCATTATACACATATTTAACAGAGAACGCCCACTGGGGCCAGACATTGCTGAGTGATAGCACTGGACCAGTTGAAAAGAGACACTAGCTGCCTGGAGAGTGTAGTGAAGCTTAAAGAGGGGCAAACAAAGAATTACAACAGAAGCGAAGCCAATTCTTGAGACAGTGGTGACAGAGGTGGGGAGAGGTGAGGTCAACAAATATTAGAAGGGAAACTTGTTCCCCTCATTGTACAGAAGGGAAAACTGAGGTACAGGGGGTAAATTACTCATCTGATGTTACGTATGTTCAAGTAATAAGCCTTTGAAGGATGAATATCCTCATCCAACAAGCGGTCTGGACTGACTCAGCCCCATGGAAATGATCTCATTGGACCAATAACAGCCTAACTTAAATGCCTTGGTTTTTCAACTTTGAGGGGACCTAAAGGCTTACTGTGGCTTATGTAACTTTTTCTCCATCCTGGAAGAATATGGTTGTGATGATCCTGTGATCATCAGCATGCAGTGGTCCCAAGCCCTGTCAGATAAATACACATACACCTGTCCCAGAGAGACGTGGATTCCCCAGATGCACTTGAGCCTACTCAGGCCCTGAAAGATTTGGGGAGCTTTTGAAGGGATGCCCGGGCATCCAGCTGTGCCCATCAGCATCCCCAGTTGCTTTTTTCCTTGATAAACCTTCTGATCCCTGTCCAGGTCAGTTTCAATGGATGAACGGGAAGCCTGGAGAGCCATCTAAATGACTTAGCCCTTCTGCAGGGGGAGTTAATTTGCTGCGTTAGCTGGGGGCATGCAATTTCTCTTTGCTCCATTTCCCACTCCACTCTGACCCGTCTCTCAGAAGGATTAGGCCTTCTTCTGTGACTGGACTTTGAGGCCAGTTTTTCAGATGGGGATTTATTTGAGACAGGCAAAGGAAACTTACCTTCCATGAGCCTGTTGCAATCATTCCTGTTTGGTCAGCTACATGAGAACTCGGTTTGAGATCCCAAAGGTTAAAGTTGGCCATCCAACAATCATCCAGAACTCGGGGACTTCCAGAAACAACAGTAGAAGAGGAATGTTTTATTTGTCATCTGTTCCCTTGTAACTGCACTTGGTTGTGTTGCAATTTTTAGTCTAATGATGGGTTTCAGTGATGTTGTTGTTTTTGTCTTTCAATGCCAATTTCCTCGACAGTTAAATGCCGACAGATACTTCTTTGGAGAAACATTATTTTCCATTAACCAAATATAGAAATCGTTCAGTTATCATCTGGCAAAAAATATGTCATTACTTTCTTTCCCCAAATTCTTTATCCCATTGGATATGGGTTTTGGATAAGATTAAGTTCTTAGGAAACATCAACTTATGGGGCGGACAGATCCTGTGCTGTTCGACTGTGTCGGGACAACATTTATATCTCCTTAGATAGAAGACAATGTGGCCAAACATGCCCACAGAGATAGCTGCACGAGGCTTGCTTTAAGTAGAGCAGCATTAGGTTACTTTAAGGTGACAATTTCTAAATGAGAGCAAAACTGTGTAATAAGATTTAAAAAATTGGACCCATTCTTAGTTCACCAGCTCCCCAGCCAGTGACAAAATACGCCATTAGTGGCCACAGCACAATTCTGAAAATATACCTTCCTTACGATTTAACGCTTTTTTTTTTCGCTGTGAGCTAAAAATTACAAAGCCCCGGATTTCATCGCTCTTGCAATCTATTCTTTTCCTCTGACTTCCTGTTTTCATGAAATTTTAATCAGGCACTTAAAATAAATAGCTATGCAGAGCTTCTCTGCCTCCCGCAATACCCGGGATGGATGTTTTGGGTAAAGTGATAGTCCAGAGACCTTGAGAACAGCGATCCCATTCTGACTTGGCAAGACAACAAAAATTAAAACGTAGCTCTGTCCACACCATGTGCTCAGAGGGGACGGAGTGCTGAGCAGGATCAGACAAAGACTTAGTGTGTTGGGTTTTTTTTTCGTTCTTCCAAATATTGACAGCAATTTGATCAATTTAGAAAGGCAAGCAAGAGAAAGCATAACTAAATTATTCCAGGAGAGATTAAAAAAAAAAATAAAACACCGTAAACTTTTCAACCCCCTTTAAAGCTGAAAAGTTAGTCATTCAATTTAGGTTGCTACTTTTCATTGCTAATGGGTTTTGATTATCTATATTAGAGTGCCCTTCATTTAAACAAAAAAGATGCCTAATTTTTTCAAGCAGTTAATATTTTTGTTTTCTATTTTTAATATAATGATAATATCTACAAATGACATTATAGAAAAATTTAATACATTTGTCACGAACCTGTTATGTTCAGGAGTAAAAGTCTTTCCTAGCAGTAACTGCAGGTTTCTTGATGAATGCTATGTATTAAGAAAAAGGTAAAAGTGCCAGAGAAAGAATACTGTAAGTGACCTCTGTACTCTGTGAGTCTAAAACCCCTGGAAGCCTGGAAAGAAGATTCTTAGGCACATGTGAGGAAATCACCTTCCTTGCCTCAAGATGCCAAACTTCCATGCGTCAGCAGGTAAATAGTGGGAAAGGCCCTTAATTCATTAGTAAAATTAAAATAAAATGCTGTGGGAGTTAACATCATTCAGCCCCATGCACAACATTCTTGTTGTCTCTTTCATCTCCGCTCGGGCAGATTCTCACTGACTGCTGGTTCTGATGGGCAGCCACCGGCCACTTGCCCTGCCACACGTCTCCTTGATTCTGAAGGTCCAGCTCCCAGTTTAAAGTACAGGGTGGGGCAAAAGTAGGTTTTCAGTTGTGAGTGTGCAAAACACAGAGTGTATTCTCGTATTTGCATGTGTTAATCATTGTATTTTTCTAGACGAACAACTATAAACCCACTTTTGCCCCACTCTGTATTGAGAGATAGGTCATGTAGATTAGCAGTGGGAAGGAAAAAAGGAGAAACCTGACTTGTAGCAGTTGTTCAGTCTGGGATGAGGATACTCCCACCGTGACTAATGTCAAGCTACCACAACATCCCTGAGTGTGGAGTTGGGAAGGGATATGCAATCGCACCTCACTGTACAGTACAATAGATGCAAACCAAAACAAGAGCATAGGTAATAGGATAGCACAGTAAGATAATGAGGAAGTGAGAATTTTTCAGTAGTTAGTACATTTTTAAATAGAATGTATTTGCTTGTAAATTTACATGGCTTAATTTTTAATAACGGCTATGTCTAGCAACTGACTCACAAAATTTCTGCAAATTTAACAATAGGCCCTTGTAAGACAGTACAAGCCAACTCCAACACACCAGTGCTGGAGGAGAAGCTGGCTCCACACAGTTGGAAACGGCCGTGGGTCATTTGTGGTTCAGTAAACGTGCGTGTTTCCAGGGATAGACCATATTTTTGGATCTATACCAGAGAGACTCAGTTTGGTCTTGGTTCCCCCAACACTCCCCCCAAATTCAATTGCCCACAAAATATTGGAGCTGCCTGGTTTCCCTGATATAGGATTTCATTTGCTTCACTGTCTCCAAATATAACTCTAAGCTGGCCTTCCTACCTTGCTGAAGTAGAATCTAAATAACCCCAAGAAGAGGGAAATCTACTCCTCAAACAAAAGAAGTCATTCAGCTTTGTGGCCTCTCACAATGGATGATCTTAAAAATACTTCCCCTACTGCAGGCCGAGAGGATAAGATTCCACTGGGGAAAAGAAAGGAGACCGAATGTCCACCCAACTCCCTTTCTAATGCCAGTATTTAGTGACCTCATGGAACAGGAGATCTGGGGTGCTTTGACCCTGTAATGTCAGTGTTTTTACCCTGATGAGGGTCTCAGCATTTCATCTCACAATCAGCAAGACCAATTCTCAGATGGATCATGTGAGGGCACTTATGAGAATTCTCACAGCAGCATGAAAAAGAGAATATGATCAGATGATTTCGGGGAGCATGCTGAGAAAGGTCTCTTAATAAAATGGCGCCAGCACATATTGGTTCAAGACCAAGAGAAAAAAGACAATCATTTCCAAAGAAGAAAAAGGAGAAGGAGGGGGAGGAGAAGGAGGAGAATTATTTGAGGATTCAGTTGTCAGGAGTCTCATATTTCAATGATATTTCTCTGCCCGCTTCAGTTTTTTGGCCATGTCCAAGTTCAAGGTGCCAGGACTTCTTTGTTCCTTCTTAGGGCAGCCCCAGCAGCAACGGTGTGACTTTCTGGAATCTCGTTCATGGAGAAGAAAGCCAAGCTCATGTGGTTGGATGCATCTAGCTTCTGTAAACCACCCACACCATCAACAGACACTGTCCCAGTGGCCAGGAAATCATCCTGCCCTTGGCAAAAATGCTGCCGGTTGGGTAGGAACTGAGAAAAATCATCCAAGCCAAGCAAAACTGAGCAAAGCAGGGCTCTCTCGGCACTGAAAGTCAGATTCAGGATGAAAGATCTTGGCAGAACTACAGCTGGGCTCAGCCCTGGTTAATGTCACAACCATATCTCAAATAACCCATTCTCTTAATAAAACACAGTTTGACTTAAAGCTTTGAGATATCAATTTGAAGGGAGAAAAGAGGCAAGGGAGAAGCCAGTGGGGAGCTTCCTACTATATTAGTGCTGTTATTGAATACATATGCTTGTGTACATTTCTGACAGAATAAGCCAAAACTCTGAAAATGAAATGGGCCGTCTTTGACTTCTTTATTTACCACCACTAACTACTCAGGGATTCTCAGAAATGCAGAGATGTCTCAGAGCTGGTTGCCTGCAGTGATGTGCTTTCCCTTCAGTTTCATGGAGGTGTTGGAGGACCTGGTGCAGGATTTCCCTGCCTTTGCATATTAAAAGGTCTCCTCCAGCTTCAGGGAAGAGAGCTTGGTGCCAACAAAAGGAAATCAAGCTGTCAGGAGTTTCTATTTTTGTTCCTACCTATAGTCTCCGTAAACCAATCCAACTTCTTCCCCAACTGAGAAGAAAACCATCCTAGGACTCAACTGCTGCATGGGTGGCTTGCTGAGGCAGATAATTGACTGGAACTTCTGGTTCCAGAATAAGAGGTTCCAAACTCCATCCTGGCTCTTGTTAATCAGTTACACTTCCCCTGCGCCCAAAGCAGGGAAGGGTTTCACTTTAGATTCAAATGCATCCAAGTTTAACCCTAGTCTTCACCCTTCTTTAGCGGGGTGCCAACACAGAGATGAAAACATAAAGACAAAGAAAAATGTAAGGATGAAAATAACAATCTCTCACTCACACTCTCCAAATAAGGGGGAAAAAAACCCTGATTAATGCTTTAATCTTTTTCTTTGCATCTATTTTTTGAGGCATGCACAAGTGCATGTGTCCATTTATATTTGTGTAAATGCCTAGAAACAGACTTTATAAAATGAATAATGTTCTTTAACATTTTATTCTGCTTTTTCATTTAGGAAAACTACCTAGGTATCCTAAGCCTTGGTTTTGAGAGAGAGAGAGAGAAAGGGAAAGAGAGAAAGGAGGGATGTATACACCAATGGGAAAATTGGATGAAGAGTACTCAAAACTTATGTACTATTTTAGCAACTTTCTGTGAGTCTCTAATTATTTAAAAATAAAAATTTTAAAGGAGCATAAATAACAATAATGCTTCAGGGGGAGGTTTTGGAAGCATTAAATAAAGTCCATGAGTGCCTAGAATAGTGACTGGCAGGTGGTTGGCATTTATCAAATGTTGGCTCAATGCATATATAGATATATGAATACTAAGCACTCAGTAAATGCTATTTGAGCTTAATTTTAAACAAGAGATGATGCATATTATATCAAGTGTCAGAAAAAAGTTTCCCTCTCAAAGAGCTAGAACAAAATGCTTGGGCCTTGAGGTGGGACCCAAACAAGCAGGATAGTAATACTACATATTTATGGAGTGCCCAACCTTGAAGATATCCTGAAACTTTTTCTTTGAAAGATAAAACTTTTTATCTTCACATTTCATCTAGCTTGAGAAGGACACAGGGTACATTCCCACTTCTCATATGGGGAAACTGGTCCATATGGGTATGTTGGCCTTTGGGGACACAAAGAGTTGGCTGGCTTTCTAAGATCTCATGAGTAGTTCAAGCAGGCCAGGGGGTGGACACTCATCTCTAACCACCCAGAGCTTTTCCATTTGGCTATCCCATCGCATCAGGGCCCTAAAGGGCCTATTTAAAATTCAGAGTTCCCTGAGGGCACCACAGGAGACAGATGTGAATATTGGTGAGTGCACTAAAGCCCTATTTTCTCAAAGAACATTTAAATGCCTTTGGAAAATGTATTTGGAGTATGCTAAATGAAAAAATCAGGATAAAATATTTCTGGACATTTAGAATTTTATGAAATGTGTTTCCAGGCATTCATACAAGTATGAATGGACATGTGTGTTTTATATGTGTCTCAAAAAACAGATGCACACAAAAAGACCAAAATGTCAATGAGGATTTTTTTAATTGCTGAGAGTATAACTGATTATTTTCATCTTCATGTTTTTTTCTGAATTTTATAAACTTTAATGTACTACTTTTACAGATAAAATAAATAAGAAGGATGCTAAATAATAAAAAGAAATTAATGATTAACTGTGGTTTATTATCTCCTTTCAAAATTATCTATGGCTCCCTCTTAGTATACTGGAACTGAAAACATAGCAGACCTAGAGAAGGAAGAAACGGCAATTGATTACCTTGAGCCATTTCCCTGCGACCAGAAAGGACACAGGAGCCAGCTGAATGCTGTGTGCGTTAAGGAGGGGCACTGGGTGTGGGCGGGCCCAGTGAAAGGGAAGCCAGCAGGCTTGCTCGAGACTTGCCCTACCAGTACTTTGGGTGAAGTGACAGCTCTCAATCTGTTCCCCTAAAATTCCTGCCTTGCCCATTGTTTAGAGGGTCAGCAGGGTTAAAGCATGCACTTAAACACTCTAGATGAAAAGCAGGTACCTAGAGGAGGCATTTTAATTCTATTGCTATAGAGATACTGCAATCATACCTTGGCCTGAACGTCGGGGGTCCCCAATTGCAAAAATGTCAATACAAGGAAGACAGTGGAGTTGGGGAAAAGCAGCTCCAATCTGCTGTTTCCCTTTCCTCTAACTCAGTCCTGGAAGCCATTTCCTAAGCCAAGGAATCTTTAACTTCTCTTAAGAATAAGAAAATAGACACCAGTGGGACCTAGGTGGTGGAGTGCCCTGTCCTATGTTCTAAGGACTGTGTGCCCTGAAAGTCAGGGGCGTGGGCGGGCTGGAGCCCATGTGAATGCCCCCAAGGGAGATGCCCCAGAACAGGATGCCAGGTAAGGTATAGGATGCCCAGTTCAATTTGAATTTCAAGTAAACGATGGAAAATTATTAGTATAAGGAGGTCCCGATATTGCACAGAACCTGTTTATACTAAAAGTACATTTGCTATCTATCTGAAATTCAGATACAAGTGGACGTCTTATGATTTTGTTTGCTAAAGCTGTTAAACCTACCCCAACAGCACAGAGAGAAGAATCTTGGCTTCCTAGTCCCTTTTGCCAGCCCTGATTCTCCCATTGCCTGGATGGAGAGGGGGGTAGAAAGGGGCCTGACTCTGACTTGATGGGAGGGAGGAGGGTTGTGGACAAACAGAAGCCCTGTGCCATGGTCTACAGGGTCACCTGCCATAGCACCACCCCGATCCACAGTGAGACAAGTCTCCTGAGCAAATGAGAGTTGAGCCTTGAGAAGTAGCTTGGGTCAGAGTTTCACTGAATAAAGGAAAGAAAAGCGAAACCAATGTGCAGCAGGACAGAAGCTTGTGCATTTCAGGTGCAGCTTAAATTTTAGCTCAAATTGCTAAAGCCAATAGATTTTTCAACTGCTCAATAGCCAAATCCAGTGCATCTACTCGAGAGCAAAGCAGAAAATTACCTGCCTCTGTAAACTCAGACAAGATCTGACTAGTGAGAAAGAGTTGAAATAAAGTACCCTAATCAGATAATTAGGAGAAATGGGCCATCCTGCCCTCACACTCTTTCAGGCTTCTAATAAAAGTTGAATGGTCCTCATGTGAGAGTCAGGGACATCCTTTCCGCTGCCGAAATGGGCCTAAGTCTGGTGTGATCATAGAGAACTCGCATAATGAACTCCTCGTGTGTGTGTGTGTGTGTGTGTGTGTGTTAGTGTCCAGGACTAGAAGATGGACAGAAATAACACAAAAGAATCACTTAAGCCTCAGACGTCTTTGAAGAAGCACATGAAGCTTGTCTCACTGTCCCCAAGTGGCCAGCATATCCATGTGGTCAGTACCAGCTCTGCACAGTTAAAATAAAGAAAACAAATATCCAAATATCCAATATCATTGCTGGGAGCCGCCCTCTGGGTCTTTGCCGACATCTGAACTGCTTCACATAACCTCCTGGACTCTAAAAATAGATATTCTGGGGTACATATAATTTTTATAAGATGACTAATGCAGGAATGCCCTTTGGGATAACTTAGTGTCTTGGTTTCTTTCTTTTCTCTCTATATTTATCTTCTCTTCACTGGCCTCTTTGTATCAAAGTTAGACTGTAGCCATGGACCAAGGACTTTAGCCAAGACATTATTTAGGTATTCCTCAAAAGGCTATCATTTTTATTAACACAAGAGAAGCTTATACCTTTAGAAGGGGATAGAGCAATGGCCTTAGACTTGTATTTTGTTTCTCTGTCTTTAAATATCCATACAAAGGACCAGTCAGAAGGCATTTCTAGCTGTCTCGCTGCTTCTCTGTGTCACAGGCAACTGAATCAGGAGCGGGAGGTAAATTTATGGACTCCAAAACAAATTCCATGTATTAAAACTGCTCTAAACCCCCATCACAAGGGCAATATGGCCATTCACAGCACTGAAATCTTAGTCTGAATTGTACTTGTCCTGTCTGAATTGGGATGGGGGGCGGAGAGAGAGAGAGAACTGGACATCAGCTCAGATGCCCTCAGTGCTCATGCAGTGCACAATCTGATCTTTCGTCCGGAGGTGAGGAGTCCAGAAACAGAACGAGAAGATCTGCTGGGGGGAAAAGTAACAGTGATCCATTCCTCACTTCCTGTCACCTTTATTTCAACAGGCGTGCAGCTCCCGTGACCTCTGTATGACCTCCTGGTGATTAACTCAGCTCAAGAGGATGTGGAGAGATGAATTTTCTTATCCAGCAGTGTCCTCCCTTCGGAAATAGCATTCTCCCTCCTCCCTCCCCATCAGAACAATAACTGCTAAACTCGGGGTGCTGAACAAGGCTGCCAAGGTCCCCCTGCGCCCTCCCTGGATGAGAGCACAGCAGGAAGAGACTGAGGGCGAGGAGACAAGACGGGGTGAGGCCGGAGCATGGGAAACGCGTGCCCTCGGCTTCCCGCACCCCTCTCGGCTCACCTGGAGGTCACGGCCACCGGCCTGGCGAGCTAATCTGATGAGATCGCTTTGCCTTCAAGATCTACTTTCAATTACAATCTACTTGGGTAGGTGACTGGCCAAAAGTTGACTATTTAGAAGTACAGCTTGGGGACAGACAATGAGACTGAAGGAAAAAACTCCTCCTAGACACAGACAACAGTGTGGTTGGTGATTGCTGGAGGAAAGAAGGGGTGGGGGAGGCAGACGACTGCACAGGGTGAATACACAGGGATGGGAGAAGACCGGATCTGGTGTGGTCAACACACAAAGAGGTTTTATTCTTAACCTTTGAAGTGCATGTCAGTTTGTCTTACTGCTCTCAATGAAAACAGAATACATTTTTTTTCTTTTAGTGTAAAAAAAAAGGCAGGTTGTTGTGCACACTGCTGATCCCCCTTTCTCCTGGATTCGATGAGAGCACAGCACATGGGTTTGCTCCGGTGGACAAGTCAGTCCGTCCTGGCAGCTAGGCACCTAGATGGAAGAGAGTGTCAGCCCATAGAAATGCCAGAAAGCTGCCCTGGAAAGCAATGCCACAAAACTGACTAAATGCCCGTATCCATGTGGGTTTTGAAACATTACATGCAGCATCCTTTATGTCTAAGACCTGTGATTCACAGACTACTGCCAATGGTATCCCTCTTAAAGACTAGCATGGTGACCAGCTATCCCACCCTTTTCAGGGTGCTGTTTATAAGGAGCCGAGAAGAAAGCAAAGGGGGTTTGAAAAGTAACATCCAACAGTCGAGCCCAGGTTGTTCCAGGGACAGTGGGCTAGCCTCTCAGTCTCTGCAGGCCTCAAACTGTCGATGATGACAATGACAATGACGAAAATACCACTTGCTTCACAAGCTCGCTGTGAGGATTAGATGGATTTCCACTCTTGCTTCAAAGAGAGTCTCTGCAGCTCTAACAAAACCCCTCAAACCTCAGTGACTTTAACTGTCAGACGTTGGTTTCTCTTTTGCACTACATTTCTAATGCAAACCTGCAGGGGCAAGTGCGACTGCTACTGTTCACATCATACTTTTCCAATATGTGGCTTCCTGGCTTGCCACAGCATTAGACAGGAGCTCAGACAATCGTGTCTCAACTCATAAATACTCCTGCACAGAAATGACACAAGTCACTCCTACTTAAATTTTATCGGTCACATCAAGTTACGTGACCATGCCTAACATCAAGAGGTGTGTGGGAATGTCCTTTGATCCAGGAAGAGAAAAAGAGCTGGGAACATTAGTGAGTATAAATCATGTTTCTCCCACATTTACATGCGATGTGTTATTTACAAAGGACTAGAGACGTCATCGAGTCCTGCTTGTTCAGTTCAGTCACAGCCCCACGTGAGGTCTCACGGGATCATTATGACCACAAGTGGAGGCAAGATTAAGGTTATGAGTTTATGATCTCCTTATATGCCTCTTTCACCCAGTTGATTCTATTTCCAGAATCAAGATCATGTCCAGTTCATCCTTGGTTCAACAGGCTAGGGAGGCAATAGTTGCTCAATAAAGGCTTACAGATAGAACAGAACAGAACAGAGACATAAAGAGAAGCACCTTTTAGGTTATGAGACATCATGATCCTAGCTCTGTACTAAACACTATGTAGGGCAGCTCTTCTCAACGCTGCCTTGAGTAGGCAATGTATTTTTATAAAACTTTGGCTCAGGCAGTCCATGAAATTTTAGAGCATGGGATTCACTGCCAATTTCTGCCACTCAAGAACAACAGTAACAAAAGCCACCTGTTTCATGGTGATATTGGGAGGGAGACTTTACAGACTTGCAGGCATCTGCACCGGGAGTGAGTGTGTGTGTGTGTGTGTGTGTGTGTGTGTGTGTGTGTGGATGGGTGTGCATGTGCCCAGAGGCTCGTCGTCTCTGCACAGCCATAAGATCCTGGGAAGACCGTGCTCTCAACTTGCCAAATCAGTACATCTTATTGAACGATAAAGTGGGTCATGTGGTGAATCTATTCTCAGTCCAAGTCTGCTTTGAAACAGCACAGAGCCACACTCAGATGTGCTGTTTCAACTTCAGCGTTGCCTGGTTTGGTGAGGCAGCATGAGCAGGTACAGCCAAATACACATTGACACCTGATTACATCAGTGTCATATCAGCCTCTAATACTCATTGAATATTTACTATGCCAAGCTTTCTGATGAGTGTTTTACAATCAAACTCATGGATACTTGTCAGGAGATTTCTAGAAGGAAGACACTACTGTAGTGTCCATTTTATAGATGGGGCACTGGCATTTGGAATGGTTAAGTAGTGTATCCCAGGTCGCACAGTTATAAGTCAGTGGAGATGGTCTCTAAGCTCAGCCAGTCTGACTCCAAGGACAGACTCAGTGTCCTTACGTGTCTGACCAAACTGACCACAGAAGGGTGTCACTCTGGCGTGGGTTTTGTTCTATAGGTCTCTGAACCTATAGTTTATTTTTTCAACTAGAAACAGGTTGTTGTGTGTGGCACATGGACTTGAGAACAGATGGCCCCTAGAAATTCTTCAAATGCCAAGAGATGTGCCACCTTGAAATGTCAAAGCAGCAAAATTCAAACCCAGGGGCTCTGGGTGCAAAGGAGATAGCTGGCAACTCCTTTGCCCTACCAGATGAGGTAAGAGATGGAAGGTGAAACCTCTGAACCCAAGAACGACAGTCACCATTGATTGAGCACCTTCTGTATTTTAGGCCCTGAACTCCAAGCTTGATGTAGTTTCTCAGGGCATCCATCTGACTGAATACTCTCCCACCCATTTCACAGACATGTAAACTGAATCCCAGGGAGGGAAAACAACTTTGGCCTACAAATACTAATCTGAAAGTCTGGATTTGAGTCCTTATCTGTCCTGCTGCAAAGCTTGAATTCTAATCTATATCTTTACTCAGAGGCAAAAAAAAAAAAAAAAAAAAGGTGTTATTTTTCCTCTATTAATTTCAAAGAAATTTTCCAAAAAGAAGATTGCAGAGAATGTTAAGTCTAGCCAATATTAAAATTTATCATAACTATAATAAATCAATGAAGTGAAACATCCTTGAAAAAAAGATTTCTCTCTCTCCTTTTCTGTATGTGTGTGAATTTAAAGCACAATGAAAGATGCCTCAAAACCGATGGAATAATGAAGGCTTTTTTGACAATTACTGTTAAAAATTTGTTATTTATGAAAAAAATCCAGTCAGCCTCTCATATCGAATACCAAAATAAACTCTAGATAAATGAAATAACAGATATCAGAATCCTAAAAATGAAGAGAGTACAGGTAGAGTTAACTAATATAGATGGCAAAGCTTTCTAAACAAATAAGTAAAGAAAGAAAATGTTAAGCTTGAATACAATATGTTGTACATGTAAAAACATAAATATGATTAAAATTCAAGAGATAAACATGGAAACATTTTGCCACAAATATATAAGTAGCTCTGAGAAGTGAACAAGGAAAACAGCACCAATCACTTCAAGTGGAAAAACATGGGGAGGAAAGGAAAAGCGCAGACACTTTATAGAAGGAGGAATAAAATGGCCATAAACAAAAACAAGAAAAAATATTCAAGAGTAAACAAAGATATAAGCACAAGATATTACATATTCTATATTAACACATAAATATAATATAGTATGCATTACATGTGATATATTAAAACAATAAGATGTTTTGCTTCACTCTCAAAGACAGTTTTATAAAATACTCCAGTGGACAGTCACTGTGACACTGGCTATCTCCTATAGTGGCTGTAGCAGTACACACTGGTTCAGCCACACTGCAAAGTAATTTCATTTTATGTATTGAATTTTAAAATCATAGTTAAATGAATAATTCCATGTGTTACCATTTGTACTAAAGAAAGGATCAGAAATTCCAACAAAGATTCACACATAAAGATGTTCTGTATGGTGTTATCTCCAGTAGGGAAACTATGGAAGCAACCTAAACATCCTACAGTGGTTTGATGAGTATCAAAAAGTGTGATATGGAGCAGACTTTTACATGTAACTTTTAGGCGAAGACAATCCCACGTAGCCTAGCTCTGAGTGGGGAACTACAGAATGCACACCTATATGATACCACATGATCACAGTTATATAAACGCTCTAAAACACGTATGCATAGAAAATTGACTGCAACAACATTCTCCAAAGAACAGTGACTTTTCCCTGATGGGATTATGAGTGATTTTTGGTTTCTCATTTATCCTTTCTTCCTAGGTATTAGACTGTATTATTTCTGTAATATAAGAATTTTTAAGTGAACATGACCACATCATCTCTCTCGGCACCCACTGCTCTGTGTACACATCACTGCGCACCCCGTCCAGCCCCCGAAACGGCTGCCACACAGGGGTGGTTCTGACCAGGGAACGCGCGGCTTGGAGCCCTGAGAGGACAGGCCCACGTTTGCACAGTGGGTGAAAGCCAGGGCCTGAATTCGGATGTAGTACTACCCGGGCTCCTGCCTTCAGCTAAGCTTCTAGGGTTCTACGTGGGTAAGAAAGACGCTCAGGTACTGGCAGTAGCCAGCGTCCTCACGGCCTGAGACAGATTTTGGAGTAAGAAGCTGAGCCTGTTCTCCCCGTGCTCCTGACGCCAAACACTGCGGTCTTTTGGTTTCAGTTTCCTCTGCGTACTCTTGAGCACTAGTGCAAGGTTAGCCCAGGGTCCAGGAAAGCCTACCCACGAACGCAGCTGAAGAGGGACAGCAAGTGGGCCCTTAGTACATTGAGGAAGTGGAAAGGCCAGGCCAGCGCCGCAATGCTGAAGCCGATGGCCAGGAAAGCAAACAGGAAAGCAGGTTCCGGGGCCTTTGGGGGCCACTCGCTATGTGGCCCTGGTGTCTCCAAGAGCCCCCTAGTGTGTGTTATTTTTGGACCAGGCCACATGATGAGTAAGTGCGTGTTGGATTAGATAAAGTCAAGGCCAGCGTCCAGATCGGTGTGTCCCAGACAACTTGGGTCAATGCTCTAAGGATGAGGCCTGTGGCACAGTTCCAAATCACACCACCCCCACCGACCCCCAGAGGTCTCCGAGGCCCCTGGATAACAAAGGGAAGCAGCGAGCAAAAGAGGGAACTGCACTTCCTTCTCCTGCAACCCGAACTCCCCGCACCGCGCACAGGGCCGGATCTGATGACAGCGGCAAGGCTGCTCTGCCCCGGCGATCTTGCAAGCTTGGACTTTCTGGGGCCTGCGCTGACCGGTCCGCTGGGTTTCCTGGGTGGAAAGGATTGACTTCCTTCCCCTTCGGGCCTCACATCTCAAACCCATGGCAATTCACAGCACTGCCCCTGGCCTTGGTTAATCCTCAGTGACCATGACAAGGAGATCATGACAAACTTCAAGGGAGGAATGTCAGGTGGTTGGCGTCTATATAATTGGAACTCCAAGTGGCCTGTATGTCATAAGCTGGCAGAACCTTTCCTCTAAGAGAAGTAATCCCATCCTGTGACCTATCAGCACTGGGTGTGTTGTGTGTGCACTCACACACTTGGAGGCGCACATGGTTGTGTTTTCTTGCCATCTCTCTGTCACAACCACATGTGCGATGAAGATCTGTAAAATGTTGAGATTCTTTCAAAAAGCAGAACTGCTTCATTATGAATTTTTCATTTCACTGGACAAAGTTTTTCAGGTGATCACATCACGAACAGTGACAACAGTAATAAAAGCAGATTCTTCCGACTTTTCAAGAATGAGAGACAAAGTTCCCACCCACACTGCCTCTGCCTGCCAATATTACACCTCAGTATCCTGTAGACAGGCAAGGGTGGAAACAGAATGTGCTTGGGACACACAGAGAACTGGAGTCCAGTTCTGGCACCACAACGTGCACATGACGTCACCCTGGTCAAGTCACATTCTCCATTCTCGCTACCCTCAAACACGAAATGCAGATGGTACTACCCTGAAGCCTTGCCGCTGGATCATCCTTGCCTCAGGATGCTTTGTACACAGTGTGTTTGTGTCTGACACACAGTGGGTGCTCAACCAATGTTTGGATGCGCTCAGTATGGCAGCTCTTCCCACTTTCCCATAACTTCCTGTGGGCTGGAGAAGAAAACAGCCACTCAGCTCCTGTTTAAACAACACCCCACCATCTGGGAACTCATGATATGGGACTCCTCAAGTCTGGCCAAGTTTTGATGCCACGTGTTTAGTTGAGCAATTTCTAGGCTCTCTCTTCTCATACCAACATAAGGAGCCATATAAGACTCTCCATCTTCGAATCTTAGACTAAAGTATGGGGGAAATTTTATAAAGATAGTTTTTAAAAGCCATATAACAGGCAATAAGATGTGGCCAGCCATGGGAAAACAATAAACTTGGATAGAGAATAGAAGACCATATACAAAAATAAGAGGAATAATTTTTTAATGTTGTAGGCACTAGCTACTATGGCTATATAAACTTAAATTAACTAAAATTAACAATTTGGTTCCACTGGCACACTAGTCTTATTTCAAGTATTTAATAATCGCACTGCAGCCGCAGCTACCACAGTGGACAGCACATATTCACAACATTCCCATAATTCAAGAAAGTTCTATCAGGCAGCGCTGATTTAGAGTGGTTTCAAATGTTATTTTCCTAAATGATATTCCATCATTTTTTTTCTACAAAATAACCCCCTGAGATATCAACAGGCAAAGAAAAAATACTCAAATACTGTTTTAGTTAATATAGTAACCAACATTGCACATTAATAATATTCATATTTGAAAATTGATCGATATTATATATCACATTACCTAGACATGGCAAACCAGAAGTTACAGAAAGAGGTGCTATCCTGATGATACCAAACAGTATGAGACCGATCCTCCTAAGTGGTTTTCCTGTCTGACGACGGCTGAACTGAGCCCCGTAAGGCCTCAGGATGCTCTGCATGAGCTCAAGAGCCCACACCACCTTGGGTCAGGGACCTCTGAGCTGGACGATGGCCTTTATCACATCCCAAGTGTCATTCAGCATACATTTTGATTGTTCATTTGTTTTCTTTAACTCCTAGAATACTAAATAGATGGTCTTTGAGTTTCTCCATCCATGGTTTTAAATTCCATCCTTAAAATGTGGTGGGAAAAACTAAGGCCAGTGGGAGAAAGGACTACAGGACAGGCACTACAAAGCACACCAGAATATTTGAAGCCATGAGGACCTCGAAGGCTAGCAAATCAAACTGGAGGAAACGAATATGAATTTGGCTAAAGGTAGGGAATGTGGGACTGGACAGGCTGCATACTTTACAGGGCCTATTGCAAAATGAGAATTTATGGCCCCTGCTCAAAAATTGTCAAGCATCCCAGGAAGGAGGCAGCAAAGCATTGAAACAAGTGTGGGAGCCTTCTCAGCACAGAGCCCTGGGTGATGGCACACAGCACCTACCCGAGAAGCCGACCTCGGTGTAAAACTTTAGTTTTTCACCAACCACTGGGGATAAAAAGTGATTCCAATAGAAAAAAGTGGATTTCCAAAATCTACCAATCTACCATATATATATATGGATATATCTATATATATCTATATATATCTATATGGATATATATATCCAAATCTACCAGCTATCTCTCTCTCTCTCTGTCTCTCTCTCTATATATACACACACACATATGCACACATACATACACACACACACATACATGTATATTATATCAACCAATATCATCAAAGGGTTAAGGGGACTGGATGAACCCTAAAACTTGATCTCCACGGGGAAAAGGCCAAAAAGTCCTAGCAGAGGGTTATGACCACCTTATTGTAATAAAATTTGAGACATCTCAGTTTAATGTTATTGCTCAATAATAGAGATGAAAATAAAAGTCAACCAGAACATTATTTTTTCTTCTCAGAATGGGATGTCATTGACTTAGTCCTAAACTACACTCAGAGTATAAGCTTCCCAGTCATACATCATGATTTTTACCAGCTTCTATATGGAGCGGGGTATCTTGGGCTGAGAGAAGGGCTAGAGAGTTTTGGTGTGTTTGAAAAATGCAGGAAGTGATAACATTGTTTTTAAGGTTCCCAGCAGGGGAGTCCATCTTTATGGAAGATTCTAAAAGTTAAAATTATTCCATTTCATGTAAGATTCTGAGGTCTTAAGAGAGGCAGCTTGTTTTACACGAGGACACATGAACTAATTTTTGTAAGTGTGGGAAGAAGTTGGCCCTGAATTCTCTCTTCCCTAGTCTATTGCTGAATTCTGTTAGAAATACCATGTGGTCAAGAGTAAGATGGGGAATTGGGAACTGGCTTTTGAGGTGACACCAACGTGGTCATGTTTTTAGGAAATGGAGTAAATATTGTTGAATGTGGGAAGGGGGATAAGATCTTGTTAGGAACCCACACGGCTCTAAATCCTGCCTCTACCACTTGCTAGCTGTGGGACCGTGGGCAAGTGCTCTTTCTGCCTCGGCTCCCTTGTCTGCAGAGAGTGGGGGATAGCAGCACCTGCCTCAGGTACACACGTGTGGACTAATGACCTTAATTTGACAACCGACCAACTATGGTTATAACTGGAAGTCACAGTGGGGAGGGTGGACTTATATGACATATTCATGAACTGGAAACTAACAAGGAATTAATTACATGCAGAGAATATCATTTTCTAAGTACAGATATTGGGGCATGTGATTTGACAGCAGTACGTTTTCTCATGGGGGCAATGATGTAGAAAAGTTTAATTCATGCGTATGCTGGGAAACGAAGGACCTGTGGCTGGGTAGGATGAGAGTTCCAATCTAAAGTTTTTCTCTTTCCTTTGAAAGGCAACTTTCTGAAATGAGGTATGTCTAGCACTATGGCTGAAGGAATGAGATAGATAGTGGAGAGAGGCCTGGTGACTCTGAAGTGTCCTTTACCCCCAAACATGCACACAACATGATCTTGAAAACATACTTAAAAATGCCTTTGTGGAAAACTCCTAAAAATGAAATGAATCTTAGAGCAAGTGAAATGCCATATCCTATATGTTGCTGTACAGGTGCAAAAAGCAGCTCCCTCTGGGATTGCAGAACCCGATTCCCTGTGAAAGAGTATTTCAGAACCATCAGGTCTGCCTTGGGTCCCAAGCCATTCAGTGGCCGATGTCCTAAAAGCCAGTATTATGGGGCTGCTTCATATATTGGGTTGCCCAAAAAGGTCATCCCATTTTTTCCATCAAGTAAAAGATACATTTTTCATTTTCACCAACAACTTTATTGATTTGGATATTTCAAGTATGTCGGCTCTCTCCCACTATTGGCGTCTAGTGGGTAGAAATCAGAGGTTCTGCTAAACATCTTCCAATGCATTAGACAGCCCCACAGCAAGGAATTATTTGGCCAAAATGTCCATTACCAGTAAACTTCGCAAACCACTTCTGCCACTTTTGATCAGTCAAAGCACCTTCTCCATACACTGCATGAATCTTTTTTTGCGTTTCAGTTGTGTTTTTGTCTTTCTTAAAATAATGAAGCACAACACACCAAAAATGTTGCATATCTTCTTCCACCTTCAATAGTAAAATGGCTGCACAAAAATTCACCAACTTTCATAAGGTTTTTTAAATGCATGCTGATATGACAGCTGTCACAATACAATCTAATAAAACTATTTCAAATGAAGTTAAAGACAACCAAGCACTACTAGACCCATCATATGGAAAAGAATAAAGGGCTTTTTGGCCCACCCAATTCAAGGCACCATACAGCATAAACCCTAGAAACCATGTAAAAGTCAAGCTAGTACTGGGTGTTTGTCGGCAATTGATCCTTTTCCCTCTATCTTTTCTATCCCAGTACAGACTCACTGTTTCGGTTTACAAATTATATTTGTGTTATATACACACATACAATAGCATACATCGTATAAGTAACTTGTTTCCTGAATACATCCCTAATACATGGGCTCAGGAAAGAAACATGCTCACAAAAAGTGGAGATCAGTTGCTTTAATGAACATATCATGGATTTGATATGGTGGTTGTTTTCTTTTTTAGACTTGATTTATCTGTCACTTTCTTTCCAAATTTGATTTATTGGTCAATTTCTTTTCAAGGTTTGATTTATTGGCCAATTTCTCTTCAAGATTTGATTAAAACACATTACATAAGTCTTTTCAGATCTATTTCTAAATATCATATATATTTCTAAGTATAGATGTTTAAAGTCTTTATTCATAAATGTTCTTGATTGATGCCTGTTTTTTCATTAATTTTCTTTTTTTTAAACTCCCAGTAGTCATTTATTCTGCAATTGGAATCAACATAAACAAACCATAAAGTCCAATTGTATAATGAATTACTCATACCTTGGATTCAAGAGACAAAAGAAGCTTAATATACAACAAGGTAAAAAGAGCTTGTGGGGGGTGGGGCAGGCTGGTTAGTTGATTTTTAATCTCTGGATTTATGATTATATTATAAAACACTTCCACAAGAAAGGCTTCTGGCCCACTATCTCCAGTGGCCATCAGTTAGTGCATGGGTACATGGATGGCCTTGCAGATAGAGAGTCTTGTATCATTCTGGAAAACATTTTATTTGAATGGACTCGCGGTATTCTGTTCCTTCTCTCCTCTTTCGCGCTTCTCCACTGACTTCCAGATGAACTAGTACCTTGACGTCCTGCTCATCAGACTCACGGACTCATGCCCAGAGAGTGCAGCAGGACCCTAGGACACTGGGTGTTTCAGGGAGGGCGGTCTGCACCCCAAAAGTAGGCTGCAGAATGACAGAATTGGAAAGTCTAGAGCTGGCAGTCTGAAAGCCCAGAGCCTCATGCTTACCTTCCTGCCCATGCTCCTTAAACTTCTTTGGATTAAAAAGGATATTTGCTAACTAGTTAGCAGTGTGTGCCTCTGGGTAGTGAGGTTTGGGCTGATTTGATTTGTCATCTACATTAGCAAGTAATATTGTTCAGAAAATAAATACCTTCCTTCCAACACACACACACACACACACACACACACACACACACACACACAGACACAGGCAAAGTCCCTTGGCCTAGTTTTTTCATCTGTAAAATAAGGGTAGTGTTACCTTCTTTGGAAGGTGGCTGTGAGGATTAAGTGAACTAATGCATGCAAAGTTCCAAGCCCAGCACTGGGAGATAGTAGCTGTTGTGATGTATTGCAAAGGATGATGATGATAATTAACAACCAGGACAACCAAAAGGGCATCAGGTAACATTTACAGAGCATAGTGCAGGTACCTGAGGATGAATCAGCTCGTTGAGCAGAAAGACTCTACAAGGATAACACTACAGAGAATCCCGCATTGACAGCTGGGAAAACTGAGACAAGACCAGTTAGCACCAGCAGAGCTAGACTCCACTCCAGGCTAGGGGACCACTCCTCAGTGCAGCCTTCTCCACTGTACAAACATGCTATACTGCCTTGGAAAGCATGTTGCAGCTCCGAGTGACTCTACAACTTCAGGCCATCATGTCAACTTCAAGGTGAGGAACTTGTGTGCTTTTAGCAAAGACTGAACTTGATTCTTCGTCTGGCCTTTGGCATGGCCAGTGAGGCCCGGCTTCAATTTCACTGGCCACCTCCCCGGTGTAGAATCTCCCTTTCAGGTTGACACTCCTCGACAATGATCCCTTTTGGTTCCATTTTGTCTGTGCGAAGTCTGACACCGATGTGGGTCATCTTGCAGCATCTGAGAAAGTGCCAGGGAAGAGCCCTGGCAGGACAGGCAAGAGAGCTGCCTCCTCTGGGCAGCCCTGATTTCCACTCACCCAGAAGGGGAAAGCCCACTGCTCTCTACACTGAATCTAGGGCTGAAACACCATTGCCATGGCAGCACCATAGAAAGTAATGATTAAAAAAAATCAAGTAGAACCCCAAAGCAGCTGGGAAGGAAGCAAGCAAGCTCATAGGTGGTTCCATGCCAGGAGCATAACCTGCAATTAGTTGAGTTCCTTCACACAGGCACTCTGTTCAGCATTGGTGGCAGCATAAACCAAGGCTGGAGACGCTCTCCCCATCGCCAATGTTGCACCTCCATCTCTCCAATGCTGTCACACCAACTTTTCCCCACAAACATGCTGCTCCCCAAACCCTGAAACCCCATGAGAACAGAGCTCAGAATTCTGCTGCCCACCACTCTATCTGCAGAGCCCAGAGCTATGCCTGGTGACTGATAACTATTCTGGCCTGATGGATCAGGGACCATTAATCAAAGTTAACCCTACTGTGATGACCAAAGACATGGTGGTTAGGGAGAAAAGAGAAGGAAGAGAAATAATAACGAAGACTTTCTCAAGAGACAGAAAAAGGGACAGACAGAAGCGGGCAACAATTTCACTCCTGCATAAAGATTAGGGGAAAGGGGAGACAAAGGTGGGAAGAGAGAGATGGACATCCACTCTCTGTTCACCATGCTTTCCTGCTGGACTCCTGATTCTCCTAACACTGGGTCAGCTGATTAACCATCAATCTGTGAGTCGTGTAATCAGTAAACTCCTCAAGATCTCACTTGGAGACAGCTCACCACGTGGGACCCACATGTATGCTCTCTGGGTCACAACAGCAGCAGAGTATCATGAAGGCCGTAAGTAGACAGTTTAAGTGGGGGCCACACCCAGACATAAGGTCACTGTCCCCTTGTAATGAGGTATGGCTGCACACAAACCCCCACTTGTACCTTCCCCTCACCACCCTTGCCCATCTCAATGACTGTGATCGTGGGTGTAACTCTCCCAGCCTGGGTGTGGTAGGATTCTGTACCCTCTAAGCTGTGGCCAGAAAGGGAGTCTCCTGCTGTTTAGTTTATTGACGTTTTAGGCACATAGAAGATTCTTTCTATTTTTAGGTTCCCAACCAAATTATTAGAAAGAGAAGAGGAACCCAGAGGACCCTGGGACAGTGGCAGAGATGACTCAGGAAATACCTCTCCAAGTTGAGGGTCACCTCCAGGACCGCGGTGTATGGGGACACCACAGGTTGTTTTCCCCATGGCAGGAACCACAGCACATCTAGAAGATCACTGTGGCCCCACAGACATCAGGGCTAAGGCCACAAATGCCTGTTTGTGCACAACCCCCCTGTCCAGAACCCCCACCCTGTACTGCCAAGGACCTCAACCAGGTCCCCTCTCTTGAGAGAGCTCAAGAGTCACAGGGGTTGCCCAAGGAAGAGATGGCTTTTCGATTCCTGGATCTGCAGGAGTGCTCTCTGACTACAGGCAGAGTCCTTGGGTAGGTTCCTCTTTCTCATGATCAGAATGCCCGGCAGGGCAGCAAAGGACACTCAGTGCATTATTTCTGGTTGGAAACAGATTAAACATGGCCAGTTTCTTATTCATAGTCCCTCTCCCTCCTTCTTGTATTGCTGCCACAGAGGAAGGGCACACCCTAAGGTCACCTAAGAAAGCAATAAGGACATAATCAAGCGTCAGTCAGTCCCATCTCCTTTTCATGAAATTCTCAGTGTGGCCCTGGTGATTCCAAGTGAGAAGAATGCGGACCTTGCTGTCTCTGGGATCTTCTGAAACAACGGTCTCATCTCTCACTTCCTTGCTTGAAAATTCCTTCCTGTTTTGCAGCCCTGATCACCATAACCCTCCATCATGGGCCTCTTGGTGTCCCAGAACAGGGACAGGCAAGCTATGGTCCAAATCCCCACTGCCAATTTCTGAACAGCCCAGCAGTTGAGAATGGTTTTCACATTTTAGACAGTTTTTAAGAAAAAAAATAAAAGGAATAATATTTTATGACAGAAATTTTATGAAGGTCAAATTTCAATGTCAGTAAATACAATTGATTTATGACACCCCCCAGTCATTCAATAGCATCTACAGATGCTTTCTCACTCCAACAGCAGAGCTGGGTCGCTGTGCCAAAGCAGCTGAAAATATTTGCTGTCTGGCCTTTGCAGGAAAATTCTGTGGACTCCCAGTCTTGAGGGCTGGGCCTTGCCCTACCTAATACTGCCTCCTGCTTCAACCCAGCTTTGCCATGGTCTTTTTTTTTTTTTTAAATACTTTGGGATTCTAAAGAAGATACAGCTTCAAAATGTTGGTTGGATAAAATGCAGATTCCTCAGCTTGGTAGAAAGGCCTGACACCTCCCTGCTCTAAAACTGCCCGGTCCTGTCCAGTTGGCCATTCTGCTGCACCTGGCTATCAGAACAAAGGGAAATGCTGGCTGCTCCCAGGTGAAGTCCTGCTCCCTCAAGCTTCTGAGGCTTTGTACCTGTGTTCTCTCATCTGAAACACCTTCTCCTCTGGCTGTTTGGAGAATTCCTCATCCTCCTGTAAAACTATTTCAAGCCTCACGTCTTTGGTAACACTTTCTCAACTCCCCAATAATCTGACCCTCCCTCCTCCTCTCTGGCTTGTCCCTATTCCCCATTTTGGACAGGATACCAGCCCTTATCATTTGGCTTCAAAAACCACAGAGGTCCCTGCCAGGCAGCAGTTCCTGTGCTATCCCCATCTGGAGCTGCTGCCACTGCACGGATTTCTGAGAGGGCATTTTTTTTTTTCTTCGTGTGCACTCAGCTCTAGAATGGGTGCATAGTTGGTGCTGGGTAAATGCTGCCCAGTGAGAGAGCAGAACTGTGGTTCCAATGCCTCTCCAACCCCAATCTACCAGATTCCATTCTACCACACCAATTAGATGTGGGGGCGATAGGTGTGACAAGGCCCCACACACACTTCTACAAGGCAAGGTTACAGGAACATGGAGGCTTTGGATGTGGGCAACTTGAGGTCTGAATTTCCATTCCATGTCACCTTTGATCCTCAATTTCCCCATCTGCAAAATGGGTTATTAACACTACCAACTTGGCAGATTTGGGAGGATTAAGGATGAGAGGAAAGGATGTGCCTTGTACACAGTAGGTGCTCAAAAAACGCCAGCTAGCAATCTGAACCTCTGCCTTGGCAACAGGTCTAGGTCTCTTTAGAGGGAGGCACTCGTTCGTCAAGCCACAGCATCTCCAGTGTCTGTGTCAACTTTCTCCAGCTCTCTATCAGGTAAGAAAAGCCTGCTTTGCTCAGCAGTGGGCTGAGCAGCCTCCAAAAGACCCTGGTCTCTCGGAGCCCCTACCCAGAGCCTGAGACAAAGGAGAGGCTGGGGTGAGCCCATCTTGATGCTCCTGGAAACTTCTGCCACCCCAGTTACAGAAGCGTCCTTTTGGGAGAGGCTCCGGCAGACAGTTTGGAATCAGCTTGTGCTCAGAAAGCATCTTCATCAAAAAGATGCCTCAGCATGTTGTCTCTGCTACACAGTCTGCTGTTTTCCACGAGCCTGTGGACTGGCACGGCTGGAGTCAGCCTGGTCAGAAAGCTGCCAGGTGCCAGCCCCACTCCCAGAAGCACCTGCGCCTCCAAAGAAGCCCAGGGGAAGGCGGAGAGTCCTCTGTGTTCTTTTCTCTGCCTCCTCGAAGGGCATCTAATAGGGCACACAGGAAAACGCCAAGGTTCTCTGATGAGTTCTCTCAGTGATCAGACCTTCACTTCTTGGCTCCCACCACTGCTAATAATAACAACTAAAACCACCCTAACAGCTAAAGCACTGGTCAGTCACCTAATGGCCAGGGAACTGTGAAAATTGCAGGACACAGTTCCCTTAATGTGGCCCTCTCTACAACCACATGAGGTGGGGACCAAGACCCAATTTACAGATGAGGAAACTGAGGACCTGAAAAAGCAAAACAACCAGGTAAAGTATCCCATATCTGTGTCCACTGGTCTATAGAACCCTCTTCTTGGTCACTCTGCTCCTCACTCCTCAGGAAGGTGGAAGAATGGGTGCCACACCAAAGGTGTTAAGACTGAGGAAAATCTATGGGTTGGTGGGGACAGCTGAAAAGGGTCAGAATTGGATCAGAATTCTAGAGGCCTGATAACATTTCCGAAAGAATACGTGTCAAGATAGGGGAGAGGAAGACAACAAGGGTGGATGAGGGTGCTGAAAAAAGATGCGGTCCCTTTCTTCTCCTTCAGTGTTCCTCTCAATAGAAAGAGCAGTTCCTGAGCCCACTCCCAGTCGTAAAGACCCAGAATTATGAAGATGGGTCCTAGAACACTGGCCGTGGGATCAGCTTCCCCAAGTAAGACTCTCGTATCTTGAAACTTTAACATTGTAATGGACACATCTTGTGTGCTCCCTCGGTTTCTCAGGGCCTTGCCTATCCGTGAACCCATCACCTTCTATTTACTTCCACCCCCCCTCTGTTACTTCCCTGTAACTTTGCCCAGGCTGTCCCGAGGTTGCACATCCCAGTAACAGATCAGTGCTCAGTGCACACCTCAGGCTCCCCTCTTTCAGAGACCTGGGCTAAGACAAGAACCAATAATTTACAGGGTACAGTCTGAGGTCTCTGAAATGCATTCAGTACCCTTTGAGAGCTGGCCCTTTCTTACCCTGAGCAGCGGTGTGCTGGTCAACATTTAACAACCAGCTCCCCAGTGGGAGGAAAGCCCTGATTTACACTGTGTGCCAATTTCTGTGGTGTAAACACTCTCACTATGGCTGATTTTAAGCCACCAATGTGACATGAGTAACTGCACTGTTGGGAAGAGATATACATTACCACATCACTATATGGTATTTCTGTATGTAGGTACAACAGATATAAATAAGCTCAAGGGCATAAATAGTAAAATAATTAGGAAGTATAATTTTATTTACTTATTACCTTATTGTAATTTCCTTATTATGATATAATACATTTAGTTATACTTTTATATAATTCAATTTTAAATAATGGCTGTTCAACAATCAGTTCACGAAATTCCTGAAAACTTGACAATCAGCTTGTGCTTCAGCACATTATCGTGGCTAAGCTTATCATGTCACGTGGTCAGTGATGTCCAACGCATTTTACTTCCCCGTGTCTCCATTTTCCTGGGATGTCCTTCTCTTCCTTTGGGTAGCCAGTAACTTCCCAGACCATCTTCACCACTTCCCTGAAGTGCCGCTCAAAGTCCACCCTGGGTGTTTCCAAGCTTTGCCATGACCTGATCCAGCATATGGATTTTAGATAAAAAGTTAATGTGGGTTCCTGCCTTCCATGGCCCCTGGCCATCACCACCTGAGGGCAAATTCGTCAGAAGGAGGTATGAAGCTAATGAATCTCATCTGAGCGGAATTCAACCTTCAAGAGATTGAAGCTCAGGAATTTGTCGGTGATTTATGGCCAATGCAACAATAACATATAACAGAAATTATGGAGTGAGGGATGAGTACGAAGAATAGATACTTGAGCAGCCTTTAAAAATATCTTCCTGCTATTCTTCATCTCAAGCACAATTGCCACCTTCACACATTAACTATGTGATCTCTATGCTACAATTTACTCATTGAGCAATGGGGAGGATTGGTCATAACCGTCCTCTAGGGGTGTTGTAAGAACTTAATATACGTGAAGCGATTAGAACAGTGCTTGACAGGAGAGCACTGGAATAGTGTCAGCTAGTTGGTGATTTTCCACTATAGGTTCTCTGCTGTGCTGTCTTTGTACACATGCAAGGTCTCTTTGGCCAACACTCCATTTGAACAACTTCAGCTAGTGAGATTTTTTTTAAATTCAATTCCATTGCTAGTGCCAGCTCTATCAGTGCTTGGGCTGCTGGGGAAGAGCTTGGAAAGACTTTTCTGCCAAGCCAATTTCCCAAAGTTTCCATTTTTGGAGGAGAAAATTAGACAATGGCCAAGGTCAGCAGTTTGAGGGTGGAGGAGGAGAAACCTGGATCTTCTCTTTGCCAACGATCTTGTCACAGCGTTCTCCAGGTCCCAGGTGCAGGGCAAGCGAGAACAGCCCTGGCTGTGAGCAGAAGCACCAGATCTACTAGTAGAGTCAGCCCAAATACAAAACTTAATGAGCTAAGACTATTCGCATTCTGGGCATTGGCTATGCCTATAATTTGTACCTTGGCTCCTCTGCATTCTGGCTTTTGGCCTTGGGCATGTTAGAGTTTCTATGACTCAGTTTCCTCGTCTGTAAAAGGGGAATCCTAACAATGGTCCACTTGTAGAGTGTTGTAAAGATTAAGAAGGATACCTTAATATGGTCATCCTTCAGTAATACTAGTTATTATTACAAAGACTGGCCCATGAGTAATTTCTCATGTGTGCAACGAACACACATTAAATGCTTGGTATGGGCAAGGATATAGGAGGAGACACATATTCATCCTAATGAGCTGAAATGCACATGGGAAAGAGACAGGCAGGTGGTATGGGGCCATAAATCTGAGACTCAAAACCTAATTCAATCAGTAAGAGAAGACTTCTGTGGGAAGTGACCTTGAAGCCAAGGCTGACGGGTGCATCAGGGAAGAGGGCAGTAAACACTCCATGTTGTGATATGAGCAGCTCAAGGAAAGCTTGGTGGCCTCTCTCAGCCACTCACACATACCAGGATGTAGAACTGTCTTGGAACCGGATGCCTACATGGAACAAGCCAGCCAAAGACCATCCAAGCCAACATACATTACAGCAGAATCGATTTAGTCAGTGGGGGTCACTTTATTAGTATGAGTGTCATAAAAAGCTGGAAATGAAACTGTGAAAGGGAAATGTGTCCATTTATGCTTGAGCTAGACTTACTGAATGAGTACATTGGAGGCATTAAAATAAAAAGAGAAAGAGGAAGGGGGAAAGGATGGAAGGAAGGAAGGAAGGAAGGAAGGAAGGAAGGAAGGAAGGAAGGAAGGAAGGAAGGAAGAAGGAAGGAGGAAGGGAGGGAGGGAGGGAAGGAGGGAAAAAAGGAAAAGAAAGTAAGTTTGGCTCAAGTAACCCATCTCAAGGAAATGCCGTGGTTTAAAGTCAATGTAGCCTTCTCTCTGACTAACCTAATTACTAAGATTTGTCATTTCAAGTGACCATAGTTCAGTCCTTTACTTCTTTGGGTTAAAATTAGAAAGCATTATTGGAACTGACTTTATATGATCATTTACTTTCTCACTTAGGAGGAAAGGGAAGGCTGGGGTCAAACTTTGGGGGATCAGCTCTGTTACACAAAGAGAGTGAACCACAGGGTAGCTGAGCCCCTTGAAGAAGCACGGAATGGGGGATTTTCAGTAAAAGCTGGAATACAGTCCTAGGTCCTGCGACTACACCACTGAGCCAAGCAGATATTCTCTGTCCTAAACCTCACCACCCAGCGGGGGTTCTGTTCATGCGTCCAGTGGCTCTCCATGGGCAAAACCAAACTAAACCACAATCTTCCCTGTAGTTCTAGGATTTGTAATCTGGGTCTCATGTTTGTAAGGCGGGCTCCCTCCTGATTCTTAGGAGGCTTTTAAATTCTCAGAGATGATCACAGGGTAACCTTCATGCTTCCTTTCTCTGAAGTCAAGCAAATTATTTACAAAATTTGTTTATTCTTGGCTGCACACATGCACTTCTCTTCTGACCCAACAGAAACACCACAAAAACCCCTGCCCGGGGCGTGTCTTTGCAATCGCTTCTGGTTGCTGTGTGTTTGGGGGCTGTTTACTTTGATCTAATTGCCATTTCTGAAACCACACTACAACTTGTCAAACACAAGCACTGCGTGCTGGAGGACAGTGGCCGTGGTTTGAGTGCGCTTAGCTATTAACCGAGCTTGCACCACCAAGAAGAAAGCCCACGGAAGAAGCCCTTTGATTCCAGCTACTGATGGTTAGTGCATGCGTGTAACACTCTCATTAGAACGAACCACTGTGAACAGCAGACAGGGGTTCGGTTTACCACTTGAATCACCCTGACCATCCTCATCGAAAGAACCCAAAGGACCCAGTTATTCTTTCTCTTCAACAGTGTGTATCTCTATGTAAATTCTAAGCTCCTGACAGCTGGCAAAAAATTAGACTGGGCCTTTCAGAGGGGAAACTGGCAAGTGGTACATTTCAAAAGGCACAGCATCTACCCCAGGCTGCACACACTCCTCACCTATCTTCCTGCCTTCCATTCAGTAGTAAAAACAGGAAATAAATACCAGGTGATTGAAAAGCTTAAGCCTTCCCATGTTTTACTGACTTGTCATTGCAGATAAATTGACTATAATTTACTTCCAGAGTAAATTACTAGATGTTCATAAAAAAAACTGTTATACATTACTGTCCCTAATTAAGATGTTAAACATGGTTCAATTTTTAAGTTGGAGGAGCCAACAGAAATGAAACATGCTGATAGCTCCATATTTCACACTATTTTTTTTCTTCCTCTCCATCACACCAGTCTATGGTTTGGGTCTCTGATTGGCAGACGTGGTAAAGCAGATCATGGTCCTTGAAAGTTCTCCTACCATGTCATTGTTCTGGTTTATTTATTTTCATTTAGTTTTGTTTGATGTGCTTCCCTGATCTCTATGTCACTAATGCTATCCTTTAGAGAAATTTCGTAAGTCACATATTGCTTTGGAGACCCAGCTGATTAAATCAGAGAAATCAAAAGCATTTGAGATGAGAAAGCAGAGGAGAGAACCCTACGCAATTCTCCATCTGGGCATTTCAAATTAAGTTGAACCAACGTAGTATTGAAAATTAAAAAAACAAAAACACAGGCTGTGCAGCTAAGAATCAAAAATAACCTGAACTATGTTGTGTGTTTCTTTCCCAACATGTGCGATTGTGGGCAACGTTGTAGAGAGAGGAACAGAAAATCCTCTCCAAAGCCAAAGAAATGGAGCACAATCATCCACACAATTCAGAACGGAGCTCAAGGGGCTGAGAACGGAGGAGGCGGCGTGTCTGGGTGCTGGACAAGAGCTGCCCCCAAAGCTAGGGCTCCCCGGGCTAACTCTTTGCCTACATTAATTTAGAAAATGTTTGTTGAGCACCTGTGGTGTGCTGGGCACCAAGTTAGGTCCAAAGGAGCCAAGAATGCACATAACAGTGTCTCTGGTCTTGACGCGAGCCATTTGTCCCCAAGCTCACAAACACTCACTGGCCAGCTCTCAGCTCCCTCCTGTCAGCGGTGTGCTGATAGATTCCTTGTTCTACCTGGGAAACATCCTCCCTTTCCTTCTTTATGGTGCTAACCTCTCAAGACATACTCCTTCTCATCCTTAGATACTCAACATACATCTTACATCTTCTAATATCTAGACCAAGTGTGGTCACAGGTCTTGGTTCTCAGCCTTCATGGAACTTAGCACAATGATAGTGTGTTTGTTTTAAAGCCCAGCTACGACAAGAAATTTTGAAGCTGTAGATGGGTAGGGACAGGTTTCTTTTGTCCCCATCTACACTCTCAGCATCCCACTGCCTCACACAATACTTTCTTAATAGACGATGTGTCCGGTGAGTGGATACATGAATGGAAGGATGAATGAATGACTAAGGGAGTGGACTTTCTCCCAAAGTTCCAGGACGCAGGAGTCAGAGGTACAACTCTCAGCTCTTGTGAAAAATCTGTTTCAAAAGCCTAAGGGACCACTGTCTAACCAAAGTACGTAACAGTTCTCTACACTACCTACACCATGGATGCCAGTTAATACTCCAGAATGTTTCTCACTCTTGTTCATAAGCATAGCCCTAAGAAGGCGGGTTTTCCAACATTTGCAGACCTGGGAGAGTTTCAAGCTTTCTCTAACCCTCATTCTTTTAAGCCTCCCTGATTTGGAGAAGGCCCCACACTCATCAGAAAGCTGCCGTTCATGGCCCTAACCCAGGACCTACTTCTTAGAAGAGCAGATGGGAGAGAAAGGGAAGATACCATCCCACCCAGGGAGTGGCTCTGTAGAGACCTCCAAACAAGCCCTCTGGATGCAGCCCCACCCTGGTCCAGGAAACAGAGTAGGCCCCTCCCTCCTTCTTTAGACAACGCCTTCCTCTCCTGCCCCCCTGCCCCCCAAAATCCCTTCAAGCTCCCTTTTGAAATTCACATGTATCTACCTGGCAGGAAGTTCTTCGTTGGTCCCTCGTCCTGTCCGTGCATCCATTCAGCAAATGTTTACTAAGCACAGATTACCTGCAGGAGCTGTGCAAGGTGTTCACACTACACAGACACCTGCAGCTCACCCTCTGGGGGATCTACCATGCAGGGTTCAGGCACTGGGCTTTCTAGATCCCAGTCAAAGCTGAGTCTCAAATTAGTAGCTGTTGACTTCCCACCAGGTAGCTCCCAAACTCTAGAGCTCAGTGTGCTGTCCAGCGGTAGAGCAGCTGGCCGCGTGTGGCTTCTGAGCACTCGGAATGCGGCTGTTGTGTTTTAGGAACTGAATTTTTGCTTATATTTGATTCTCACTGATTTACTTTCAAATTTAAAAAGTAAAGCAGTGCAAAAAATGCTTTTTTGCATTAAGCACACCTCTGACCTTTGTTTGGCCTGACTCTAATTCACATTTAATGTTGAACATTTAGCATCCAAATTAAGATACATATCAAATTTGAAACTTGGCATGCACGTGCATACGCACACACACAAAAAACTTGTAAAATATCTCATGAACACATTTTTATACTGATCATGTGTTGTCATAATCACATTTTGATGTATTGGGTTTAAAATAATAATAAAATTCCCTTCACCTGTTTATTTCTACTTTTTTAAATGTGGCTGCTAGAAAATGAAAATTTTTAAAGTGGCTCACATTACATTTCTATTAGACAGCAATGCTCTGGATGTCTTAGTAAATAAATAGCTGGCAAAAACAAATACACACATATATATGGGCTTGACTGCTTGAATGGTCTGGGGACATTATATCTGATGCCATCTCTGACTGTGATTCAGGGGGGCCCCATCTGGCAATGTTGGAAAGAAGGAAGGAGAAAGCCTTTTTCCTCCCTATGAACTTTTTCACTTTCAAGAAGCATCATCCAGACTCCTCAGAGCAGAGTCATCTGGGGATGTCGGGAAAACAGCCCCAAACTATTAGCTGGAGGTTGAAGCTTCTGAATCTAGTTCGCAATTCCGAGTATTTCCAAGGCAAAAAGGGAGAACCTTCCAGGGGGATGCATGTCAAACGCAGCAGACCTGCTCTCACCAGACTCCTCTCCTCATCTCAGCTGCCACCCCTCAGGCCTCCTGGGACTTCCCACTAAGAGGCTTTCACTGCATAATTAAATGAAAGTCCTGCGGGGCAGCCTCACTCCTCCACCTTTGCAATATTTTGCTTTTTTTGGAGAGAAGGGAGGAGTATTTCTTGGTCCTCGGAAGCGTCTGCCTTGCTGGAATACTTCTTTCTTGTATGTTTCTAGAAAGTTCATTTTTTGGTTGCAGGGGAAGTGGAAGGAGGAATCTGAGGGGGGGAAGAGCAAGGAATCAGTCCTGAGCTGAGTAAGGTCAGTGGTGACAGAGCGGAACCCTGCGACAGGTGAGGGGAAGAAGTTCTGAACTGGTCACACTGGCTCATTTACGAACAATATATCTGTGAGTCTAGCAATATCCCACTGGAGTTCACCTTGTCAGCGCTCTAGAGGGGAGAGACTGGGAGAGGGGTCGGAGGGGCCTGGGCTGGTGGGGAGAGGTGGTGCAGGTCAGGGACATGGGGCCACCCTGCAAGTTATCTCACCCTGCCTGCTGTCCAGCCCTGCAAGCTGATGGCCAGCTGGGGAAAGGGCTGCAGCTCTCCACTGGGAAAGAAACTTTGGAAGCCTCTTGACAACCAAGCGTGTAAGGGGGAGAGTTGCGGGGCCAGTGGGCGGGGTTAGTTGATCCTGGTCTGGAACCCTGCTCCCCACTGCATACTGGCCACCTCACCCTCTGACCATGCCGCAGTGTGTGCCCTGTTTTCCCAATTTTCCAGAGGAGGGAACTGAGTTCGGAGAGTGATGTATAGTGCCCCACTAGTTAGCGGTGCCCTGAGCTGGGGTCCAGATTGCCTGTGTCCTTAGTCCTGGTGAGGTCTGAAGGGTACTGGTTCGGCCCCCACAGTCCCAGCCCTGGGAACCTCACAAGGCCCTAAAACCTGAGGTTTCATTTCCAAACTCTTTGGCTATTTTCTTTTTGGTTTTGGTTTGGGTTTTTTTGTTTTGTTTTGTTTTGTTTCGTTTTGTTTTGAGGCTCTGATGAAGGTAGGGACCCTCTTACAAGAAAAAATGGACTTGAACAGAACCTTGAATACCTTTTTAGAGAATTTTATAGAGCCCTGAAGGTAGTCCTTGAGCTGACTGGGGATGGATAAACTGCATATAAAGAGAGACCACCTACCATTAAAATGTAACCATTAGCCTGGCTGACGCAGCTCAGTGGTTTGAGCGCGAGCTGCGAACCAAAGCATCACAGGTTCGATTCCCAGTCAGGGCACATGCCTGGGTTGCAGGTCACAGCCCCCAGCAACCGCACATTAATGTTTCTCTCACTCTCTCTCTCTTTCTCCCTCCCTTCCCTCTCTAAAAATAAATAAAGAAAATCTTTTAAAAAATGTAACCATTAGCTAGAAGAGGGGCTCATTCAATCTGACTTTTGATTACTACCTTAGTAAGAATTATACATATGTAAAATATAAATGAATATATATAATGTCCAATCAGTGGCAGCTGAGAAATGGGACTATATAAGCCATCAGCCAAATGAGTGGTTTTTGTTTTGTTTTGTTTTTTGCTTTCTCTTTCAAAAAATACAAACAAAGAAGGAAAAGGAAACTGTCATTGGCACTACAAACCTAATTTTGCTAATTGCTTTTCTGGAGCTTCTTGTCCTGCTACATGTGCTGGGAGCCGCTCCACCCCCCTGCAGCCCTGGGGAGCAGAGGGGAGAGCCCCCTTTGGGTTAGCGAAGAAATCAAGTTCGCCCAGGGTCACAGAGCAAGTAAGTGACAAGGCAGGCTGGACGAGGGTCTGACTGACTCCATCAGTGGCGCTCCAGCGAGCCACAGCACCTGCCTTCCACGAACTCTCCCTGGGACCAGCCACCCACTCTAACCTGCTCAGTCAATGACATTAGGGAGATGGCTATTCAGCCAGACCAGTGCAACTCATTGAGAGCACCATTTAAACTGATGATAAGATCCCACAGGGCAGGGACAAGATTTTCATGATGTTACCTTCCTCCCCAACATTACCTCCATGAATAGTCTGGTCTGCTGTATGCCTAATAAAGAAATCTCATCTATAGGTGGACAGGCCTTCCCATGTCTGAGGAGGTGTGTGCAAAATGCCGTCTCACTCACGGAAAAGGAATCTTCCAGCTGCCAACCAGTGTCTGTTTGAGTTTCCCACTTATTTTGAAAAGGCTCTAGAGGTGATTTTTTTTCCCCTCTGCTTTGGAGAGCTGGAAGTTAAGCTTAATGTACAAACCTTTATTTTCCAAAGAGGCAGGTTGGCTTTCCTGTATCGACAGACTCCAGTGCTTAGATTTATTACAGAATGGTAATCAGGCAAAAGAATAAATACACTGCATCTTTAATTCATTAATCACCACGGAAAGCGAAATGAACTACAGTGAAGAAGACAATATGTTTTCAAACACTGGGGGTGGGGAAGAGGGAGTAGGTTTCTCAATAAAATCCAGTTGCTAAAACCCATTTTGCATGCAGATTAGAGGAAGGACATTCCACCTGTGAGGCTGTTGTTCAGATGGGAGCAGGAGGCTCTCTGCCCAGGAGGACTGGCAGGACCCTTGTCTGTGGATGGCCCTTGGTAGTCCCTGGGGTCCCCTGCTGGGCTCTTTTTGTAACTCACATCAGGAGCCACTGGCTGCAGAATCAGCTTCTGTTGAAGCAACAGAATCAAACAGACCTGGGTTCAAATTACTGCTCCATCTGGAAAGTGGGGAGGGCTGAGGGGGTGGGGGAGCCACCCCATGTCACTCTTTGTCTTGAACATGTCTACCTATGAGATGTGGGCAACAGAAGTGTTTTGTCTTCTAAACATCTCGGGGCACCAAATTCTCATGACAGCAGACCTATACAAAGGCTGGAAATGTGTAAGCAAAAATTAAACAGCAGGTTTTCCGAGCAGCCGCATGCAGCGGGGCACTCTGGAGCGCCATCTGGCCTGGGAGTCTTGGGATGCTAAGAGGTCACCCTATTCCTGCTGCTGTTCCTGAGTCTTCACAACCTGGAAACCAGAAATTGGCCAACTTCCCACCTACAGCACAGACCTGCAAAGTGAGAAGCGGTGAAGTCAGCATCTTGGATGCTCCACGGGAGAGAATCGGGTCCGCGGAAGGATGTAATGGAAAACCGAGTAACAGCTAATGATGACTGAGCACTTCTGGGCGCTTTCCACGGATTAGCTCACTTCGTCTTTACACCCCCTTCAGGAGGTTGGTCCTACCACTGTGCCCATTTCACAGGCCTGTGGAGGTCAAGTTCCTCAGTCAAGTTTACAACACTGTAACTCACAGCGACTCTGCTGGGAGGTTAAGAACTACTACTGTTTACTGAGCTCTTCCTGCTCATAGCACTTTATCTACAGGACCTCATTTATTCTTAGCCACAGTCCAGAAAAACAAGCATGACTGTTCCCACTTCATTTATGAAACTGAAAGGAACACGGAGACTTTAATCTAGGGTCTCTTAATCTCGTCGTGATTTCCATTTTGACCTGGACCACACTGTAGGATCTGTCCCACACTCTGCAGGATGCTTAGCAGCATCCCCACCCTCTACCCATTAGGTGCCAGGAGCACCCAGTCCCCAAGTCATGATGAGCAAAATTGCCTCCAGATGTTGCCAAATGTTCCCTGAGGAGCAATATCACCCTGGTTAAGACCCACTGCTTTAAACAAAGGGGGAGGTGAAGGAGGTGAGAACTTCAGAGCTGGAAATGGGACCCAGTGTACCTGACTCCTCCACCAGACTGTCTCCCAAATGCTGCTTCGGTTACCTTCGGGCAGTGGTCCTTCTATGTGGCCCATTCCAGTCCTACCTGGGAACTCATTAGAAATATAAATGAGCAGTGCCCACCCCCAGACAGCCTGAACTGGAAATTCTAGGAGCGGGGGCTAGAAATCAGAGGTTTAATGAATCCTTCAGTTGAGCTGGTGCTCACTGAAGTCTGAGGGTAGTGCATCTGAGCCTTGGCTGAGTGCTGCGATCTCCTGCACATCTTTGAGAACAGTGTGGACGCCGGGGTACCACCTCAGGATTCTGCTTTAATTGATCCAGGCTGGGGACCAGGCACTCGGATTTGTAAAGCCTTCCAGGTAATTCTCATGGGTAGCTGAGGTTGAGAACCACTGACCATGAGGGAGCTGACCCCAGTTCTCAGGGAGGCACCAGTCAAGGACCAAGTGCTCGAGTGAAAAACCACTGAGGTTAGTCCCTGACCTGTCGGCCTAAATGTTGGACAGAAGCAGCAAGAATCATGCAGCGTTTCCCTTTGCTCTCAGCCTCAAACCACAGCCCCAGACAGCCCAGCTGCTCTTATTGTGCCTTTTTTGGATCCCTCTTCCATTGATTTACCTAAATTTCTAAACACTCTGGAAGCTATTAAGTTGGACTCTGCACAAGATCAAGAGGTTAAGGAGGCCATTGAAACTGGCAGGTTAATGCTTTGTATTAAGTTGGACATATCTGCAAAGTGAAGGAATTGTTGCTACAGGTGGAAATGAAATTCAACTTTTAACATCACTTAAGCATCCTTCAACATCCTCCTTCATCCATTCCATCCCTCCAGCCACCGCCTTCCACAGCTGCCCTGCTATTGCCTCCCCCTCCTAAGCCCTGCGCAAGCCAAGCTCACCCCCCTTTGCATATTCCCAAGTCATTCCCTTACTAACATCCTGACCTCCATAGCCTGGAACAGCCTTTCACTTCTTCCTACATGCCCATAACCTCTCTGTCCCCTAAGGTCTTCTTTGATGCCTCCAGCCCACACCAAACTCCCCTTCTCTGCTTCTTTTGTACTTACAGTCAGAGCAGCAATGCGAGCAGTGCATTTGATACACTTGATGCTGCTCTGTTCGATTGCCATATTTTCTTCTGGGCATCTAAAGCGGAGGTGTGCCGCTAAATGTTTGACAGCCTGCTCTTTCATGGACGTGGTGGGGAAGGGGTTCTGATTTTGTAGCATTTGCATTCTGTGCTACGCATGTTCCTACCATGGCCTGTGCTATGCTGCCAAGGTGAAGTCCTGAATGTGGGCCCGAGAAGAGATTCACACAGTGGGCTTTTGCCAGCCTGTTGCAGTGGGCGCGAGCACACCACTGAGGGTCAACCCAGCAGACATCCACTGTGTGAATCCCTGGTCTAAATGCTGCCCAGGTGGCCCCTGGAACACAGTCTAGCATGGTGTAAAGGAAAAACACAGTCATGTGACAGGCAGCAGTCAGCTTTTGCCAACTAGACTATACGAGTCCCTTGAATCCTGAAGGAAAAATCCTCAAGGTTTTTGAGCAAAAAAAGACATGGTTATGGCTGGTCACTTCTGCTGCCACCTGAGTTATGAGAACAGCCTGCGGGCATTGCACTTAGTAGCCTGCGGGCATTGCACTTAGTAGATGCTGCCCCGACTTGCTCATTTAACCTGTTTAGGAATCCAGTGGGGCTGGTTCTAACACCCCTATCTACAGAGGGATAGAAGGGAGGGGACTTTCCCAAAGTCACAAAGGTCCGACATTGACGTGACATTGACATGGGCTCCACCCTGAGGAATCTGTTTCCAGTGAGAGATGGGGGTCTTCTGCTACCTCAATGACCATCTGACTTGGCATTTCCTTAGCGAACACTTCCCCAAAGTGTTCTGAAGTTGGCTGTAGAGGTCATGGGGTCCTAGGGGGGCAAAGGGAGAAGAGAGAAGGGACAAGAACCTGGCAGGATAATTCAACCTTCCACAGCTTCCTATTTTTCTTTTATACAGTGATCCCACTTTCATTTTACAGGTGGGTCCTCGGCTGAAAAAAAAAAAAAAACAAAATAAACCGAGTTTGAAAACCTCTGATTTGTGACAAATCTTTAAATGTATGGAGCTGGTAACTGAAGCCTGGGGAGCTTCTCGCGATCATTCCACCAACTCATATTTCTTTCCCACCTGTTACAGCGTTAGCATACTACAGGAATAAAATAAATAACCTCGAGGAAATTTCCAGAAAATGCACCCACGCTCAATTACCTACCCCTAAATAGAAGAACTCCTGAGGCAAAATTTTAAGCTCATCAGTAACCACAGCCCCTGGACTGGAGCAGCGGGTTGAAATCTCCCTGTACTATCCCATCTTGGGTGTATTTCACATGAGGCTACAGGATTTCCAGCCTTGGCATCGACAACTGGCCTCAACACCCAGTCACATCCAGATCCCCCTTAGAAATGCTTTTCAACCACGTTGGACAAAATCTTCCGCACAATTTCTTTGCAGGCAGCTCCACCCCTGAGTCAGGACCTGCCCCCCAAACGCAACAAGTTCAAAGACCTGGAGCTGCAGAATCTACCCATCTCCTACCCACCGGGCATCCAACACACTCTCATTTTTCTTTGCCTATGTGATGCTGAAACGGCATTGCTGTATTTTAAATATAACTCACAAATTAAAAACCGAAAGAAGAAACACATTTTTCTGTCAGTGGCTTAAGGGGATTCCACCTCTAAGCTGCTGCTAAAGCTCCTTTAGTCTTTTTTACATTTGTAGCATTTTGGAGCAATTTGCTAGAGTCAAAGAAAGCAGTGAAATTTCCACAGCCGACTTCAAAGGCCCCAAATCCTGTAGCAGTGGAGGGGAGCCTGGTAGCAACACCAGAGGGGGCGTCTTTCAAAGAGGTGTGTGGAGGGACCTGAGAGCATCTCTGCCCTGCCTCTGCGATTGATGTGAGTGGCAGACACGTGACCAAATCCCCCTGCAGTTCTTTGAAAAATGCCCCTCCTGGCTTTCCCCCAATACTTTGACTGTGGCACCACAGATGAGATAGCGAAGGGCTGAAATAGAGAAACTGCTGCTATGGCGCAAAGAACAATCCGGGCCTTGATGCAATTAACACCTATGAGTCTTTATCTGGTGGGGAGTGTGGGGCTCACTCAGACTGATCAAGAAGCAGATGGACAGCCGGGTGGTTTCACAGTTGCCAAAATAAACTCCAGCCTAGGCAGAAGTGGCTTCAGGGGAGGCAAAAACACAAACTGTCAGGGCACCCGCCACCTTAGCTCATTCCTTTCTCTCCTCTTTTGTCTTCTGTTTCCGTACCCCCCCCCCCCCGCCGTGGCCTGGCCTTTCCAATTCTTCTCCATCTGACCCCCATTTACCCAGCTCAGTCCAATCCTTCCTTCCCCACCTCAGACCCATAAACACACTGTTTATTCCAGCTCTGCCCAGCCAGCTGTATTGAATTAAAATCCCCAACAAGAAATGAGTATAAAAGGGCATTCAGTCTGTGAATATTCTGTACTATAACCTGTTATTAAAATTAGGCCCCTAAGAGGTTGCCCAATTTAGAGACTCACAACAGTGTGTGAGACTGCCCATCACCCCACATTTCAGCCAGAAGGAAATATTATTTTTATTATTGTTATTATTTGCTTATGAGTGATGACAAACATTATTTCATAAGATTTTTGGTTATTTGTCCATCCTTCTGTCCCTTTTCCCATCAGGGTGTTTAGCATCTTTCTTATGGATTTTTAAGAGCCCTTCCTAATAAGGGAATAGCTCTTTGACTATCTTGACGTTTGTAATTTTTCCCACTATGTCGTTTGTCTTTGGATCTGGTTTACGGCATGTTCGCCATGTGTAGTTGGCTTCTGTAGCCAAATTCCTCAATCCACTTCTGTGCAGCATCTGGGTGGTGCATCAGGCTAAGGGAGATCTTCCCTACCCCACGTCAAAAGAACAAACAGACAAACTAGGAAAAACCTAGGTTCCTTTGGTTACTTTTGTAGCTTTCGCTCTTGCTCATGGTGTTCACAAAATGACGAAAATGACTGCCCTCTTGTTCACCTCACAAACGCCCGTCTTCTGGAGAGCGTTTGTCCAACAGGACCAGCATTCACCTGTTTAACTGTCTGTCTGCGTCCGTCCTACATCTTGGGAGCACACACCGTGTCCTGTTTGTTTCTGAATCCTCCAGAACCTAATACATATTCTAGTATTTACAGGGTATGCAACGAGCATTCATCAAATTAAAGCTTAAAATAAAGCATAATAACTCTGACACTAGACTAGCTGGAGAAAAAGGGTCTATTTTCCAATAGCTCTCCAAAAGAGGACATTAAGAAATAGGTCTGGCGCAGACTATATTTAACAAGCTGTCCAGGAAAGGAAACTTCGCTCACGAATGCGTCAAGGAAATGTCAGAATACGGGTCCTTTGAAACGCTGGGAGAGGATTAAGAGAACAACCTCTAATTTTGACAGACTGCAAAGATGTCAGCCTCATCCTTTAAGAAACTTTCACTGGGTCCTTATTACCCATTCGTTTGTTTGTTTGCTCGCGCACCTGATTGCTGATTCAGGAACACCCTGCCACTTCGAGGAGAGGATCTGAGGCACAGATGCCGTGTGCTGCTCACCGACATAGGGCTGCATGCTGGACACAAAAATAAATGAGGCGTGAACTCCACGCTCACAAAGTTTAGAGCCCTGGAGGAGATGAGAAATTTAAAAGGTAATTGTCTTACAAGGTAGAGTGCAGAGCGCCTTCGGAGTGGGCCATTTCTGTGTGGTTCAATGTTATGCTTTAGTGGGCAATCAATGTGTCTGACAGTGTGCGATCAAACATCTTGGTTCACTCCAGCCAGCACCATTTTCCTTGGTCCTGTCTCCACCGGAACCCCGACCACACAGTAAATAAGTGCTCACTGGTAACGGTGACAAATCATGCAAGTATCTCATCGGTGTCTGCAAGAGTTTGTGCAAATAATTTGAAATACATCTATTCTTGTAACTCAATAACTAAATGCATAATTCTCTTTTTCATGCAGGATTAGAAGAAAAACGCCATCACATGTTTAAAATTAGCCATTTTGCTGGCTCAAAATCCTCATGATCTTTCCTGGCTCAGAGGCTGGACCTGAAGTGAACTGTCATTTAGCTGATTGTGTAGACTCACAGAAGGCTTCCGATTCTACCTCAAATGACCTGTTTCCCAAAAGAAAAAAATTGAGGCCCAGCAAGGTCACCAAGGGATGTGGCCAGCCCAGGTCACATGGCTGCTTAGTGGCCAAGGCAGGTGTATGACAGAGGCTTCTGGACACCAACTCCAATTCACTTTCTCTGCCTCCACTATCTGGCTGCTTTTGCCTTCCTTCTGGAGAATACAGTTGACTTTAATAGAGGGCCGGGAAGGCCAGGTAAAGCAGGAAAAACACAAAGCAATTGTTCATCCCTTTCTGTTTTAAACAGAACCTGAAAAACGCTGAGTTGTAAGACATAAAAATAAAATATGGGAAATTCACCAGTGGATTTTTCACTTTCTGGGTTTCCGGAGATAACTGTGTGTCTGGATTCTCCTACTAGAATTCTCAGTCCTGATTGTGCATTAGAATTGCTGAGAACTATTCCAAAAAAATACTGATGTATGCATCCAGTCAGCCCCTAGAGGTTCTGGTTTAAGTGATCCGAGGTAGGGCATCATTTTAAAAGCTCCCCAGGTGTATCTAGGGTTGATGACCCAGACTCTCAGTTCAGAGACCTCTTCGTGCCATAATTCTACTCACGCCTATCTCCTAAAGGAGTGTACAAGAGTCTTGGGTACTAGGTTCCCTTCCCCATGTTATGAAATGCCCATCTCCCAAGCCCTGCCCAACCTGATTCTCAGAAAATTGGATTAATCAGGTAGCTGGCTGTGAGGGCCCACCCCTAGCCACTGCTGATTGGATGAGAGACAGACACCTGACAATCAGCTATCTCTTCTGAAAACTGGAACTTAGACTCTCTAACCAGCCTCTGCTGGGGATGTTTAGGAGAACAAGAGGCCAGAGTGGGAGTCCCATGTTCTCCAAAGCACAGAAGGCCTGCCTGCCTTGTACGGGGAGAATGAAGCAGATGTGTACAGAGAAGGGAAGGAAGAGGGACAGAGGCGTGAACCATCATTCCCGACTGCCCCCGCCCCTCACCCCTGCTTGTACTTCATGCCTCAATAATAATCTAACAGAAACCTGAAGGCAGGGTTTTTATGTCCAAGGTTCTAGGAAATTAGCGTACCCCTTACAGGGCCTCTGATTTCCTTAGAAAGCTCATCTAATCACAAATGGCCAGGTTGAATTTGACAGTGACCTTGGATTTCTGTTGGAGCAGAGGATCTCAAACCGAGGTCCTGAAACCACGTAGGAGTGCATGAATGTAGTCACGGCACCCATGAGCCATTCTTATCATTGTGAAGACCTGCGAGATAACTCTCTGACAAGGTTTTTTAATGCTTTTGACTGAGTAAACATCAGAGGAATTATACCATTTCTCTTGCTGACCAGAAGCGCTATAGCTATTAGGGAGGGTTCTGATTAATAAAACAAACACAGAATTACAAATGAATCTTTCCAAGCATGGGTTTCAAGCAGAAATTGGTAAAGGGGTACTTTGGTACTAAAAGAAGTAATTCAGACTTCATGTTTCCACAACCATTTTTCGAAACTGCCCCACATGATGCCGGTTCCATTAGGTGGTGGGTTAGTAGTGGGTTCCACATTCAAGTATGTTTGGAAGATATCGTGCCTCCCTGTCGGTTCTCCCCCTGCTGAGGGTCGGCAGGCTTGCTAATACTGAAACCTCTGAGGGGAGCAATAGCAAAATTAATTTTTAATTTTGTCTAATCCATAATTTCCCTAAATTATTTGACTGCAGAACTCTCCAAGCACACCTTCCAAAAAAAACCATGACTTTTTTCAGGGGTGGTAGAGTTTCTCAAGGGAGAGCAGATAATAGTTATCAACTCCTGTTCTAGGTTCTTCTCAATCTTCCAATTTTGACATTTATTTTAAAGCAGGGAGGAAGTCCAATGTCATAATCATAAAGTTAACAAACCAAGACTTGCAATGTGTCAAGGTGAAAGTTTTATTCTGTGTATTACTGATCCAGGCCAAGCATGGTGGGTGTTTATTCCGTGCCAAGCGCTTTACATACATTATCATATTTAATCCTTTGCACAGGCCTTGGAGGAGCTAGCCCTATTTTACAGATGCAGAAACTGTGTATTCTTTTTCATGTAACCACAGATTTTGCTGACAACTTTTTATTAAATAGGGCTTTCAATGGAGTGATTTAACGCTGATTTATCTTCACTATCCAGCAATTTCCTGAGAGTCAGTTGTGCACCTGGCGCTTTTCACATTACAGAGTATTAAGGAAATGCGCCATCTATTATTTTTTAAATGCTCTTGAAATGACAATCTTTATCTTCGTGTCTGGAAAGGCTGCTCTGTTACCTACCAAAATCAAGCTCCAGAATCATTCGTTTTTAGGGCTGAAGGGGTCCTTGGAGTCAAGACCATGAGAACAATGAGCACTGGTCTTCGAGACGCTGCTCAGCTTATAATGTAATTTTTTCTAGGCCTCACTCAACCCCACTGAGAAAAAGATGACCAAGGAGAGAGGGCAACTGAGCTCACACTGCATGCGCTAAGGTTGGACACTGGGAAGGAGGGAATAAACTGCCTAGGGTACGCCTAGAAATACTGGCATGATTACGGTATAGGGTCAAATGAAATCTTAATGGCTTTGTGCCTCAGTTTCCTTATCCGTACAAATGGCATTAAGGTACCTACCTCTGCACTTGTTGTAAAGATCAGAGGATGGCATAGGTCTGAGCCCCCAAGGAGACCCTCAATTCCTGGTGGCCATCATCACCGTTGCCTGTCTCTGGACGACCTCCCAAGGGCAGGGCGGCGTGGAACCTCATAGTCTTCAACGCCACAGAATTTCCCTCTAACTCCTGGCTACGTGCTGTGGCCCCAGAGTGACCAGAAGAAATGCTGAATATCAAGTCTTCATTAAATATTTAAAAATCTGATTCCCAATACTCTATAATGGCAGAGGTGTGGGGGAGGGGGAATCATCAGCTTGAAGTCTAGCTCATTTCTGACATACCTGAGAAGTAGGATATGAAAATCAAATCTGGACACATGTTGAATAAGTAACCAATACTATTTGTACCTGTGGTGAAAATGATTAAATGTTACGTTCAAAGCCTAAGAAACTGAATGTTCTAAGCCCTGCTCTTTGGAGCTCTGTATACACTTGAGTACCACACACAAGTTCCTTTTTTCTACGTCTTTCTCTTCATCTTTTGTGATCTTTGCGGGAACTGAGCTCCAGACACCTGCTGACTCAGCTTCCCCGACACCCTGGATATTGGTGGCATGTGCTGGCAGCATTCTGGTTCCAAATTTGCATCTCTGGTACCTTTGTAAAAATATTTTCCAATTTCAGGACATAAAACTCCACTTAAAAAAAGGAAAGGAAAAAAACTAGCAAATACCAAGCAGAGTATCTGCTTTGGAAAAAAACTGTATTTTGATAAATGTGATAATATGGCATTCCTTTACATTGAATACTTATGTTACCACAACGCATAAATGTCATTCCTTCATCAAACATTTTATTGTATGCCTATTATGTGCTATATTCATTGTGCTTGTGATGTGTAGAATACACTGATTTATTGTTTTAATGGAATATTTCGGGGTGTGTTTGTTTATGTTTGTCCCAGAGAACCACCTACTTTGCCTCGGTGGTCCACGTCGAGCTCTCCCCATTAGTAAGGAATCCCAAGTTCAATGCTCAGGACACAGGTGGATGCCAACATTTATATTGATACCTATCAGTTTTATCTCCACTTTCACCCGATGTATCATTTTCCAAACACAAAGGTCTTATTGTGTAGTGCCTGGTTTCTAGATAGAATTCTACGGCCCTCTTCATTGCTCATGTTAACGACTAATATTTGAGGTTGCAAACACAGACAAGGAACTGTATAATGAGAAAAATTCAGGATCCCCCAGTAAATAACTCCTGTGGCCAGTTCGACAAATGTGAGTCTGGGTTTGACACCTGCAGCCTTTCAAAGAGATCAACCCCCAGGTTCACACCCAACAGGCCAGAGAAATACGGGGCTAATTTTTGTTTGCTATTCATCACAAATTATATCTTCTTTTAAAAATTAATTAAAAAACAGGAGATGGAATAAATATTTAAGGCGACCAGCAGCAAAATGGGAAAATACCATGTGTTTGGAGTTTTAGTGCCCTCTGAGTACAGAAATTTATTTGCAGCAAGCAGAAAATAGACAGCAAGCATAAAAATACAGCAGAGTCCCCCTAGTAAAATTATTTATCAAGCTAACAAGGGAGGGACCCTTCTAGTAACAACAAGCCAGTGAGGAAAAGACATGGCTTTATATTTTACCTCTGGGTTAGCAAACCAGTAAAAATGCCAACTGACAAGCACTTCACATAAAGATTTCTTTCTAAATGAGCTTCCTTGTTAGGAGGAAAGAAAAAAAAGCTCTTCCCAGCTAAGGAGCACTACAGCTTACAGATGGGGAATTCTAGCACATAGATGCTGACTCTTTAGTGCAAAAATAATACAACTGAGAAGTAAGTTCATGTGAATTACACATGGCGTTTAAAAGCCAAATTAGAAGTTCATTAAAGACGATGTTCTTATATTCCTCTCAGGGTACCCTCATGCTTGGGTGCTTACAGAAAGTCACGGTTTTGTATGATGCTTTCTCAAGGCTAGTATTGAGAGTCTCCGGGAAAAAAATACTTACCTACACATTCATATACACAGGTCTATATGTTCTGACTTTGCTTCTATTATACAAACCCCATTGCTATATTTTTTCAAATATTTATTTTATGCACATAACGCCAAAGCCGGTTTTTACAGTTTAGTTTAACGATACCAAACTTTGATTATAACTTACAAGTCACTTTATTGCAGCTTGCAGTAGCAAAATGGAAAAAGAAAAAGGAAGGAAGGAAGGAGGGAGGGAGGGAGGGAGGGAGGGAGGGAGGGAGGGAGGGAAGGAGGAAGGAAGGAAGGAAGGAAGGGGAAACTGTCAAGTTGAAACCACACAGTGGCCTGATCCCAATTAAATTTTAAAGAAGTAGTAAAAAGATGCATTCTCAGAAGAACTGCATCATCGAGAGCTCCAGAAGTAACTCCTGACAAATTTACAATAAAATCACACACGTGGGCCTCATCTTTCCTGAAGTGAAAATTTGACCAGTGACCCGAGGCAAACACGGACAGGTGTCTTGTCTGTTGTGGAAGGCGATGATTCTGGAGAGGACAGAAAATCTGAAGGATGCTGTAAAATGTTGGGTAAAGGCAGACAGAAGCACCTTGCAGGAGCTGCACTCACCCTTACCACACCCCCACACCCCCTCCCACATGCCACCAATGTCTTAAATATTTCCCCAAAACAGGGATGGGAAGTTTTTTTATTACCAATGTCAGCCAGATAAAATAAAACAGAGGTGTAAAAATAAAAACAAACCCCTCCTTAGTTTTTTTGCTTTCTTCTCCAGGATGATGACTTTCACCTTGTCACTGCAAAAGCTCTGAGCTCTGGCTGGACAGATAAACTTCCTGCTCTCAGGCAGGAAAAAAAGTTGGATTTTGTACTTTACTTCCGAGGTCAAGGGTCAAACTCTCAAACTCAGATCCCACCAGCTGAGCTGGGGGGCTGGGCCTATTTTCTGCCTGCAAATCTGTGAGGAGGGTTAATAGTGCCATCATCTCACTCTGTTTCTGCTATTTTGTGACCACTGATCTTTTTGCTTTTAGGTCTGGTCAGGATGCTACTAAATAAACACAGATCAGAACAAACAGAGGTAACATTCTAAACAATGAAGTTCCCGAAACTGCTAACAGAGAATATCAGAAGGTGATGTGTCCAGGAAAAGAGCAAGACGCCAAGCAGCCTCCAATGCACAGTGAATCTCTAGAGGCTGTGGGGAGGAGGCCAGCTGGGCGCCACAGCCCTGGGCAGCACAGCATCCCGGAGGCTAACAGAAAGTTTGTCTTCCTCACAAACTGTGTCCTTCCCTGGGAGGGGGGACCCAGGTGCCAACCTTCACACACACCTATTAAAGCTCCAGCTAGCCCAGGCACTTTGCACCTTCATTCTACTAGGCAGTGGTGAGACAGTGCTCTGAGGCTTTGAGAAGAAAAAGGGAAGAAAAAGGAAACAAAAAGCCTGAGAACCCCCAATGACAACTAAACAAGACAAAACAGCCTTTGAACATCAGGATGGAACTTCAAATACGTGATGCCCGCTGGAGCAGAGAGTGAGAAGGCAGTTCTTAGCTTGGATAGAAAGGTCGACACAAGAGGGAATTTCTGATCTGCCCTGTGCCCCCGAGTGCAAAGAGGAGAGGGGAGGCAGGCTTCCTTTCAGCAGCCCTGCATGGCTTTCTAAATGCAGTGCGCGATTCCAAACACTGTCACACCGGCCCCGTGCACCTTAGGATGCTTTGAAAGGGTTCTAATCGCTCCATTAAAAAGAGAGAAAGAGAGCAGGAAAATAAGAAAGACAAGGAAAGTAAACAGAACCTTTTATTCTCCTATTCAAAATGTTCAGCCCAGTAAGAGACCCATGTCTGCTTTTCCCCCATTTCCTGTACATCAGGAGTGAACCTCATTTTAAAATATAAACAAGCAGGAGGCACATCCCAGCAGCAGATTCAAACTCTTTAATTAACTACCATCGGTAACAAAAGATATCTATTTGGATTAACTTTGGGTGGGGCGGGGCAGAGCAGGTGGGGGTCGATTCTAGCATCAGAATCCTTTAAATAATTACAAACCCTAACTCAAAAACTCTGCTGCTGGCAGGACCCAGCAAAGAAGAAGAAGAAGAAAAGAAACTTTGTCTGTAGAACCTAATTTAAAGGAGGCTGACCTCAAGGTCAATTTCAAATCAATTTAATTCTTACCTCCACCGCCTACCTTGTAGCAAATGAACTTACTGTGCTTTTCAATAGACCAGAATGACTAAAAAGAAATCATCACTACCTGCACATAAGTACAGAACGTTATTAGATGATGTTATTGAGACAAAGGTGAACAAAAATGCAACCAGCGTTCTCCCTCTCTTTTGTCATTCTCACCTCACCTGTGATTAAGCAGTAGGATGAACCCTGGATGGTTAATTAGGTATTAATATCTTCCAGTGCTTATATCCAAGGTCACTGCTCTGTGGCTGTGTTGTCTCAGGTGACAATACCTGTAATTCCCAGCTAGAGTGATCTTCCCACTCAACACCTAAAGATGTTTCCCTCTTTCCCCCGATGGACATTACTTCCCATCTGAAATTGTATGTGTTAATAGCTTGATTATATTTTCTGGAGATGCTGGGAAGAACCGCACACCGAAGTTTCCCACTGGCTTAGCCTTGTCGCGGTGTTTTCCAAATATTGTAAGCAAACGCATAAACAAAAAAGCAAAACCAACCCTTCTGCTTAGCTCATTTATTGCTGATAATTTCATTTAAGTGCCAGGAAAAGGGGAAAAAATGTAGACACTACACAACAACTCTACAGTAATTTTTGGATGGAGGAAATGAAAGACACAGCAAGCGGCAGGTGAAGAGTTTCAACACTGGCATCTGTGAACGGGAGCAGTAAATCTGAGATTTTGGCAGGTGACCGAACATGTGCTTTTAAAACAAAAGCTCTTTACAGAGGCATCGTTTAGTTTTAAGTAATGAGTGCTGTACTTTGGCAAAAATTCCTTCCTCCCGTTTGTCTCCCTACAGAGGTGATGTTCCTTTCTTCAAGTCGTCCCCTTCAATAGTATCCTAGAGTTGACTAAAAGTAGTATGAGTTCAAACAGCATCATTAGGCTAGTCACTCTGTACCTGCTCCGCTACAATTAATTGATTAAATCAGCTCAGTAGTGGGTCAGAGCCCACAGAAAGACAAAACAGCCAGGTATGAGAAGAGGGTGCAGTGGTGATTAGGGGGATCACAATCTAAACAAACAAACAACAACAGCAAACAATTTATTACTGGGATAAGTCCCAGTAATAAAACACTCTAAACAGAATGATTTCCTCTCATTTTCTCCATGCCAACAAATATGCTGATGTCATTTGCTTAAGACATACTCATGGAAGCTGTGATGGACTGACTGGTCCTCTCTCCGAAGCGGCATGCACTACAGCATTCCAGTCTTTGCTGGCTCAGAGGAGGGTCTTCCTCTAAAGACTATTTAGAAACTGCAAGGGGACTATGGTGAAAACAGAGTCAAGACTGGCCACTGTTTTTGCTTGAGTTTTTCAAGCAGAGGCACCAGAAATCAAAACTTACAGTCTGTGTTTTCACATGTCCTTTGCATTGAGAACACCCGATTCCCCATTTCTGCTAAAATATTTTGATGGGCTCTGCGAGGGAAGTGAGGTTGTATCCTTCATTTTGTGTTTGAATTAAATAGCTGGGCTAAGGCATCTGCATCGACACCGGGCGTCAGGAAACCACGCTTGTCTTTGATATCTGGATGATCGTGGGCAATGCAGGAAGGCAAGTTCTTCAAAACAGAAACAAGATTTCTAAGTACTTTTACTATTTGGGGGGTGGGGTTTCTTTTTTGTTTATCCCAATGCATAAAATAATAAAGCCTTCCTTACATTTGTTTGAATTCATATCAGGATAGATACAATCAGGATGAAACATGTCCACTCTGCTAGCTGTCAGATCAGGAAAAAAAAAAACTGATGGGTACTCAGAACCCAAGAAGTGCTGTTTATACAAGTTCCATCAGCTTCTCCCGTAGGCGACAGGAAAGCTACACACAGGCCTCTCCCCTACGCCTGCATCCCACCTGCCCCGCCAGAAGCAGCTCTGTAAGGCTCGGCTGCATCCGATGCGTCTTAGCCAATGCCAGGAACATCTGAAAGGGGCAGAGCACAGACGTGAGCAGGCAGAGGTCCTCGGGTCACCACCTCCGGAATCAGTGTTTCAGCACACACGAAGGAAGGAGGGGTTTTAAAGGCCTACTTTCCAGTGTGGTGCAAACCACTGTATTACCTCCTTTTGACAATTCGAGCTAAGAGACAGATTTTAAGATGAATTCCAAAACCGCCCTTGGTATTAGGGCCAAGCAGAATCATGACTTGCTCCCATGGCAACAATGCTACTAGCACCCCTTACCCAAAGATGCTACCAGGGGATAATTTCCATCGAACATCAGTGCGTGAACATCTCTGTTGATCTTCATGTTAGCAGACCTTTCTTCAGGAGGCAAAACCTTGATAAATCACGCATTCTGATAGATTTGCATATGTGAAGTTGTAACATGAGCTAATGGAAAATATTAGTCAGAAATAAGGGATGCTACAAAATGGAAAATTTAATTTTTTTGTGATACTACTTCAGATAAATATTTTGTAATATTCTCGAGAACCATAATATAATCTAGACTGTGTTTCTGAGATTAAATAAAAGGTAATTAAATGGCTCCTCCAATGGCTCGTAATTTAATTTTCATACCTTAGCCTAGAAAATCGCCAGAAATAAGCCACAAAGCTGTACAGAGTGGAAATTTTCCAGAGAGCAGAAAGCTAGTGGTTTCCTGTTTTTGGCTTCCACTACTGAAATCCCTTAACCAAAGTGACTTTCTGAAAATTAAACTAAGTAACTCTCCCAAGAGTATCAAGTATTGAACTTTTCATATATCAGCTTATAATATCTAATATCACAGAGTAACTTGGAGGAATTGTCTTCCTCCTTCCCCAAATTCCCCATCTGGCCAAATGCCTTTCTCTTGCTTGCTCTCACCTGTCAATCATGTTCACAGCTGAAATTTGATTTCTCTCCCACCAGTAACCTTATATGAAATATTACCAGGGAGGTCAGGACTAGTGTGAACCTTGCCTTAAAAGTTCATTAATTCTTTGTTCAAAATAGATGTAATAAAACTGGCTGGTGGACATAGATCATCATATTTAATAGATGGCTTTCAAATTTCAACTATAAAGACAAGGCTAAAAGGAACAAACACAGAAGAACGGAATAAAGTATTGGCACAGCATGCACACACGTGGGCACAAATCAACCCCGAAGGTATACACTGAGTTAAAATCTGTATATGAGAACTGTTAAAGAAAATGTTAATTTTGTATAAGGCTAGGGAAAAAATCATGTTAAATATTCACAATCCAGTAACTCAAAGACACTCGTAATGGTAGCATGGAGAAGTAAGTAACCGGATATGTTTTTTGCATAGCGGGAAAAATGGGGTTTTGTTTCGCAACTCTCTAAATTCACGGGGTCCTGAAAGTGTCCCCATTGCCAAGAGTTGCAATTTAACAGTGTGATGTTTGTCTCCTTCTCAGTTTCTCTAGAAAACAAAAACTTTGTATTCATGCAAACGTCTCAGCAAGCAAAATCTTTAATAAAAAAAATCAAACTTCTTTCCATTAGCCAATAAGAGGTAACCAGTATACATAATAGGATGACACTAAATAATTATTGGCATGAGAGCATTGGTCTAGTTCTCTGAACAAAGAGGATTCATAATTAAATTCACACTGGAACACTTGGCCTTGAAAACCCATCTAAAAAGCTTAATTTCATTTTTTTTTTAGTAGATGAAAATCAGATTTCTGCCTCCTACCCATCTCCTCCCCTCTCGGCCTACAAGCGAAGTAGAGAGTAGCTCCAAAGTCACATTTGAATGCAGAACGGGAGACATACCATGCTTTGAAATTACACTAACTTTTCCAAATGTGAGTATGGAGTGAATTACAGGAGACTAAATTTGGAATGCTCATGAGGCCCAGGTACAGGCACCGGCTGTTCAGAGTCAACCAAACTTTCTGATTTTCGCGTAGAGGGACTGGCTAGCTCTTTTTGAGTGTCAGTAGACGGAAGCTGGTTAAGACTACAGATCCGAGATTCACTCCAACTGGGTGAATTACTCTGTACACCACACCTATGAAATGAAATAAACACGGAAATCCATGCATGCTGGCCACACATATTGCATCACTTCCCTTCACCTCGTATCACCCTTTACGTTACTTGTGAAACCCAAACGCTGCAACTACTGAAACAGAGGTTGTCACGCCCAAGGACCGAGCAGCATTCCTTGCGTGCTCGCTTTCCCGTCATGGAAAACTCAGTAACACAAGCACATGCAAATCAGAAATCAAGATGTACCTCTTTGACTGCAGGCAACAGGCTTTTTCACATCACTGATGTAGAGGATTCCCTTGGGTACCTGATTTAGTAAATATATTAAAATAAACAAAGGGTCATTAATAACCATGCAGAGGGTTTCAGGGACAGTACGTTAAAGGCTGCCTAACTATCTATGTATGAAAAGGGCAGAGTGAGACCCAAAGAAGAGTGATTCAGTTCCACTTGCTTTGGCTTCCCGGCCTCAGCCCTGCCAGAGGAGGGGTTCCTATGGAAGGGAATGGCTCGGAATGCAAGGTCACTTCCTCTGACTATGGCTCCCACCCCAGGGAGACTGAGATAGTGACACCCACTGGCCTGGCAGCCTGGATTAGCTTTGAAGCTGTCCTTCCTTCAGAGAACTAAGTGATTCTGGGTTCACAGTGGGGGAGAATTTGAACGGCCTGGGCTCTGGTGGGTGTCTCTGGAGTGCTCACAGGCTGCGCACCCCTCAGAGCAACACACGGGTCCCTCTCTCCCTGGCACCTCACTGGGGCATATCCTCTTCCATGTCCCCCTCCTCCTCTGGTCTATCCTGCTGCACCGCTGACCTTAATTGCAAATGTTCTCTTAACAAATAGAACCATTTAGATACCACCCTTTTATTTATTAACTTCCTCTGTTTAAATTAGTAGCAGGGAATGCTTAGAACAGTAATATGAAAATGAGGTTGCTTTAAAAAAAAAAGCCTTTTGCTTCACAGTGAATAACAAAGCACAGTAATTCAAAGTAGTTAGCTTTCTACGGTTCAAAAAACCCTTATTGCTATTAGCTGTACTAATGTAAGTGGCAAAATAATTATCATTTACTGTGCGGAGTCCAATATTTTCCAGACAGCAGTTTAATAACAAAGCAGACCTGTCATTTCTCCCTATAGTTAGTCACACTGTACAAGTTCAGACTGTCAAAATATATTTAAAATCTAATTTTAAAAATTCAACATGCTTACAGAAAAGCTGTGTACAGTAATTGCGATAAACTAGGAAGTCGATCTAATTTTTTTCCAGCGCAATATTCAGTATTTTTCTTTAATCCTCCCTGCTTTTATTTGGATCGCTCTACCATTGGTGTGAGTAGATACGGTACACTCATGTACCTGCTAAAATCTGTAGGCTGCATGGCTGAATATAGAATTGTTCTTTACTTAAATGTTCAGCTAGCACATCTCTGTGTCAAATGCCCTTTGTCTCAGGGCTTCGAGCCTGCATCAGAACAGATAAACGATTTGTTCTCTTGTGTCTGCCAGAGCCGCCCCATTCACATTTCACATTAAAAATGCTCTTAAAATCTTACGGTACAAACTATACTCTTCTTCATGTAACAGGATACATCAATCTTTTGCCAAATATACTATTTCTGTGCCAAAAAGAAAAGGAAATAAGAAATATACTGAAATTATAAAACCTGGGAGGGTTATCAGTAACAGCAGTTGTTCTCCATTTGAAGTTCAAATGGCTAATCTAAAACAAAAATAAAAACAAACTTCCCGTATAAGTTTACTTTTTTTTTAAATCTTTAGAAACAACAGATTCTTTTAGAAATGCAAGTGAATGCTTAAAAGCTTAAGAGATTGTGGAGAGAATATTTTTGTAATTCCTTTGGGGCATTGCAAGCATATGTTAAGCTTCTGCGAGGAATATTTACATGAGATCATATACTTGTGAAGCATTTTTCAATTTTAGAAAAATGTTACGAAGCAATCACTGAACATAGACTTTGCAAAATGCCCCTTTGCCTTCCTGACCATCTCATTGACAGTCTCTGTTATTTTTGGAGAAAAAGAATCGGGCCTCATTAAATGTGATCTTTGGCATCTGGCCTGAAATCTCATAAAGGAGATGTCCTTTTTAGATCGTTGGTGTCATTTTGCTCAAGATAACCTCTGGTCTCTCGCTACCTGGAGAACCCATCCTGTTATCAAGGCATTTCCTTTCAAAAAGGAGGGGGGAGAGATTCTGTTTGCACACCTGAAGAGAGTCCAAAAGACATTGTGGTCGCTCTGTTTTTGTCGCCTTCACCTGGGCTAGTCATGGGGGAAGGATGGTGGGGGCAAGGGGGTCTCCCGTGACAGTGAGAGAGATTTTGGAGCTGGACCACAATGGTGCAGTCCAAGCCAGACATCTGCCAGCACTGAGTACCTGACAGTCATATCTATTTACCTAATGATTATATAATATTTTTAATGGCATAGGGATGTGCAGTGATTTTCCAAGGAAGATTTTAAAAGGTCTCGGTACTGTACAGTGCAGGGAAATAAAATGGACAGAGCACCTTAAAATGTGTGTCCCCCTGCTGCCTGGAGTCAAGTCGACTGGGGTGAAGGTTTTATGGGAAGATCACTCTAAAACCAACGGTCCAGGCTAGGTTCTGCTCCTGCCCACCAAATGCCACTGCCATGCAGTTATTTTTTATTTCATGGTGTGGGAACCAAAGATTTATAGTTTAATAGTTTCCCCCTTTACAATGTTATTTTAAAGTGTTCTAGAGATGAAAGAAAGAAAAAGAAAAAAGGAAGGAAGGAAGGAAGGAAGGAAGGAAGGAGGAAAACTGTGTCAGAGTCACTGCCTGAATATGGAAAGTGCCAAATGTCATTTTTTTTAATTTATTGATCAGAGAGGGTTGGGGGGAAACATCTGTTTATTCCACTTATTTATGCATTCAATGGTTTGGTTGAATCCTATATGTGCCCTGATGGGGGACTGAACCTGCAGCCTTGGTGTATCAGGACAATGCTCTAACCAACTGAGCTACCTGGCCAGACCCAAATACCATTTTTAACAGATTTAATCTTAGAAGGATTACCACTGGTTCTGCCCCTGCCCCTGATTTCATCAATAAGGATGTTAGTATAATCTGACAATATAAAAGTGTCTTAGATACTGAGATCATTAGCTTTTAGTTTCAGTATATTTATCTGAACATTGATGAATCCTTCCCTAAGAGAAAGAAAAAGAAACAGAAAAAGGAGAGATTTATTTAAGAAGCCACAGTGATACTCGCCTAACTCTTCCACACTCAAAGATCTAAAAAACTGAACATTCCTATAAGCAAAAGCCAGGCTTTGCTCTGAAATTAGTCCTTTTAAAGATTGTCCTCTTAAGGCAGTTTCTGAGGGCCTGGGGTCCCACTGCAACTGTGTTAAATTTCGGAAGGCAGGCATGACTGCCATGCTGGAGCTGTTGGCAAAAACTCTGATAAAGTTTGCTGGTCCTGCGTTCCCTCACAATGAGCATCAAACTACACCACAGAAAATCCCAGCGATACAAAGATTTTAAAACAGGCTTTCTGGATTTCTTTCTTTCCTTTCTTTTCTTTCTCTTCCTTTCTTTTTTTCTCCCCCTCTTTACTCCTCTAACCGGATAGATCTGGAAAATGGGCCGGGAAATTAATAATAGAGTAAACACCCAGTGATCTGGAGCCACGGGCTTATTTACAGAAGATTCCTAGGGTAGCTGGCGGGTGGTGGAGAGGGGGGCGGGGTCCCAGGGTGGAGGGCAGAGCCAGTTGGGGCAGAATACGGTTCCCTCCCTCTTGCGCCGGCCTAGGAGCGCAGCAGAGCAGCTAATTTTGATGTCCCTGGGAGCTCCGCTATAGCTGGGCAGTCCTCTTGGAAAACTAAAACCAAATTCCAATACAAATCCGCGTCCCATGCTGGAGCGCGGGCGCGGCGTGGCGCCGGGCCACGGGTGCGCTCCGCTCCGTAAACTGCTGTTGACGCCCCCAGGCGCTGGGCGGTTTTTGGGTATCTGCGAAGGGCGTCGAACAGCTAGCTTAGGATCGCACCGGCCTCCTGAGCGCAGCTGAGGCTTTGGGGCTTCGGGCTGGGCAGGCAGGGACAACCCCATGACCTCAGGAGGCCGCTGGGACCCACCCCACAGCCCTGCCCCCTGTCCTTCCCGTACTTGCGAGCCCTCCCGGGAACCCCCAGGGTGGGGAGCACACCTGGCCCTACTCTAATGAAGCTACTAGGGCCCCCTGGGGGCAGTGATGACCAGGGGTCATGGTCCCAATAGAGCAAGTACCAGTATACATTTGGGAGGCTGGTGAGTGTGTGTGTGTGTGTGTGTGTGTGTGTGTGTGTGTGTGTGTGTGTTGGAGGGGAGGATGCATGGAAACAGGGAGAGAAGGTGTTCTCCCTGCTTGCATATCCTTCATTCCAGGCTTCAAGATCCTTCCTTGGCACCAGAAGCTCCAGCCACTGTTAAACATTCCAGGTCACTCGTCCTTTCTTCTCCAAGGGCAGCTCCCAGACCCTTCTCCCCATCCTAGCCTTTGTCTACACTGAACTTGGAGCAGGAGTGACTTAATGGGTCCAAGTCCTCAGCTTAGGTGATTGCCTTCTGAGTCTCTCTGATAGCCCTGGGAGACAGGGCATGGGAAGAAGTGCCAAAAGTTATAGACAGGACACGAGGGTGGAACAGTGTTCAGGCAGTAAGAGGCCAAAGCCTGGGCAGGAAGGACCAAGGTGGGCTTCTGTTAGTAATACTCTCCCAGCCCCAGCACACCAGCATCTCCCTGCTCTCTGCCCCTCTGGGCCTCTTTTGGGATTGCCTATCACGCTGGGATCCTCTGGCTTGCTTTCCTTTGGGAGAACCCCCAAAAGAGCCAGAAACCCACTTGTACAGACCTCTGGAAGTGCCCAGTAGGTCCAGGGCAAGTTTATGTTGCAAAGAGGATCTGCACCACTGACCAGACTTCCCAGCCCAGGAATCCCTTCACAGGCATCCTTGCCGGGGAGTCCCTCGGGACAGTGGTTTTCACTCCTCCCCGCTTGGCTCTATAGGGTTTCCAGGCTTCTTCTATTCCCCAACTGAAAGAACCGGCCACAAAGAAAAGCAGCTCTTTGGAATTTTAGCTTGGAAACACTCAAGATTGGTGATCAGATTATTTAAAATACAGAAACTCAACTGAAATTCCCAGTGTACAGCTCACATCCAGGCCTGGGCTGGGTGGGGCGAGGGGTGTGGGGACTGAACACAGAACTATTTCCTCTCCTCCTCCTCTCTTCCCAAACCTCCACAGAAACCCCTCCCTCATCCTCCCTTCTTGAAATAAGGGCCCTTTCTAGTCCTAACTAAAGATCCAAGAATCTGTGAAGGGAGGGATGTGATTTTGCAATCCCAAATCCTAGTTATAGAAAAAAAAAACCCTGTTATTTAACAAAAATAATGGAAAAGAAAATGAGTTTTTGAACAAGGTGTGAGGTGCTCCGTAGATGATTATGATTTGGGGAAGGAGTGGTGCATTCCAGTCCTGGCCTCCCAGTGGAAAACGTGTCTTGTGAGTGTCTTAAAATTGCCCAACTCTGCTGCAAGCTCATATAAAGATCTGAATTCTGTAGGCTCTCGATGCATTCTTTCTGTCTCAGCCTTGTTATATTGGGCACACTTACGGGAAACGCACAAAGGCCTTTCAAATGTAAACAATAAAAGCTGTCATGGGGCCATCAAACTTATTGTAGTGACCACATAAATATTGGAATAACATGCCTGACTGGTCCAAAACATCACCACCCTGAAATCACAGGTTGCCATGTTTATAAATGCCCCCAAAGTTAAGACAGTAACAATTTCCCCAGATTCGGGTTTGATCTCTAAAATGGTTTTCAAAAAGGAAAACATGTGCGAGCGTATTTGAGAGGCAGAGATGGCTGAGTGTTGTTCGCACCTGGCACGTCAGTACTCTGGATCTGACTTTAGCCAGTGAGCAAGTGAAATGCAGGCTGGCGGCGGGGGTTATTCCTGGGACTCTTGCCTTTGAGGTCCTCCTCTCCATTCTGTCTTGCTCCCCTCCTTTCTCACCTCCTACAGATGGTGCGGGGGACAGGGAGCCTGGGGTTTTGCTCCGCCTGCGTGCACAGCAATTTGACTTGCTTTGTTTTTTGTTTTGTCCCTCTCTAAAGGGTAAAGATGTTCCCACATTGTTGCAGGACTGTACTCCTTTATGCCCCACAATCATGAGACAGCCTGGGAGCCTGAAAGCCTCTCGCCCTGGCCCCTACCCCCGCTAGAGAAAAATTGCTAGACAGAGCTGGGTTTGTTCCGGAGCCTGGGCGGAGCGAGGCTTGGAGAGAATTCCCCTTTTCTGGGGCTGTTGGATGTCTAGATTTTGAAGATTTATATCGAAAGTGACAAAAGCAATGTTATCAGAAGGTGGGTTAAGGCCCCTGCTCTGTGTTGAAACCAGTGCATAAACAAACAAACACTGAGGCGGATGGCTGGGCCCTGGACCACCTCTCTGAGGGCTGCTGCATACCCTGCCTTGGACTTGGGACTTTGGACTTGGGGCATCTTTTAAATTTAGGATGGGCCAAGAGTGGCAACAAACTTCAGGGCTTCTCTGATTTTTCCTCAACACAACAAGGCATTCCCCTCCAAATTACTCATTCAGAGTCCTGAGGAATAATCAGGAGTGGTAAAAAAAAAAATTATAACATCACTATAGATAAAGCTTCCCTAAAAAAAAAAATGAAGATCTTTCTTCAAAGAAAGGGGCAGAATTATTATTAAAAATATACCTATAGAATGAAAAAAATCGCCTTGCAAATCAGCGATCTCAGGCTGGTGAGTCTGGCTTGCTCTTTCCTCCTATCGCCTGTTTATCTGGGGAGCAAGGCCCCGGAGCTTGGCTGTGAGCTTTACCGACACGGGAATGAGACGGCTGAAGGTTGTCACTCATGTATTTTAGTCTTCCGGTCTATGTCGGTTAGTCTTTAACTACTGACAGGCAACAAATAGAGATACCTGTGTGGCAAGCAGACTTTTAAATGTATTGATTGGCCTAGAACACCGGAGGAGTGCATTTTATAAAGCCAAGAGTGTGTGAATACGGAAGTAAGTTGGGTTGACAAAACCAAAGCAGCAACAGAAGCCTCCCCGGTACTATACTTGAGAACCTCTGTGTGCGTCAAGCCACTTCGGTTATTTCATTGAGGGAAATGCTAGGAATGGAGTTACTGTGACAGCTGTGCCCATGTTTGCGAGGGTGGCTACCACTTGCCCTCTGCTCACTGTGCTGAGCAGTGAGGCTGGTGGTTTGGCAAGTGGAAATCCTGTTTAAGAGCAGAAGGATCTAGAATTGAGGTTACTAAATAAAAACTACTGGGGGAAAGGTATAAGGGCGAAAACATCAAGAGCATTAGGATCTAGTGTTCAGTAATAAACACGGAGTATTCCCCCCTGCAGCGGCCTGTGTTGAAAGGGGCCCAGGTGGTTATGGCTGTGAGACAGATAAATAAATATGATATTGAGACATCATTTCCTCACCAAGACCAGGAAGTGGAATCTCTGCTGATTTGATCTCAATCTATTAATGTGTCTGATACATTGTAAAAAATTATTACATGGTTTTGAAAAAGGCGACATGCAAGGAATGGCGGGGAGGGGAGTGGGAATTAAAGGGATGTGATTTTGTGAATGTTTGAGAACAGAAAAGGGAGAGGGAAAGAAAGCACACAAGGAAGGTGTGTATTTAACTTAACTTTGTATTTTGCCACACATTGTTTTCATTTATGGCTGTGTCTGGTAAATGAACGCATTTGACATGGCTCATAAATACAGTACTACCTAGAGCCTACGAGAAAGCCAGGGTGCTGAGCTCCACTAAAGCTTCTGCCCACGGCATCTGCTTGGGGCAGGGGGAGTCAAATATTTTTTTTTCTTCTTAGTAAAATTATCTGCCCGACAAACAATGAAGCGTGCGGAAGTACTGTTTAGAGTGTGCGTCTCTACATACACTTTACACACGCTAGCTGTTACCTTCTGGGATACTTCCTTTCCTATCAATGTCCATGTATCTATCTTTTAAATTTCAGTGGCTTTTAAAGCGAACAGGACAGGATGGAAACAATCGCACGCATGCAGTTCGTGCACCTTGAGCCAGAAGCACCAGCGCGCTCCCTTATGGGTCTGTGCAGACAACTCTCAGACAGGAGGCGTAGTTCATTGGCACGAAGGTTATACATTTAACAGTCTTCTTTAATGCAAACATTTTTCTTTAAAAAGGAGACTAGACAGAAGTCAGGGCAAGCTGTATTCTAGCACTGCAGATAACACTACTACTACTGACAATGTATTTTTAATGCACAGTTCTCACATAAATTTCATTTCATGAATACACTGGTAAGTACATGTTGCTGGGGCTTCCAAAATGTGGCGTATCCCACTGATGGCTCCAACTTGCGAGTGGGCTCAGTTCTGTAATTGGAATGAAAGGAATTTTAACACTATTTAGACAAAGACTCAAATGCAGTGTAAAGGGAAGGCTAGAGTTCCTAATATGATTTTTTTTTAAATTTAGCGACTTACTTGTAATAGGGGCACTTACACAGGATTTAGGATTTCTTTGTTAAAAAAGCATGTATTTGTGTTCAGCAGTCCACTCCCCTTTAAAGTTTTTAGTAATGATTATTTCTAAAAACGCCTTTCACTGGACGCTAGCCTTCTCGTAAAGCCAGACACCAAAACCCCATTTTTGCCAGCACCCCAATATTTTGCCTGCTAATCTTTGGGGCCAAAGCCTCTTATTATATTGAACTGCCTTGCAGGGTTCTGTAAAAAAAAAGGCCTAATTGTTGCCCAACTGTATTTTTCTCCCAAGTCGCATTCTTCGTGAGATAATTGCAATAACTCTATACTGAATGTCACTCTTATTTTAAAATTTGCATTTGCCTAAAAACCTGTCATCTAATGCTGAGCTTTTTGCATCAGTGGCCTCTTCATTTCTGCTTCTTCAGGGGGTTGCTGCCTATCTTCTCCTTGGGATCAGAGAGAAGAAAAAAATATCTATGAAGCAGAGAACAGCTAACATCCAGCACACGGAAGTGGGTTTACTCTTAAGACTTTGTTAAGCAAAATTAAATGTGGATTTGGGAGATTATCTATACTGGCACTGAAAGGAAGGTCAAAATGTACAGAGTATGTGCTGTCTGTAAAAAAAAAAAAAAAAGGGAAGGAAGACAAGATGATAAACTGGCCAGCACTCATCAGCGCCAAGCACAACCTGTTTTCTTCAAAACAAGGCCTTCGGTCAGAGTTGCAATATTATCTTAAAAAAAAAAAGGGAACGGAAAATGAAATAAAACAAAAGTCATCGTGTTTGGCTCTATTTTCAAAATAGCCTTGGCTTTCTCTAACACTCTGTTGGTGTTCTAGGGGAAGGTGACCACGAGTTGCACGACTTTGTGTCATTTTAAAATAGGTCAGCGCTGTTCCTGAAGGTAGCTCAAGACTTTCGGTATGATACACAGTATATTTTAGGGGGTAGATACCAATAGATCAAAGCACAGCCTTTATTCCATTATTTTTTGGAGTGTATTTCATGAGCGAAGGTGATCTGAAATCATTACCAGCTTGTCTCAGTGGAGAAACCTCCGCTAAGTGTTCACAGGGACATAGGATTTAATAACAGAGTTTAAACACAGAAATGTACTTGGAGTTTCGTAAGTGAGGGGTGGATTTTTCTTTTTCCTACTGAGGAAAAATGACCTTCAAAGTTAAAACACAAACAACTTCGATTTGTCCAAAGTGTTGATGTTAAATCTTGTCTGGCCTTGCTAACAAGAAAATCATGGTGTACACAGGAAGAAGGGAAAATAATCAATTTCACCCCCCAAGCAAGAATTGCTGATCTTTACCATTAAATGCATAGGCGCCCGAGCCACCTCCTCCATGCCTAATTTTCCCGGCTTATTTCCCGCTAGATGGGCAGCAGGCTGGGTCAGACGCTCAGGTCAGTGCTGAGAAGGTCCTGCTTTGTGGCTGGGAGTTTTGTTTGTTTTCACCAGAGGGCAATGATAGCTCAACTCATTTAAAAACTGAAAACTTTGGTGGTGGTGGTAGGGGGTAGATTTGAGAGGTCATCACTTACATTTATATTAAATATTGCTAATTATTAAAAGGTACTGGCCTCCCGCCTCACAAAATGGCCTATGTTTCACTCTGAATTATTGCCTCCCTACTCCTCCATTAACCCTTCCTCTGGAGAAAAGGATGCATTTTACACTTCTAATGCGGTGCTGGGCCCAGTTAAACTGTACACTGAGAAACTGAGTACAGAATCAAAAAAAAATGCAGTTTATTATTGTAGATTATTCTTTCTCTTGATATAACCAGAATTGAAAATGAAAGAAAAGCACATAGGAACATCACGCGTGGTTAGTTAGTAACTCAAGGTATAAAACAATTTTGCACAGCAAAATATGTAAAAGAAAAGTAACTGACAAGATTTTTTTATATTTATTGTGGTAAGATTTACTTTTCATTTTTTTTAAGACAGGATGTCAGTCCCTGAAAATAACATTTACTGATTATTGCCTTGAAAACTGTGGATTTTTTTAAGTTACAGAAAATCCAGTTCTGCACCACAATACAACTGTAAAAAAATCTGCATCATTTTAAAACTGTGCAGTAATGCCATTTTTATAACTGCATAAATTTTATTAGCGTTCTAAACAGTTTTGCAAATTTTTTGTATTATATGCTTGCAGGTTATATCTTAGTGCAATTCAGTCCCAAATACTTTAATTTTGAAAAAAACATACATTTTGAATGTAAAATACCCCTACAGATATAAACAGGGGTGTTTCCCCTTTTAATACTTTGGTTTTCAATACAGTCAGTGGTATAGCAAAGACTACACATACCCAACTTATATTTAAGTTGCAAGCACATGCTGTATAAGCTACTTTTTAAACAGTCCCCTTGCAAACTCTACCCCCCTTAACATCACAACAGTAAACAATTTAGTGCATCAATCTTTTAAAAAATCTACAGCTAAACAGACCTAACTCTTTCAAATTTATCTATAACATTCCTTTATCTGTAGCATACATTTTAACTGGGCTAACAGATTATAAAAACTAGAATTAAATTATATACTAGAAACCCATAGCATTCCACATTTGACAATGACCAAAAGCAAAAAAAAAAAAAAAAAAGATAAAATAAAATTAAACAAACAAAAATACCAACGGGGAAGATTTCTTTTCCTTAAAAAATAAATTTTAGACTGCTTTCGCCAACAGCACAATTTGAGTCCCCAAAGTGAGGTGTCATCTTATTAAAAAGAAAACATTAAGAATCCTTTAATGTGTGCCATGTCAAATTTTTACCCCATTCTGGCATCTTTGATAAGGAATGCCTTCAGTGCATTTACAATGGGAAGCTGAAGTTCTGAGTAACTCAAAGCAGTTTTGGAGCAGATGCAAACTTTCATGGGAAGAAGGCTCTAGGGTTGCACTTTTTCGTTCTGAACTCAAAGAAGTCATGAGGCAATAAAACAAAAGTATGAATGCCATGCCATACGTCTTCGAACGTCCATTTCCAAGCCAAAAGGAAAAAAAAAAGAAAAATAATTATACCGTACATGTCCAGCATGCAGGCTTTTTTTTTATTAATATAATGTCTCTTTTCCATAAAGTCTTTGAAACAGTTATCGTTCATTGTTGCTAAGAGAAAGTAGCAAGCATAATAATGCATGAGATGAGAATGAGTTTTTTAATGGCAGACTAAACTTTCAGATTTGGCATCATAAGGCCAAAACTGGCAAGTCACACCCAGAAGGTTGATGCAGGCTTGATTGTGGCAGGTTCATGAGGATTTTTCTCTATTTTAGCATAACAGTGCTAAAAAAAAACCCGATGGAACTCAGCACGCTGCAAGTCTCTAACATTTCACATTTTTTTTCTTTGCAAGCTCAATCTCACATGAAGAACTCAGAAGAAGAAAAAAAAACTTAGCTTTTTTTTTTCTTTTATCTCAGAGGAGATGGGTGGAGAGGGAGTGAGGGTGGAGGTTTGGAAAAAAGGGCAACACAGCAAGCTCCAAAAAGTAAAATTAAAAAAAAAAAGTCCAAACAAAATGAAAACACACACAGAAAATGGAACACCAGCTCATGAACTGAAGAAGAAAAAGAAAAAAAATATGTAAATGATGCAGGCTTCAAAGGTGAGCATGAAGAACTCTGCAGAGATCTTTGAACATTGTGCAAGGGGGGGGGGCGGTTAAAAAAAACAAGCTACCAAGTTATGGAGAATTTCAGATTGGCAATCCATGAGCCAGACATCCATTCCCTCCCCAATTTAAAAAACAGCCACCACCACCAACCAACTAGGAGCAGGGTTGTGTGTGTGTACGTGTGGGGGGCAAGTGGGTGGGGTGGAACTCGGTAGGGGAATGGGCAAGGTGGTGGCGAGCATGACTCTGGAACTAGCAAGCCCGCACCCGAGTCGGACCCCCACGGAGTACTTATCAAGGTGGCTAGCTGGGATCGCGTGTCAGACTCACATGAAAAACTCGGGAGAGGACGGGTTGTCGCTGCTGGAGCCGTTTTCTCGGAAGCCGCTGCTCACCAACTTCTCGTATTTCTCCTTGTACGCGTCCCTCTCGCGCACGAGCCTGGAGATCTCCTGCTTGAGGTGGTCGACCTGCTGCAGCAGCTGGTTCTTCTCGGACTCCAGGACGTGTCTCTGCTGCACCCTCTTGAAGCGGCAGGACTGGGCATAGCCGCGGTTTTTCAGGGTCCGCCTCTTCTGCTTCAGCCGGATCACCTCCTCCTTGCTGACCCCGCGCAGCTGCCGGTTCAGCTCGCGCACCGACATGGTCACCAGCTGCTCGTCGGAGAAGCGGTCGTCGAAGTGCAGGCCACCAGCGGTGTGGTGCGGGTGCAGGGTGCCCCCCGCCCCCGCCGCGCCCCCGCCGCCGCCGCCGCCACCTCCGCCGCCGCCCCCGGCGCTGGCCGGGCCCCCGCCGCCCGTGCCGCCCGCGCCACCGGCCGAGGCGGACGCGCTGCCCGCGGCGCCCGGCGCACCGGCCGTCGGGTGGTGGTGGTGGCCGGCGGCGTGGTGGTGGTGGTGGTGGTGGTAATGCGGGCCCGCGCCGCTCTGCGCAGCGGCCGCGGCGATCACGGCGGACACCACGGCGGCGGCGGGGCCCATCTCTTCACCGCTGCTGCCCAGGGAAGGGCCGGCGCTTGCCCCGGCCGCCGAAGCCAGCTGCTGCGCCCCGCGCGCGTAGCCATCGAAGCCGCTCTGAAGCTGGTGGCTGTTGCTGATGAGCGCCTCGACTGCGTCCTCGGGGCTGAAGCCCAGCGCCTCGGGGTTCAGCTGCTGCGGGTAGCCGGTCATCCAGTAGTAGTCTTCCAGGTGCGCCTTCTGCTCGCTGCCCGAGCCCGGGCTGGGCGCCGAGAAGCTGGGGGAAGGCGGCACTGAGCTGCACGGCGTGCTCATGGGGGTGGAGGACAGCGAGCCCCCGGCGATGAGACGGCCGCACTGGCTGATGATGCGGTCGGTCTCCACCGGTTCCTTTTTCACTTCAAACTTCATCAGATCGAAGTCATTAACATATTCCATGGCCAGGGGACTGGTGGGCAGGTCGGAGTTGCTCATTGCCAGTTCTGATGCCATTCTCCTGCCGCCGCCGCCGCCGCCGCTCCGCCAGATGGGCTGCAGGAGAGGGGCCAGCGGGCTGTGCTGGGTGGCCAGCGGGTGAGCCAGCTTGCCGGGCTGGGGCGCTTCTAGCTAGCGCGGCGGTGGCTGGCCCGAAACCTCCGAGCGCGCACACACCCCCCCGCCCTGCCCGCGCCCCCCGCGTCCGCCCTCCCTCCCCTTGCTCACGCCAATGTGCTCGCTCGCCCCGGCCCCTCCTCGCCTGCTCGCCTTCGTGCGCGCCGAGCCAGCGGCTTCAAGCTCGGGAAGGTCCTCTGCGGGCTGCGGTGGCGGCGGCGGCGAAGCCGGAGGAGCCCGGCCTGGTGCGCGGCGTCCCCAGCTCGCCGCTCCGCTGCGCGCTTTGCATAAGGAGGGTTCGCCTAGCCGGCCGGGCTGCAGGCGGGGCGCGCGCGGCGGCAGCTCTGGGCTGTCGGCTCGGCTGGCTGCTGTCCGGGCGGCGCGGGCCTTGGCACTGGGGAGTTAACACTTCATGCTTCTCGCCTCCTCTTCTGCCTGGCTCTTTTTATTTTTTTTCTTTCCTCTCTTTCTCCCGCGCGCTCTCTCCGTGCAAAGTGCAAGACAGAGGTGCAGCCGGCTGGAGGAAAGGGAGGGGGGAGTTTAGTTCTTTCTTGCCTTTTTTTTTTAAAAAAAAAGCAAAATTGCGAAGTCCTGGGGAAAGGCGAGGCAGAGAGCAAAAGGGGGGTGGCTGAGCCGACGAGCAGCCTGAGCTACAGCTCGAAGATGAAAAAAGATTTTAAAGCCTCTGATCCAGCAAGAAGAGTTTAAAGCAATTGCTGAGTTTTATAGCACTTGTGACGTCAGGCCCAGATGGGAAATTGACTGCTACTCCGGGCCAATGGGAAGCAGCGAGAGCGGCCGCGATTAGCATAATAGTATAGAAACAAGGAAACTTTTCGGAGCTGTCAATCAGGGCCCAATCAGCTGACTGTCAGCTGGGACGCACTGGCTTAACCCTTCCAACGCCGCCGTCTCCCCGGGAGAGAGCAAAAGCAGGCGCAAAGTTTGGTGCAAGAGGGGAAAGAGTTTTCCAGAGGGGCTGCAGGAACCCGGGAGGATCGAGAGAACGGTTTGCTTTACTTCGGAGTTCGACAGAGGCCTGCCTTCCGGAGCCCCAACTGGCCCGCCATTCACTCTGCCTGACTGCCCTCCCCTGCCCGCCTCGGTGCCCAGGATTGTGAATTAGCCTGGCAGCCTTCCCTTCTCGCTCCACCTTCGGCACCCAGGTGTCTGCCTCGGGGACCTTTCTTTCCCCAGCCTGGCTGTGCCCGGAGCTCAAACTTGCTCCCAACTCTTTGTCCCTCTCCTGGTCTCCGCGCGCGGAGGTGCAGGCGTCCCGACTGCGCCCAGGACACTGCTCAGCTGCCCTGCGGCCGGGGTGGTGCGGGGTCCGCGGAGCAAGTCCGTTTTAATCACCCTGTTTTATAGGAGGTGAAATAAGTTGTTCAGGGGCCATTACGCTCAGGGACAGGCTGCTCGCAGACGTCGTGTACCCTAGGGGGTAGCGAGCGCCTACGAGAGTTAACTCCGGGAAAGCTCAGTCAGGTCAGTCCCGCTCAGCCCTCCGGCTTCCGACTCTGGCTCGTTTGACCTTTGAGATTCACATTCATATCTCTCTCTCTCTCTCTCTCTCTCTCTCTCTCTCTCTCTCTCTTCCCCCCGTCCCTCCCTCCCTCTCCCTCCTTCCTTCTCTTCCCCCTTGTCCCATGTCACTCACACACATTCTTACATACACATTCATACACAGGCTCAACCACCCCTATGAAATCTGACCCCTGTTATCAGGGTCCGCGGGCCCTTTGCACTTTTACGTTTCACTAATTATCATACTTGATCGTGGCGAGGAACTAGGGGGAAAAACAACACCCCAGCCTTCGCAGCTCCCCGCGAAGGGTTAAATTTTAAACCGCGGTTTCTCGGACAAGCCCGGAAACCCAGAGTGGGGGTGGGGTGGGGAACTGCTTCTCCCCCTCTCCGTTGCAGATGCTAATAACTGTTCAATGTTCTAGATCGATTCTTTTAAAGCTTATGCAAAAACAAAAAGGAAAGAGAAGAAAAAGAACTAACAACTCTGTTTCTAAGATTTTAAAGCGATAGGCAAGTCGGAGAGACCGAGATTTATTTGGGGGAAAGCAAGAGCGCGCGAGTGGACCCGGCGTTTGGAGACCAGCCTGTCTGCTTGCCTGGATGTTGAGACTGTGGATTCCTCCAATTAATGAAATGCATTTGGTGTTAGTAATATACATATTTTTACTGTCTGGGTGGGGGAGACGTTAGGAGGGTGCATTAAAAAAAAATTCTGAAAAGCCTGCAAAAAGATCGAAGAGTGAAAACTATTGTTGGACCAAGTTGGTTTTTACCTCAACAGCGCCACCTTTCGACAAAGGTCAGTTGAAATTGATCCGTGTCCAGTTTTGTTGATGAAGTGAAAAGAAACTGGTTTCCCAAAATGGGAGGAGGAAACAGGCACAGAGAGTTAAGTATGACTGCAGTAGGAGAACCCGGCCTTGTAGAAAAGTGGCTGAAGACAGTGCGGGCAGATGTGAGAGTCATATTTCCCCCCAATGTCTCCCTTGATTGTCGATCAAGGGGCCAGGGGACATAGAAGCCTTCGGAGTGTAATTCTGGCTGAGAGACTTTTAGCAAGTGGATTCCCTGCGATAGGGCCGCAAACCCTTTAAAAGTGTCAGGATGGATTTCCAGCGGGCTTTACGGCAATATCAATAGAATTAAAGTTACTTGTAATTCAGTGATAAATGAGATGCCTCTAGTAAGTAAGATTAAGTGCAGTGCTATAAAGTTGTTTATCTGAAAAGTAATTCTCAGAAAACCTGACTTCTGACACTTAGTCATATATTAAGCCCGCCTCTTGAACATTGCACTTCAGAACGCTCTCACCCACCCCACAGCATACTTTACTATTTATAACGAGAACTTAGGTGTCACTCACCAGCTTCAGACACCAGATTAGACTTGTGTTAATTTCTGTGATGCTAGCAGCCTTCAATTTCAGCAGACCCCCTCCAAAGGAGGTTTGTAGGCACATCATAATCCTAAAAAGCCAGTGCTGTTGGTATTTTTCAGAAAAGGACCTTTTCTTTTCGTCATTACTGCAGTGAATCTGTTTGTAAGGGTAGTTTGGTTTTATGGAAATACTTTGTAGCGATGGAGTGAAGTATGTCTATTGCCAGTTTGGAGAAGAAAGACTGATGGCTATGTCAATATTTAGGAAACCTAACAGAATTCCTTTGCTTTCCACCTGTTAAACAGTATTTCACTTACTAATGAAGTTAAGGGATTATAGTTTATTTATTCAGAGGAAAATCTTGAACTACATAAACATATTATGTCATTTAGCATTGTTCATAGCAGTAGCTTTCTAGGCTCCTTAAAAATCATTAGCCACAAATGTCTGAAGTTTATAATTTTTCATGTAAAACATGAATTTAAATGTAGCTAGGAAGAATTGATTCTTTTTTGTTTATGATAACTGTTTTTTATCCTTTTGTGTCACATTTTTGTTAAAAGATGTAAAAGATGTTATTTGCCTCTCATGAAAGTATTTTTGGCCAGGAACACTGAAACTTCTGAATTCATAAACAACGTTTATAAACAAAGTTTGCTCCTGATGAAGACCATGCAATAGTGATTCATGGCCATGCACCTAATTGTTGCAATTATATATCATTTCTAGAAATTAAATGCTCATGTTTGGGCAGTAAATGTATTATTATCTGCACATTTTTCATGGTTTATTTTTGTGCATGGCTGTCAAGCCATGGTGTTTTTCTTCCTCTTTTTGCAGAGCTTTACAGTCTCCCCATTTTTCTTGAAAAAAAAAGAGAGGATCAGAATTATTTTTTAGATGTGTAGTAGGAGCACTCTCAGGCTTATCACTTAATTCTCATTTCTGTCCTTTTTACTTTATTATTTAGTGATTCACAGGGGTGTCTAAACATTTACAGTTCTCTGTGAGTGGCGTTTCTTTCCCAACAATTGAGCTCTCTCATTTCAATTAGCGCTATTCAGGTTTTTGATTCTGTACAATTACAGCCGGCCACATTTCCGGCGACTTGGTTGCTCACACTGTCTGTTTCACTTCTCCCCAAGCCCAGCTAATCCAAATATGACAGGAACCGTGTTTTCGTGCTGCTGAATATCCCCTTGCTATATATATGCTAGTAATCTCCATAGAACAATACGGAGTAATTTCGAAACCATGCATTTGTCATTATTGACCAATTCCAACCAGTGGCATTAAAGTTTCTGAAAGCTGTGAATATTTATAGAAGAATTTTGGGAGGGAGGAGGGCATGAGTCGAATCATGTAGATGATTGCGAAACCGTCACATCCAAAACACAGTTGTAGATTGATGTTAGTACATACACAACTATATGCAAAAAAAAAAAAAAAAGAAAAGAAAAAAGAAAAATCCTGCTCATATCCAAATCACAGTGACTGAAAGCTTAGAAACAATATGTTTTTTTCTAATGGTGAGTTACCCCTATTCAGGTATGTCGGGCTGGAATCAGACATAAACAACCTAAAAAGAACAAAATGCATCAAGTGTAGTGGCTGCTCTCTTTGTTTCTCCGGAAGCTGCTTTGATGGTGCGGAGCTAGCCAGAGTCCACTAAATTTCACTGTGAAACCGACTATAGGGATCTGAGAAAAGTAACTGAATGAGAAGGCATAGACTGGTTTTAGGTGGGATGTTAGATACATCCTTTTAACAGTCTTTAGTTAGCAGGGTAAGTAAATCACAAATCATTGTTAGCAGATTCATGGAAGAAAATTAATAGAATCAGACGAGATAATCTGATAAGGGCAAACTTGCTGAGGAAACAGTCTTGCCTCATATTGCAGAATGTGAAACAACAGTCTGATTACTAGGAGTCGTTATGAATAGGTGAATTATGTGCTAAATAATCAGCAGAGTAATTCAGCATTTATTAATTCTTTTCTCTTTAAACGATTCACAGTTGTAAGTTAAAGCTGCTCTCTCTTTGAAGACACATCTTTTATAATTTTTATTGGAGGTAATTTATTATTTGCATTACCTGTATTTACTTCATCACTGAACATTTTGCATTCAAATTTATGTAATGCATTATGCTTGAGAATATATTTCTGCCTGATTAGCATAAATAGTCACTTACCTCATGAATTACTAACAAAGTTTATCTTAAAATATAGGTCTTTTTATTAAGTGGAACACAAACATATGTACAATAAATTCTGATTTTCCGGTGCCATTAAAGAACAACTCACATTTGGTTTCGGCTGAAAGGGCGGGTGTAAGCTGCAGAAGAAGGCAACATTCAGACAAGTGAGGTCGGTAGGTTTCTTTCAAGGGGTTGTTATTTAGAGGGGGTGCCTACCTGCCTGCCTGGGGTGGGCTGGGGGCAAAATGCTGGGAAAGGGCCTAGGTTCTCCCTATGCTGTTTAGATTGCTTCCTGGATGATCTCGACGTGGACCGTGTGTTCTGAAAACACCTGCAACTCATCACCTACACCTTTGTGAGGGACCATGATAGAAAGTACATCTCATGCACAGAGTGTGGGTTTGCTTATTTTATGTTGATTTTGTTTGTTTGTTTGTTTGTTTGCATCTCCCTAGAGTTCCACCGGAGAACACAATACACATTGTTTCTTTTGCACAAGAGATGTGAAAAACCCAGATGTTTTCTCAAGTGAGAATTCCCGGGCAGGTCTTCCAAAATGTGCTCAGTTTCCTTCCCGTTCTTCACCTGAAAAAGACACCCAATCTTTCCAGCAGACAGGAGGTGATTAATAGTTTTGTGCAAATATGAACATTTGGATTTTCGTTGGTTTAAGGGCAACAGACAGAAAAACAAAAGGACAAACCTCTTTGCCCACTTGGGCCATTCCAAATTAGCAGGTCCCCTTGCTGCCTTTTTTTCTCCCGTTCAGGTTTCAATGTATAGCCCTCCCTTTAGGGACTCCTTCAATTAGGGACTGCCCATGATTCACTCCTCCATTGTCATCCCTTTTGATCCTATTCACAGTTTACACCCATGAGGGGATTTGTCTCGAAAGCATTCAACCCTTCCCACATTCTTACTGGAATGAAATCAGAACTGATTTAAAAAAGGGCACGAATGAAAAAAGGGACCTGATATTAGGACAGTATTTATTAGGCTGAGTCTTTTATGCCTGGTAACTCAGAGGACAGGGTGTCGGTGGTGGTAGCTCTGAAAGGTTGGGGCACTCTCCTGCCCCTGGGGATGGGGTGACTCACAGGACCTGTTCCGGAGGCATTTAGCAGCCATTCAACTTGGGAAATGGAAGCTGGATTTTTTAGAAAACACAGACTAAACTTAACTGCTTGTGTGATTACCGGGAGGAGTGTGTTGATGGAGATGATCGCTGAACTGGTGTGCTTCTGAATAAGCTTGGCCAGGGCCTGAGGGAAGGGACCCCTTGTGGCTCTGTTTTATATCTCAGTTCTTGGTTGCACAATGGGTTTTGCTGAGCTTTCTCACACGCCGTTCTCTTCCCTGAACACACCCTACGACGTGCCCAGGGACACTCTCCCAGCATCATGCCTCACGAAAGTGCTCCTGACCGGACAAAGAAGAGAACTAGGCTAAACAACCCTCCTCACATTGAAACTTAAAGTTGCATCTATAGACCTTTTGCTGGTGTTTTTATGTAGTTATTTTAAAGCAGTGATGCATGCAATCTGTTAAATACACACTTTTGAATGAGACAGAAATAGGAAGATATCAAACAAAAGAACTACTATATCTCATCTGCACCCTGATCTAATCCTGGTCTCAGGTGTTACCATCTGCAATAGTTGAGGCCCATGCATACACTTTTTACAGAATGGAACCATGATATACATACAGTTATTTAACTTGGGTTTCCTACAAAATGTGTATCTACCTTAACCACAAAAAGTGGCTCGGAGCACCCCTCTCTTTGTTGGCAGAATTCATGTAATAGAGTCTCAGACTGGGGTGGGTGAGGAGTTTAGAGGTCTGGCCTTAACCCACTCCAACCAAGCAATGATCAGAATCTTTTTATGACATTCTGACACATGAGTGGACAGCATGTAGGATCAATTTTACTAGGCCCAGCAGACATGGTGCCTAGGACCCATGAGACTGTTCAGAGCCCAGGAAAACATTTAAGTTTCTTCTAAAATCAGAGGGAAAGAAATAAATATAATATAGCATGGATTATATCCATTATTTTACCAACATAGTTATATAATTAAATGTTTATGGAAGAAGGGAACCACAGAAACCAAAGTGACTAGCACCCACAAAAGTCCAAGTGTGGTCTCCACAGATGTACTTGATTGCCTACAGTGACAGGATGTTCACTACCTATCAATTTTACTATACATCCTATCCATCTATCTTCTCACAGTTCTTGAGGTTGTCAGGAAATTTTTTTGCTTGTTTGTTTGTCTAGTACGAAGTCGTATCCCCTTCTACTGTACACGAGTCCTAATTTCATACAGTCATGAGGCCAGGTATAATGAGTCTGGATATCCTTGATATCCTTCATGCTCTCTGGGGAGTAGGAGGCAACCAAGGTATGACACCTTTACCCTGCCTTTGGTATTCCATTCTAAACATAGTCAGTGCCTTTAGCATTCCACTCGCCTGAATTTTAAGTACCCCTGCCTCCAGGTGGCTGACTCCCAGATGGGCCCACCTGGCTATTGTCCCCCTTGGAGGGTTCAGGTCCTAGAACTGAACCCAGATCACCAGGTGTGAGCTCCTCATCACGGAGCAACCGCCAGCCTCCCAGAGCCATAGTCTGTCTGCTGCCCCTGCAGACCATAATTGCACCAGCCTCTCGGCAGACACAGAACACCAGTGACTCATCGTGTGCGGCCGCAGGTCTTTTCTTCTCATATTTCCCCATCTTCTCTTTGTGTGCCTGTGCGTTGGAACCCAAGCACAGAAATGCACACCATGCCCAGTAGGCTTCTCATTAGGTTCAGCCTGTTCCCTGCTTGTTTGAATCTCTATGGATCTAGAATGTGCCATCAGCTGGTTTAAATTTGCTTCCCAGCTTTGTGCCAGCTGCAGATGAAATTGATGTGTGTGTGCATTTTTTTTTAAGTGTCTTGACTTCTCTGAAGCAGGTCCTTCACCTGCAAAATCAGACACGGCCGGGATCAGCGCTGGTGCCTGCGATGCAAAGCCACGAGGAGCTCTGCAAGTGGCTGGCTGCTCTTCGAATTCCTTACCACCTCCCTGGGTTGTTGGTAACAGCACTGGAAGGGACAAGCCCCTGGCACCTCAGGAGACACTGTCCTTCCCAGCCCTAATCATCACACAAACGACCTGCCCGATTATTCAAGTCTCCCAGCAGACATTTTAAATGAAAACGGGTTTATAACTTCTCTAATCATCAGGGGAACGCATGGCAAAGCCAGGAGAAGACACCACTTCACACCTGTTATGGCTATCATCAGAAAGACAAAAGATAAGTGTTGGTGAGGATGTGGCAAAGAGGGAAGCCTCATACACTGGTGGTGGGAATGTAAGTTGGTGTAGCCATTGTGGAAAACAGTATGAAGCTCTCTCAAAAACTGGAAACGGAGCTACCACACGGTCTAGAAATCCCACTTCCGGTGTCCGTTCGAAAGCCATGGAACCAGGACCTCGAAGAGCTCGCGGCACTGCCGTTTTCACTGCGGCGTTACACACAATGGCCGGAGCCCGAGCAGCCACCCCCGGGGAGTGGGTGAGGAAAATATGGTGTGATCTACACCATGGGATATGATACAGCCTTAAAAAATAAGGACCTCCTGGTGTTTGTGACCACCTGGATGAACCCGAAGGGTGTTATGCCAAGTGAGACAAACCAGACACAGAAAGACAAATACTGCACAACCTTGCTTCTGTGCAAAATCTAAAACAAGTCACACACACAGAAGCAGAAAGTAGAATGGTGGCTGTCGGGGGCTGGGGGGCGGGGGAAGTGGGGAGATGCTGGTCAAAGGCACAGACTTTCAGTGACGCAAGGTGAGTAAGTTCTGGAGTCTTACTGTACAGTGCAGAGACTACAGAATACAGCTACCACAGCATTGGATGCTTGAACTTTGCTAAGAGGATAGCTCTTGTGTTCTTGCTACACACACACACACACACACACACACACACACACACACACAGGAAATAGTAACTATATGAGCTAATGGGTATTTTAAATAGTTTGAGGTAATCAGTTCACAATGTACACATACAGCAAAACATTACATTGTGCACCTTAAATATATATAATTTCTATTTGTCAATTATACCCCAATAAAGCTGAAAAAAAAAAACTGAATTGGCCTATTGGGTAATTGGGGTAATTTGAAACTAAATTACCCCATCTGAATGTCATCCACATATCCTTCTAATTAATTCTAAAAATGACTTTACTTTCCTATGGTGTAGACAAAGCTCTCTGTCGAAGAGGGCAGATTAGTTACTTGTCTGATATGTCCCCCATCCTGATCTTCACAAAGCTTTGACCTGTCAAAAATATGTAGGAGTTGTCCAAAGTTGGGACCTCAGAGACTAATAAAAAATAGATGTAACCTAGAAAAACTGCGCCGGAGAGCTCTGTCTATGTTAAAAGCATCTCTGAGATCTGCTCTTTCATCCCTGGTTTTCGCTGTTGCTGTTGTGCACGTTGCCGGCTTCCCTGTCATTTCCTGATGCCAGTTTTGAAGCTGGGAGGCTCCAAGCCATTTTCTTGAACAGAAAGAGCTCAGAATTTCCAGTGTCCACCTTAGAGCTGCAACCGGTTCCCCCTGGTCTCTGGAATGGCTTTTGCAGAACTGCCTTTATGGCTCTCATCTGGCCCCCTGTCAGAGCCACCTGGGAGTGAGAGCAGAAAGGAGCCTGTGAGGTATTTATGACCTGCCCGCTCTGGTCAGGGTCCTGACTAAGGCCTTGGTGCTGACTGGTTCTGTACTCATCAGGGCTCTAGAGGAACGACAGAGACTCTTCAGACAAGTGTCACTGACTGTGGACTCCAGGCTTCAGGAGGAGCTGCTGGTCAGGGAGGAATGACGTGGGTGCTGGTAGATTGGGGTGGGGGGAAGGAGGGCCCTCCTGGAGACAGGCTATTAATGCACCCTGTGACCTCAGCAAAGTGCTTCACTGTCTTCCTCCAACTCATTCTTTTTCCCCCCCAGGCTTCAAAGGAACTAAACTGCATGAAGATGTTAAGAAACAAAAACAAAAGCAAAACCTCTGGATTGCATGGAGAAAATGTTTTCAGCCCTTGAGGTTGAACAGAGGTAGGTAAACAGGGACCTGACACCCGAACACACAGATGAAGCTGACGTGCTGGCTGTTATAGAGCACTGCTGGGCCCGCACGGTAAAGTCAGAACACCTTTGGGGTCAGAATAGCAGGGCCACACCCTCCTGCATCTCCAAGTGCAAGGTGCTGTGGTTTCAGAGCCTCTGGTGGCTGAGCAGTGAGGGAGGAAAGCCTGGATTTCTGAAGGTCACCAGGCAAGCAAGGAGATGTATTCAGGAGATGCTGTACTTTGGCACCAAGTGTGTGAATGCTTCTCCATCCCAGGAGTGAAACATGGGCTAGTCAGTTGACCAAGCTGGTCCTCAGTCTCCTCCCCAGCCAAAGGTCAAGAGGTTTTTGTGATCACAACGAGCTTGTGCACCGGTGCTTGGTGCAGGTTGCCCTGGTGGGTGCTCAAATGGAAGGAATCTATTGGCATGTGCCAAAGTCTGTGTTGATATTCTTCGGACACATTACTGGTCCTAGTGCATATGAGGGACTCAGGAAATGTTTTCTTTTCTTCTGTATGTTATGCTTCTGACTTATAGTTACTCTGAACCTTGAGTAAATCGTTTTCTCTCCCCTGAGTTTTGCAGAATTTGCTCACCTGGAACTCTACTCCTCCTCTTCTTCCCTTCCTTCTGTCCTAGCTCCTGACTAGTTTCTACTCTTCTTCAGGTCTTGGATTTCCTCTCAAAAGGCTTACCTGAATGCTTGTGCCCACTGGCTCCAAAGCAAGCTAGGTGTCCACTCTCTGCACTCACTGCCACAAAGTCCTCATGGTACCACATTGGTTCCCCACTGACCCTGCGTGAAGCCTGAGCTGACACCTCTCATTGCTCCATCTCCTTTGCTCACTGCAGTGCTTGGCATACAGCAAGTACTCAATAAATGTTCATTAAGTGAAAGTGACTAAACACACGCTTAGGTCGCCACCTTGTTTTTGAAGTGATAACCCACACAGAATGTGCTGCCAAGTGTCCCAGAAAACATGACTTCAACAGGGACAAGGTTTCTGGCTGCCGTGTCACAACAAGGCAATCTCACACTCACCTCTCACTAGTCCAATGGGCACGTCCCGCAATTACCGGGATGCTTATCTTGTTCACTAATTAGCCTATATCTTCCCCAGATGGAGCTGGGTGGAAAACATGGTTCAGACGTTTGGGACCAGGAACCAAAGTGGAAATCAGTACCTCTTGCTGAGATGAAATTTTGGATGAGCGAAGGGATGCAGTGAAATATCTGGGTAAGGAAGGTGCATTGTTCCTTTTCCAGCACCAGCTGCCGCCGCCGAAGAGGGCCCTTTTCAGCCTTGAGTCATGGCAGCTTCAAGGCTCATGGATACTATTTTGTAATCATCAAATAAGAACGCTGGCCCATCCCCATGTTCACATGCCCAAATCTTTCTCACTCTTCAAGGTGCAGCTCACGTGCAAGGCCGCATAAGAAGTATAGCACAGGGACCGGCATCTAATAAGCATTTAATAAAGGTTTGTTGTTACTGCAATGCCACCACCTCCCCAAAGCCTCATTGGCTCCTGCCTTTTATTTGTGGATCCCCACAGTTATAGCTTGACCAGTCTTCTGGAACCTTCTCTAGCTTTGAGGAGCAGCAAAAATATAGTAGTAGTTCAGGCAGAGAAGGACTTAGGGTGGGGTTCTGTTACTTACTCACCGCGCTGTCTCCGAGTTCTTTATAGGCCCTTGGACTCTTGGCTGTCAGCAAGAGTGGAATACCAGTGAGCCCTCTTTGAGGTGCAGGTGAAAACATTTTGGCCTAAATTGGCTTAGCAGAACAGGAAGGTATGTGCCCACATGACCAGAAGGTGCAGGGACAAAGTTGGTTTCAGGGTGACTGGGGGACTGGAGTCATATGATGTCATTGATGTGCCTTTTTTTACCCATAGTCCCTGTGCTTTACTGATTGGACCCCAACAGGGCTTCCTATGGTTATAGCGGCTTCAGTTCTAAATCCCCCCAGAGAAGGTCCAATGGGAGTAATTCTGAGTCCCCAAAGGGCATATCAAAGTGACGGTTTGAGTCAACAAATTGGTCTGGTTCATTTTGTTGTCCACCCACCCCTGAACCAATCTCTGTGGCAAAGGATGAAATATGCTGATTGGCTCAGACTTAGAGTCCACAGTGGAGTGGGCAGGGACCCGGGACTTCTCGAGGCTTCTCTGAGTGTGATGGAGGAGCCACCCCCGACTTCAACACCAGGGAGCCCCTCCCTTAAGTGATAACAGCACTAACAGCCAACACATACACCACACTCACCCAGGTCTTGTATTCAGTGGTAACGCATTGATCTTGACAGTGGTCCTCTGAGATACGTGTTGCTGTTCTTTGCATTTGACTGAGGAGGAAGCTAAGGTACAGAGATGTTACAGGGTTTCTCCAAGGTCACTCAGTAGGTGCGTGGTACAAGGTGTAAATCCGGGCATGGTTGTAAAGTCCCTGCTCCTAGCCATTTCCCTTTAGTATCTATCATAAGAGGGAGACAGATAATAAAGTAACAGACAAATAGAGGTATAGTGTTTTGGTCCTGGCTGGTGTGGCTCACTTGGCTGGAACATTGTATAGTTAACTGAAAGGTCGTGGGTTCAGTCCTGGTTAGGGCACATGCCTAGGTTGCAGGTTTAGTCCCCAGTCAGGGCATGTGTGAGAGACAACCGACTGATATTTCTCTGACTCTCTCCCTCCCCTTGTCTCTGAAATCAATAAGCATGTCCTTGGGTGAGGATAACAAAAATAATGAAAAAATAAAAAGAGCCATATTTTTTAAAAAAAGATGTGCTATTCTAACTATAAAGTAATGTAATGTAGTTTAGTGTAGTATAATGTAATCTAATAGAAGATAAGATAACACGACAGCATTGCATATCACATCCCACTGGAGCATATCACATGGCCGGCCCTGGTAAGGGGCAGCCCCTCTTTGTATCCATCTCAAGAATGTCTGTCACCGGCGTGGAGCATCAGAGATACTGAGTGAGTGCGGGCCAGCTGACTGAATGAATCATTTCACCTGTGCGGTTTGAAGCCTTTGATCTAAAACCCCTGTTTCTGCCATGGTGATGTCATCTTTATTACAGTCCTACACTTGTCTCAGTCACACAAGGAGAACACACGATTAAAAGGACAGGACTGAAGACAGATCAGGTGAGCTGAACTCTAAGACCTACAGCTGCCTGGCTTCCAGGTGCCAGTGGGCGCCCACAAGGGTCGGGCGGAACCCGCTCGCCTTGGACCGTCTCCCTGACATTCTCGGTGGAAGCCGCCCCGGGAAGTCAGTGTTACAGGTGGGTGGGAAAGGCATGAAGTGGCAAATGCGACTGATACAGAGCTTTTGTAACTTCGTCTTTTCCTTTTCCTTAAAAACAAATGTCTATTTTTTGAAATTTTTGTTACTGTCCCTAAATCGGCGTTGGCCGCACACAAACGTGCATGGGTCTGTTTGCGAGTCGAAGTGCATGGGGTGCACTGAGAAGTGAAGACTTTGTGTCTTGTTCCACCACGAGCGCGCCCCTCTCCCGACCTTCTCACAAAGTAGACGTGAGGGCCAATAAAAACCCTCGGGTTTCCTCACTCCATTCCTCCTCCCACCTTATAGCCTCGTGTTATTTATGTGAGGCATTTGATCAAAGCACAGAACAATTCCAATAATGCCCCCGAAATTATGTTCACATCTGCAATCAGAATTGCTAATATCTCGCCTCCCTCTGCCATCCTGGTGTCATCTGATTTCAGTTCCCTTGTAGTGACTCAGAGTCTAGTCATTAATATCACACCCACCAACTTTATTGAAATTTACTGTCAGAAAGGTCTGTTTCCAGAAACTCCCTGAGCAGAATGTAGCTGCTGTGCTGGCCCCTCTTGGCCACTGCACAAGTCTGTGCGTTTTCTTTGTAGTGGAATCACTTCCCGAATGTGAGCGCCGACATGAGATTGCTGTCCATACTTGCATGACAGGGAGGTAAGGCTTAGCTTAAAGTTACCTGCTGGCAGAGCTTAGCTTCTAGAAGCTAGCACTCTATGGCCCACATTCCTACCTTTTCAACAACACTGGCATGATTTAGTAGTGATGTAATAATAATGGTGATGACAACAACAACAAGAATAAAGCTACCCGTGCACAGGGAATGCTGGGGAGAGACAAATAATGCAAATCCTATGAAGAAGCAGTAATTAGAATCTGGAATATGAAAAATTCCGTGAGGCACGGGTTCCAGTTTCTTGCACAATTAAATAACCTGGAAAAGACAAAGATAGGGGTGGGGCAGGACTATTGCAATGAAGACAGACCTCTTTTAGGAGGTGGCTCAGAGCAGAGAGGCGGCAGCAGACCAGTGAGAGAGCTGGCCGGAGGGGGAAGCGGGGGCACATGCTGCCCACACTGCATTCCCTCCCTGCCCCTCCTTTCACCCTGGCTGACTGGTACCTGTGAGAGCCCCTCCGCAGGGAGGCCTTCTTTGACTGACTCTCCTAATCCAAGAGGGGTGAGGTATTTCCCCTCTCTGCTCGAAGGGCCCTCTGGAATGACTTTTGAGACTGAACATTGCAATTATACATCTTTTTAATTTAAAAAGAATGGAGGTAATTGTAAATCCACATGCAGTTATAAGGAATAATACACAATGATATTTATTGCATATGTAGATTTGTTTGACCACCGCCACCGCCACCGAGATACAGAACATTTCTGTCACAACAATCACACCTGCAGGCCTTTTTAATGGCCTTTTTCTTATCTGTTTCCCTCATCATTCCATGAGCATATGAGCCAGGGGTCTTATGTTTGATCTCTGTGTCCTGGTTCGTGCTAACTCCAACGAACCAGGTAAGAGAGTAGGGAGTTAGGAATACTATCTAGAATGGCTTTGGGAAAGAGGGAGGGAAAACATCTGAAGTAGCAAACTACTAAAGAGATACAATGTATCGGACCTTTTCCTCCATAGAGGATTGTGAAGGTCTCACGGGTAACCGCCTTCATATTGCCTTAACCTTAAGAAGAGAGACTTGCACCAGGGGAGGGACGGATTTCTCCGTGGAATGAAGCCTGAACACCAGACTTTTATTTTCTGGTTCTAATTTGCTTCCTTTGGCATCACCTTTCCATGAATATGGGGGCTTCGAGTTTAATGCACTCAAAAATTACGGGCTGGGGACATGTTAGGCCTGGTGGGTGAGCAATCTGCGCAAGACACTGGAGGCACCTGGCGAGAGTTTCAGGATTCATCTCCGCTAGAGTATCTCTTGCCAGACTTGGCAGAGGGCAGGTTTTCTTTCACTGGGCTTAGCCCAACTCTTGTATTTCATCCTGCTAGTGGCAGAATTTTCAGAAAATGTCTTAGAGTAGCAGGGAGCCTTAAATGATCCCCAACTACCTAGTCACGTGCTTCACTGATGCAAGAAGACACCCATGAGACTTCTGACTTCCTAGGTTTTATTGAATGAACAAATGTCAAAGCACGCCAAGCCCAGGACTTGAAAGGACAGTGTCCAGTTGACCCATTATTGAGATCATTAAGTGTCAGGTCTTCACGTGAGGAAAAAGCTTGTTGTATGTCAGGCTTTGCACTAGTTGTATGGGTAAAGGGATAAAAAAATCCTGTCACTCATCCATACATCATTCCATCTGCCTGCCTGCCCACCCATCCACCCATCTATCCAATCATCCATCCATCCATCCATCCATCCATCCATCCATCCATCCATTTTTAGGTCCAGAGAGCAAAACTTGTTGAGTAGCCTCAGGGGACATGTGAGAGGCCACTGAGCCAGCAGCAGTCTTTTGAATAGGTGTGCAATATCTTCTAGATACAAACATACCTTTGCCTCTTAGACACAACAAGAACACTGACCCCTCAGAATATGTGTGGGAGAGCTTATCGGAGACAAAAAGAACCAGTGTCATTTTCCTCCAAGCTTTAAGTAGGGAATAAACTTGAGCATCTGAACAGAAAAGGAAACTAGTGCTGTGGACATGTTCCCCGCCCATGCCCCCCTCCCCCAGCACTTAATATATTTTATGTTTTGGTTTCCCAGAAGTGAAAACCTCATGGAATATTCTTTTTTTCCTCACTGGTATCGATTCATATCTCCAGAGGAATCGACTGCACATGGAATGCACCGTGATTATTTCGTTTCACCAGGGGAAGATCTCCTAACAACCTCAGCGAGCCCTCACTGGGTTTCCCCAGGATGGAACACACCTCATAGCCAGAAGTCCACGTCCAGAGGCTCCTTCTCACTGGCCTCCCTATCATGAAGGCCAACTGGTTTGGATGGAATTGAGTATTCTCTTGAGGGTTTGAAGGTGTGTGTTCTTGAAGCCAGTTTATGGACCCAGGTGCTCACCTGAAACAACAGAGGGTAGGCACTGTGTGATGAATGCTCCCATCATTCTGTTCTGCGCTGATCTTTTCCAGCTATTAGAAATAAAATATAACTGGCTGGTCACCTAATTTCTCCAAATACAGTGATATATTCTCATGGCAAGTGCCCTTATTGCAAATTCTTGTCTATACAGATTTTGCACAGATCTTTACATTATGCAGCTGGAAGCTGGACAGAGAAAAGTCACGGTGAGTCAATGAAAGAAAGGGAAGGAGAAAAGATACAGGGAAAATGAAGCCAGGACTTAACATTGTGCCCTCACTGGTGTCTTACAGGAGCAGAGACGCTACGATGGGTGTGAGAAAAAGGGACATTGCCAGATCAGGGCGCCGTGCTGTTTTCAAGTTCACTGGTACGAAGTTGTTACAGCCACATATCTTCACATGGCTTACGAGGTTAAGAGAATTATTACCGACAGCATATTCAGACAGGACTTTTCTCATTGCTCTAAGGGAGTCGACACTTGCATCTTGTCTTAACAAACCCTGATGGGTGGGATGTTCAGGGTGGTTTTGGAGAGTCATTTTGGCTCTCGAGGCTCTGTTTCTTCTCTCTGAAATGTGGGAGCCACGTCAAAGCACCACAGAACTGCCATCCTCCAAGTCCACACATCCGTACATGTATCCCTGTTTGTCAAAGCTACTTCTGCTCCACAGCACGCGGCTGTGTCCCCGCACAGTGCCTGGCACATGGTAGCCAGAAGTGACACCTGCTTTTCTTCTTATTTCATCTTGGGAGCCCCTGGGAGATGTCAGTATACCTTCTGGAGTATCACCTCTGTTGCAGAAACAGTTCGTTTCACTCAAATTATCTACCGAGACATATGTTATCATTATAGCTAACACTCCTCTGAACAGTGCTTTCGAATTTCCGTGGGAAAGAAAAGCCTTGCCCAAGTCACCATGGGGACGGGCTCTCTTCTTCATCCTCGCTGAGATGGAGTTCACTTAGGTACAAGTTGGGCTCCCCTCGCTCTGGGAGGCTCCCCTACAGCCGAGCTCTGTGAGGTCCGGCCCCTGCACTCAATCAATAGGGCTGCTGCTATTATTACTAACCATCAGCTCACCGAGAGAATTCATTGAAATGTGTGACTTGGCTTGTTTTTGTTTCTGAGAATCAGAGGTTAGTGCTGGTTCCTTGGAGGAAGTTCTGTGGCTCAGAAAAAAAGAGAAAGAAAATCATGTATACCAAAGTGACCTTTTCCCCCAACTGTTGTGCAGAGCACAAAGCTAATTAGCCAGGCTCTAATTGGGCTGGAGACAGAGAGCAATGGGAGCGTCACTCTGTGAAGATGACACAGGCTGCAGGGTCCTCTGCTCGTTCTCTCGGTGACTCCTGCATTAAATGTGTTCAGTTTGCTGGTCCCGAACGGGTTGTGCAGACAGAATGGCTTGGCAGCTCCTTCTGGGCCTCTAAGCCAGGAGCCAGGAAGTCAGGAGGGGTCCTGGGATGGTGAGGGAGACCACAGCTTGGGTTCCCCCTTGACGCACCCACCCTGGCTTTGCCCAAGCAGGAAGAAAAAAAATCACAGACCCACTGTCGGTCAACCATGTTGGGCCACCTGCCAAGGAGGTGGGGGTGGCAGGGCCTGGGAAAGGAGGACATGTGTGAGGCAGCGGCCTGGGCACCGGAGCCTCCCCAGGCGCCAAGTCACCGAGAGGGCTGTGGGGGAGTGTTGCGGGGCGAGGAGCCTGGGCTCAGACCAGCCTGTGGTGAACATCCTCCCACACCGAGGAGCCGAGATGACTGCATGGAGTGTGGGCGGGGGTGCAGAGTGTGGGGAGGAGGTGCAGGCTTGGGAAACAAAACCCGCCTCCTCTCTGTCTCCCCTGATGGGAAGCCGGGGCCAGCAGAGGGGGCTGGTGGAGGGCACAGAGCTACCAAAACCACTTGGCTTTTGGTTGACTGGACTTGCAGTCTAACCTAAGCCTTGAGACATCTCAAGAGAATAACCCCAGGTTCTTTAATTCTAGTGCAGACTTCAGAGATGATGTTTGAATGTAAGAAAAGGAAACAATGATCCAAGTCTCTTGTGTTACTTTCCAAAACTCCTGATGCATGGGTTTTGGGGTACCTGACAAAAGACCATTTGCATCTTATTAACCTGCCTACCTTAATAATCTTCATAACGTGCCCACCTCCATGTCACCTGGTAAATACTTCTTTTACAGAGTTTATCATGGACTATTATCTGTCATTTTCTCCATATACCTGTGAGCGCTTCGAGAGCAGGGATGGAATCTTATGCTCATATCTCCACGTGAGCATAGTAGAAAATGGTTTATTACATGAATAAAGGGATGGGTGAATGAAAAGTCAATAACTTTGGAAATTAGATATTGCTAAAAATATAAGAGAGGGTGTTTTGTGGGTGGCTCGTGGGACCAGAGGAAATTTCCTTGTCTCAGGATCCCACGAGGAAATTTGACTCCTGGTCTGGACTTGCACACTCCTGTGAAGGCAAAGGTGTGCTTGTTATTTGTCACTACAATTAAAACCAGATTAAAATGCACCCACCAAAAAAATAAATAAATAAATAAGAGGAGGACTTGCTATCTAATGTTAATGAATTATGTGTTTGTGGGTCTTTTTTTGGTTTTCCTTTTTTTTATCTACATTTCTCATCAGAACAAAAGA